>CAHIKZ030002049.1:127500-197500 GCA_903632075.3 Acanthosepion pharaonis | reverse complement strand
CTGTTGGATGTAGTTTATCGTCTTACACAGGATACGGATGTAGTTTATTGTCATACCCAGGATGACATATATTGTTAAATATAACAGACAATGAATGTATTATGTCTATAATATCAAACGTTATTGTAAGATTTATCTTCTATGTCAACATAACAGAATATCGTCTTTGATGGTGAATATCATTGTTTAAATATAACAGACAACAAATGTCTGTCTGATCATAAGCTGTTTTAAACTTTGCATGTTTATTTTCCCCTGAAATTCTAAACAAAGACAAAAATTTATATTTGGATATTTTTTAATTTTATGTCATTTTTTATGGTTGAATTATTATGAGCCATCTTCAGATTTTTATGTTGACATTTAAACAAAGATGATATTCTGTTATGTTGACATAAAAGATTGGTATGTGACAATAATGGTGATGGTGAATATCTTTGTTTAAATGTCTGTATAACCACTCTGAAGATGGCTCATGTGACCCACTTTGTTCTTAGATCAAGGACCAACATTAATAAAAAAATATCCAAATGTTGGACAATTTTTTTCAGTTATAAATTTAAAAATATATGTTTAAATAATGATCAAACAATATTAATACATTATATATATATATATATATATATATATATATATATATATGATTTCTTTGAAAATTAATACATATTAAAATTGTTTGTATTAGCTGATTGAGGTTACCTTCATATATCCTGACATGTTTTGTCTAACCTTTTTTAAAAAAATTAATAAATCCAATCATTTAGGATATTGACTAAAAAAAAATACTTCTCAATTTTTCTTTTTTATATGCACTTTTCATTGGTTCAAGTTTGTTTGTTATTTTTGTCTGCATGTGTGCATTTCACCTATCATATAATGTTAATTTTTTTCTTTTACCTGTTTACAATATCCAGTATATTTTTCTTTATACCTGAGTAGACAATCCATTTATTTTTGAATTCAGTATTTCTTCATCTACTCAAATATCACAATATCCACTTTAAATCATTATTTATAATTAATAAAATATGCCATATTAAAAAATTATTTGCTCAATAATTGTTTATATTTATGAGTTTTCAGTGAAGTACTAGATTGTTTGCAAGTCTCATCTTTTTTTTGAGATGGCAAGATGTGACTAAGTTCTATTTTAACAATTTCTTTTTAAGACAAACTATTCATTTGTAAAACATGTCAAAAATTCAAAAATTTAGATGCCATGTCAATCATTATCTTGTCTTAAATTCTGTTTCAAATTTTTCTTTTCAAATAATTTTTTTTTTTTGTTTTCTCTCTTTCTCAGTAACCCCTTGTGTTAATAGTGGCTTTATTGCCCTTTTATTGAGGTGAAATGATTAAAAAATATTGATTTGTGCTCAAAAAAATGTATATCTTGAAATTTTGTTAAAAAAAAAAATAGTCATTAATGTTATTGGTCCTTGACATGGTTTCCTTCTTTCATTAGTTTATTAATATTTTCATGGAAAATTGTTTTGAGTAATAAATTGGTAAAATTTCAAAATAAAAATTTAAAAAATTACTAGATTTTTTAACTAGGTTTTTTTTTTACTTTTCAATTTCTAGATGCAAAATAAAATCTATTTTAGTTTCTTTTCTCAAATTTCTTGGGTTTGTGGAATCTCTTCTAATTTCTTATCCTTAACACTAATGATCTTCAAAAATTAAATGAAATATCCATGATCAAATGGGATTTTTTTCTGGATTTTAATTTCCACCTGTCTTTCTTTTATTTTATAAAAACTCCTCACTAAAAATCTTCTAAAATTGAAAACCACCTATTAAGTATCCCCCAAACTCTTCAAAAGAATTATCACCTTGCTTTTTTTCTTAATTTTTTTTCCCCTGAAAATTAAAAGGACCTGGACTTACCAGTTTAATTTTTAGAAGACATTGAATAATTGGAAAAAATTCCTTTCAAATCCTTTAATCATTTTTTGCAAACTTTTCTAGAATTGTGATTATATAAAAATTTAATGTTGGGACCCAAATTTCAAAAAAGTTCTTCTAAAACATCATTTTTATCTATGCCAAAATTTATCAGGTAGTTCAAATGGCAAAAAATTCCAACCATTTGAGAAAAGAATAAATAAAAAAATACTTAATGGTATTATTATTTCAATAAATGATAGTATATTTTTTATTTATTTTAAACTTTTGTTTAAAAAATATTCTATTAAAAACAATGGAAAAAAAAAGTTATAGCCATTTGAAAAAGTTTTTGCTAATGTTTTAAAGACGTTTGATGATGTTTTATTTTAAATCTTATCAATTTAAAAAAATATTTATGTGTGTAGTAATGAAATTTTTTTATGCAATTTTTTTTCAAAATTTATTTAAAAAAAATATTAAATTTTAGGTTTTAAAATTTCATAGTGAAAACTGTTTTTTTATGGCTGAAAAATTTTGATTTCAGTTTTTTATATATTTTAAATACCTCATGCCATTCTAAATTAAAAAAATTTTGTAGTGAAAAATCTGTTTTTTTTTTTAGCTATTTTAGGCAAGATTTTTATTTCTATATAATTAAATTGATATGTATTTAGTAAAAAAAAGTTGACTCCATAAATTATTTTTTTATTATTTATCTGACTTCATTCAAAAATAAAAAAATCAGAACATGTTAAATCAAGAAAATTTCCTTAAATTTAATATTCCTATAAATTGTTTATATATATATTCATACAAGAATCTCTATCTATAAAAGGCAGGATGTGTGTGTGTGTGTGTGTATAAATGCATTTTCCACAATTTTTTTATTTTCAAAATTTTGCACCAAATTTACATGCATTTATTCCAAGTTAGCATGAAGGCCAAGACCAATTTTGCATTTAGTTCCCATTGATAGTGAAAAATATCAATTTTTTCATGCTTCTACAGCAGTTTTTTTTAGTTTGCGGCCATTTTCTACTGGCCAGAGTGAGAGTTTATAGCTGGCTGCCATTAATAGAAATTCTCATTGGCTAATGAGAGCCAACAGCTGACTGAAATTCATGTTAACTAGCATGCTAATGTTAAAAAAAATAAATAGCTGCATTTTGTCACAAGTGGGAAAAATTTAAATCTGCATGGCACTTTACTCCAATTGGCTCATTCAATTTGCTTAAACTCAACGTTGATTCTGATTCCAGAGAACTGGGTTGGGTGTGAAAAAGTATTTGTTGTTAACATTCTTTTTTTCATTTTCTTTTTCCAGTTACAAAGTCCTTTTTAAAAACTGATTCGTTTTGTGTTCATTTTGTTTAAAAATTTTTTTGTAACAGATTTAATGTTTAGTATAGAGCTTAGAAAAAATTTGCAGTGTGAGATAGGCAAGAAGTAAGGCATGTAGCAACATCAGCATGGCAAAGGGCACTCCTTTAAAGGGCAAAAATATTTTAAGTCAAGTGATAGCGATTGCTGTATGAGTCGTACAATTTTTGAATCAAGCACGGGCAACACTGGGCCATGCTGCTAGTGTTTATATATGGTAAACTATCTCAAAGTATTTCTTACATAAGTAATTACATTATGTAGGAAATACTTAGAGGGAATCCTGATAAATATTTTGCCATCTATAAACATATGTCAAACACACTATTATATTACCAACTTTTATAAAATCCATACTTAAAGAATCCAAGATACGTCTATCTACAACCACAAATGGTGTAACCTAAATTCTTTCACTGAGATCATTTTCTGCAAATTTTCTTATTTAATCAACAACCACCAGACATAGATGAAAAAAAAACCACAAAACATATTTTTTGAATAGAATTGTTAATGCCATAAACATATTTTTTGGCTTGACAGGACAGATACATGTGAGGTCTACTTAAAAAAAAAAAACAAAAAAAAAAAAAACAGAATTTTCATTTAAATCTCTCTATTTTATTTTTCTGCTTGAAAGTTAAATAGAAACGAATAACAATGTAGAGAGTGTCAAAAAACATCTGTCGGCTCTCTGTCTTGATATTCAATGGAACCCAGATGAGGTTATGCTGAAGGGCATAGTCTCATCTGAGGAAGGTTATAAATAATTAATCTAATGTATAAAAAAATCTACAGGCAAATTTCCCAAAAAAAAAAAATTGGCCTATTTGTGGAGAGGTGGGTAAATACCAAAGGTTAAATAAAACCAAAACATGTTATAATCTTAGAAATGTTTTCTATTTGTTCCTATCCTATCATTCTGTCACATTCTAATCCATATTTGATTATATATATATATATATATATATATATATATATTAAAAAAAAAATAATTTGTAATAACAGATTTATTTAAAAAAAAAGTAATTTTTTTTCAAATTTTTGCAAAAATAAACCAAAATGGTTTGCAAAATTCTGACTTCTCTTCTTTTTCATATACAAACTTTTCTCTCATTGGAAATTACAAATTGAACACATTTTTTATATATATATATATATATATATATATATATATATATATATATATATTGTGTCAGAGTGAGAGAGAGTGCATATACACAAATGTAAATACAATTATATATAAAAAATAGTGTAACATGATTTACAGAATGCATAAATAACACAATCTTTGGGTTTTGAGCAGTGATGTTCTTAAATAATGTAAATTATATATATATATATATATATATATATATATATATATATATATATATACACACAAACAGGTTAACAAATAAACTATCCATCCCACAAAATGTTTAATATCTAAAGAAAAAAAAAAAAAAAAGTAATTAAACTATTTTTCTAGGTTTTCTTCTAAAGACATTAAGCTATCTTGATGCCATTTGTTGAAAGAATCACTGAACATCTTTTTGAGTTATTTAGCTAGAAAGAGGACAGGTTAAAATCGTTTTGTGTCAGCCACTCTATGTCTTCTCAACTGAACAATGGTGAGAGGAAAAAGATCATTCAGGCCTTCAGTAATGGTAGCAACATTCATACTCTTGCTTCCATCTCCAAAGTCTGTTCAAGAACCATCAAGAGAACAGTGAATAAGTTTAAAAAAGAAGGAACAGTAGAGAGGAAAACTGGATCAGGAGGTCACAACAGGAAGAGGGATCATCATTTCAACTTAGAGCTAAAGAAATTAGAAAAGATCCAACTCAATCCATACGATGTTTGACACGTGAGAGAGGAGACTTGAAAATGAAATTGTACGTGAAAAATGTGTGTCTATAGATACTGTTAAATATAACAGACAACGAATGTGTTGTTGCATACTTATGGATGATAATGTGTATGTTCCCATTCCCATAAATTCAGTAGTAAATACTGTATGTTGGTCTGCAGTTGGAGATTCATTGTGGAATTCACTTGACTCACTTCTAGCAGTTAAATACTTCTTCTATGCACCACAGGTGAATCTTATATGTGTTGTTCTTGTCCTAAGTATTATCATTCATTACCAACCTTCGTTTGATTATTCTATTCAGTAACCTTCCCTAGGTTACAACAGAATGTCTATTATGTTTTATCATAATCCTTTCCAAGCATCATTTCAAGAGAAAATAGACAAAAACAGTCCAACATTTGGATATTTCTTTATTATACTGGTCGTTGATCTAAACTTTCAGCTCTCCATGAGTCATCATCAGAGTAGTTATATGGAGATATATATATATAAATAGATATGACATAAATATCATATATGTATGTATATGACATATATGTTGATTGCAATGTTTTGATAGACAATTGCCACACAATCATTAATTGACCATCCATGAGACTTGAAAACTTTTCAGTTCTGCCAGTGAGTAGATTTGACACTCATGACCATTGAGGCGGTAGACATGATAGTGGCATCACTGAACTTTCATGTGATGTTTGACACCACCAAAATCTGCAAACTCTAGAAGTGGGACTCAATGTGTGGCCTGGGAGGACAACATGCGTAGTTTGATTGCTTTTATATATTGGATAGATATTTATATATATAATATATATATATAATATATATATATATATATATATATATATATATATAATATAATATATATAATATATATATATATATATATATATATATATATATATATATATATATATATATATATATATATATATATATATATATATATATATATATATATATATATATATATATATATATATATATATATATATATATATATATATATATATATATATATATATAATATATATATATATAATATATATTATATTCCACCTTGGTTTTTTTGCAAAAGTAAAAAAAAAAAAGTTTATCCCTTGTTTCAGTTCCTTTTTCAAGTCTAAAATTCATTATCTTTCAATCCTTTTAATAGCCCTTTTGCATCTTAATAACATTCCTGCCTTTCTTGGGATGAATTGATTAAAATATATATATATATATATATATATATATATATATATATATATATATATATATATATATATATATAATGTTCTAATTTTCCTTCTCCTGCTTTAACAATGTCTAAGGGGGTCCAGCAGTCACAGTCGTAATACAACACTGAATTCTAAAATTAGTCAGCCTCCTGATATTATACAAAGTTGGTTTGACATTGGGGGTGGGCAGATTTTATTTGTCTAAAAACCCTCCCAAAAAACAAAAAAAAACATTCCAATCTAAATAATACCACTTTTGGGAGATAATAAATGGTTTTAGTGATACCAGTTTTATTTAGTAATTAACCCATAGCTGGGGGTAGAAGAAAGGGATTCATATCTTTCCCAAGGGTATTTGTACATGAGTAAATATAAGGAACCCAAAGGGAATTGAATCTTAACTTTCTTATTAACAGTTCCAAGTACTTATACATTACACCACCTGCACATCCAAGCTTACAGCACCTGCTATTTCAAAGCAGTCACTCATCTAGATACTGACAAGGCTCGACATTGCTTAACTTCTGTGATTGTATGGGAACTGGTGTTTGCGAATACCAGGTGTTGTAATCTTGGATGTTTGTGTGTTGTAATGTATGATGGCTCAAAATTGTTAATTAGAGAGTTGGGTTTCACTTACACACCAAATAACCTTTTCTCCCTAACTATGGGTTAATTAGTAAAACTTCTATCACTAAACCATTACTATGTATAAAAAAATTTCTTAAAATATAAAAAATATTTTCTGGTTTTAAATTACCTTCAAAGGGTTGATAAGCCATAAAAAAATGAATCACTCAATCAATGTATATGAAATACTTGTCAAAAACAAACATAAGCTATACTTCTAACTGTAGAAAACATTTAAAAATAACAAGAGACAAAAAAATTACCTTTAATGACCTCAACAACAAGAAAACATGTCCATGTTTGTGAATTTATAATGTATATATATGTCAGTAGCATCATTTATGTGCTATGCATGATGCATGCTTAGACAATCATGTATCTTTTGATACATGACTGACGAGGCAGATTTCACGCAGTAGGTTGCCATTTCTTTCTGCAGTAGACCAGTTGCCATCCAAGGCTATAGAACATGGTCTATCCTGTTATTTACCCATAGCTGGGGGGAGAAAAGGATTCATACCTTTCCCAAGGATATTAGCACATAAGTGAATACAATGGATTCGACTGGAATCTGAACTCAGCTCTTTGATTCCTCAATCCAAGCCACTCCACCGTGCCAGTAACAAACACAACAAAAATTCTTGAAAATGGCTGATAATTTAGCTGAACATGCACAGAACAGATAATCATTTAGACAATTTTCTCATATATGATGTCCAAAAAAGAAATCTCTTTGCACATAAGAAATATAGAATATACAAAATAAAAGGCATTTTCAATGAAACATGTATAAGAAAGGGATTGCTGTCTCAATATATAATTTATACACGCACACACACACACACACACAGAGTGATTAAAAAGAATGTTCTAGGCAGGGGGGGTACATTTTCTAATAAAGCTACAACACCCACAGAAGAGTTAACATTACCCGAGAAAATTCAAACAGTGTTTGGTCAAAAATGATTAACAAATCTGCTTTACTTTCCTAATATACACCCATACAATTAATTTTTTCTTTTAATTACCTTATATACGAGTTCAACAAATTTTATATGCAAAATATATAGTTTAAGGTATATATATATATATATATAGTTTTAAGGTATGCTATATTTATGGGTAGAAGTGCACAATATCAGGGCTAGTGTGTGCGTAAATAGAAACAGAGTTCAACACCGAGTGGCGACAGTCTGTTTTATGCCATCCTGAAGATTGTGTTGAAGCCTGAAACAGGCTGTCACTGCTTGGTGTTGAACTCTGTGTCCACTTGTGTATTTTAGAGAGTGATAGATAGATAGATAGATAGATAGATAGATAGCATGAGTGGGAGATAAATAAGTAAATTTTCTATGCAATATCCTACATGTGCATGTCAACAAATAGTAATAAATTATATTTTTAGCACACATCTACATAAAGAACCAATTAATTTGCATTTTACATACAATGAAATCTACATTAACAACTCCCCACCACACACAAATGCATATTTTCTAGGAGAAAGGTAATAAAACACACACACACATTATATATATATATATATATATATATATATATATATATATATATATATATTGAGAAATTGCAATTGCTTTGAGATTGTTCTTTATGTTTGTTTGATCACTATACAAGACGCAGTGGCTGAATGAAGACGAGAATTCTATCATAGGACATTTTCCCCATAATTGAGAAAGAAAAAAATTAAATTAACTTCAATAATCAATAAGCCAGATTATCTATCGGTCTATATACTGTTTTTGTCTTTTTCTTTTACAATTAAAAAAATATTTCTTTCACCATCAGATATTTATGAAGTGGTATTTTTAAACAATGAGTTATGCCAGAAGGAGAGGGAGGACGTTTGTAAAGTAAAGAGGAAAGAAATACATTTTAGTTGCAGTGGACCTACATAAAACATTGTACTAGACAAACAGCCTAGGACTTGTACAAGGTTCTTGAACGGTTAATAATTAATTTCGAAATATTAACATTGAGCCTTTCAAAGCAACTGTTAACGTTTTTTATTTTAATTTTTTTTTTGTTAATGGCATTATAAATTTTTAAGAAAATAAAATAAATTAAATTTGTAAATTTACCCGTATATACCAATTTCTTATGTAATTAAAAATCATTCAAAACTTAAAAGAATGAAAAAAGTTAATTTATTCATCACCCCCCCATAATTTCTCATCCATAATTTTACTTGAATCCATTTTATGGTGTAAAGTGTAACTGTAACCCAGTTTTTTTTATCTCTCTAAAATAAGGTATCAATAAATTTAAATAAGAATAAATAAAATTAAATCTGTGGGATCAGGTGAAATCTTTAGGCATCATAATTATTATGATTAATATATTAATGCTGTTATATAAATTTAACCAACTACATAACAAAAATATCATTATCTCCTTGCAAGAACACAGGCTGATCTGAACAATAATAAAGAAAGAGTTATTTTTCTGTAACCACATTCATTGTCACAGTTTAAAAGCGGACCCCTGCAGAGCGAAAAATTTCCTTGGATGATGTTAAGTGGAAATCATAACGTCAATATTTGATAGAATTGGAAAAATAAATAGAATTATGAACAACATCGTCATTGAAAACACGAAAGACGCACCAGTTTCACACACACAAGATTTTTTTTTAACATTATGATGTCATAATTGCTTTTTCGTTTTAAAATCCTTAACTACACTTTAATAATTAAAACTTAATTATGCAAATGTCCCCCTTAAAAACAAACAACAACAATATAACAAGTAAATTATATTTTATTTTTAAATTATTGTTTTAAAAACACGCAACTTACAAAATCACATTTCTCGGTGTTATGAGAATTAAATTTATTTAAAATATCCTCTTTCTTCAGCTACAGGTATAAATAAATATAATATTAAATTAGAAAAGATTTTAAAAAATCCAGAAAGAAACAAGAACTAAAGAGGAAATATATTTTTGTAGTAGGTATGAAGTTTGTGATTTTAAATTTTGAATTACCAAACTCATATTGCGAAATCAAAATAAATAAATACTCATTGAGAAAGAATACATTTCTGTAAATGTGTGCGTGTTTTTTTTTTTTAATTTTAAGCACTTCTTTAATTAGAATAAAAGAAAATACACTTCATAGACTGTAAATTAAAAAAATAACTTGATTAATCAGCAAAAAGTTATTTTTGTCGTTGTCATATTTTAATGGACACACGTGTACTGAATATTTTTTTAGCCTCTTTTAGAAAAAAAATGTTAGTCTTTGGATCACTGAAAAAAAACTGCGATTTAGCTTTAAATAAGCAGGACCTATTTACAAACTTTAAAAATACGGTCACTTTTTTTTTTTTTTTTTTTGGTTCCTCTTTCCTTAAGACAATCGTCATGCGACCAAACTCATATTTTCGCAATGTTTTTTTTTTAATTCAATGTATCTATTACTTTATTTAGTAAGATCTACTGGCATAAGGAAAAAACGATTTCCTCATTATTTCGTTACAAGATGAATTAAAACAAAGCAAAGAAAAATAAGTTTTTGACCTTAGACTAGAAAATCAAATTCGTGATAGAGCGTTGTCAAAAATGTTGAATAAGTCACATGTCCATTATGAGGACTGGTAAAAAATAAAGCATACAAATAAACAATCATCTTGAGTAGTTTTCTCTTCTTCATTATTTATTTCACAATGTTAATAAGAAAGGAGGAGAGAAAGGCAGCAACTCAGCTGATAGATCCATCGATGAAATTATCGCTAGTGAAACGGGATCTATTGTCAAAAAAAGACGATCGTTTTCCTGCCTCTTCTTCTTAGCCACATTTTTTTTTTGGTTCAGTTGAACACTCCCTCCTAGTGTTTGATATTTTATTTACTAAACTCAGTAAATACAAAAAAGTGTTATCCAGATTCTAGTAGTCAAGTGTAGACGAAAAAAACAATTTTTTTGTTTGTTTTAAATTCATTTGGAGTTTTCCTCTTCTAAAATTTCAGCTTCAAGAATTAGTTTCATTTAAAAAAAAAAAAAAAAGAATAAAGATAGATAAAAAAAAAAAGCAAACAAACAAACAAAAAAAACGTTTGTTTAATTTTAGTAGTCCTTTTATAATTATATTTATTAAACAATAAAGTGAAATGCTTTACGAAATACAACACACGTTGATGTGTACGGAAATGGATTTTTGTAGCGATAAAAAAAAACTCAGTTTACGAAGAAACAGTTGAATAGAATTATTACAAATAAATCACAGATATTCAAAATTAAAAAGGACCATTCATTCATTTTTGGGAACAAAAACATTACGTCTAGATTTCTTTAAAAAACATATCGAAAATCTAAATATGCTTTTCTTTTTTTAATATTCTAATTTTCTTCTTTTCTTACAAACTAAAAAGTTACAATGCACGTTTTAAAATCGTGAACATTCGACATGCGAAAATGTTTGGTTGGTGGGAAGCGTCACGTACAGAGAGGGTTTATGAATGAAAAACTGATAATTACAGAAATAGGGATGATCCAAATTGGCAATAATTGAAAAACAAATGTATTTAAAAAGATTAAGTTCATGCCTTCATTAAAAAAAAACCCTAAAGCGACAAGAAAAAGACGCAAAGAATACAAGTGTGTACAATTGCGAAAGACACCATTATTGAAATTGGACAGGTGTCCTCTGACTCGATCAAAACTGACACAGAAACAAGAGATTATGTATACATTTGACTTGACTTAACGACATGTCAGCTGCTATTATTTACAGATTACTTACTTTTTTTCAAAAAATAAAAATAAAAAAAAAAAGATTTGAATTCACTTCTATTGAAGAAAAATCGCAGATGTAAGAAAAATGGTAGGGAAGAAATTAAAAGGAAAAGAGGTTTAATTTCAGACTAAAAATGCTTTCTTTTTTAATTATAAACGAGAAAAGTTTAATTAAATAATATCTATTTTTAATTAATTATTTTTTACATAATATTTTTACTTACCGTCTTTGAGCAAAGCTGAATTTTCCAAAGGCCATCTCCTTAAGAGAGGCTCGCTTCCCTGAATTCCTGTTGTTAGCAGTGGTCATGATTTTTACAGGCCCGGGGGTCAACAATAAGCACAAAATAAAGACATGTCCCGCCCGAAGGGGAACCTCAGACCAAGCAAAACCACTTGTCAAGGGTGTAAAGAAGATGTTGGTATTACAGTCACCAACTATTTCTCTTTCTTTTCTTTTTTTTATTATGGAATTATTGAAAATTATTGATGTAATTGTTTTTAAATTGTTAAAACCGTGTCTAGAACACTTAAATCAAGCAGAGCAGTCGACGTTTTCTGGTTATTTATAAGCAAGCAATTGTTATGAATATTACTATAGTAGTAGTAGTAAGAAGCTAGTGTTAGTAGTAGCAGTAAATGTCTGGAGTGGTTGGAAGAAACATTGAAGTATCTCAGAACACAAATAATACTGCCACTACTGTTTATTGAAAACTAGTAGTAGTACTAAAAATTGTTACAACAGTGGTTGTGTTGAGGTTCTGCTACAAATTGTTCAAGTCGTAGTAGCAACGAGTGGATCACTTTTTTTTTCCTTAAATAAACCATCTTTTCTATTCCTCTATCCCCCCCCCCCACAATTACACAAGAAGAGTGAGTTGACGAATGCTAGAGAAAGGTCAGGTGACACCAAGTCTCCTTAAAAAGCTATATAGCACTCTTCTCAATATTTTCCACAAGAACAGCTTTGGTTTTTGTTTGTTTATTTGTTTTTGTTTTCATTCTATTTTTAGTCCGTAACCCTCATCTTCCAGAAAATAACATTTTTTTTTCAAATAAAATAAATAATTTGTTTTAAAATTTTATTCGCCTATTTGGTTATGTTATTCAGTGAAAATGACGTAAACTTTTATTTCGCTTATACATTTGGTAAAATCTTAATTTAATCACGTGACAAATACAGCCAATTTAAAATTAAAATTATTGAATTATGCAAGCCATGCAGTGTTCCAGACACTAAGATCTTGCGTGCTTATTTTAAAAATAGATTTTTACGTCTCATGAGATAAACAATATATATATTTAACACAAATTTACATTATTCGGAATTATTGTCCTCATATTTGTCGCCATATTTATTAACAAAAGGTCGTTGTGAATTCCGGCCTTCTTCAAGTTCTTGGAATGTCGAAGGAAATAAAAGACATCAGTTCGAAATTCAAATTAATAAATAAACCCGAGTCAAAAAAATTTTGAATTTCATTTTTCCGAACAATACCTAGTAAACTCTCAATGCACAGTGTATATATATATATATATTTATATATGCATATAGAAAGAGAGAGAGAGGGGGGTAGAGAGAGAGATATAAAGTTAAAACAAAGATCGTTTGTATTCATATTCATAAATAGCCTGGTCAGCTTTTTTTTTTTCACAATCTTTAAAAAAATTTTTAATGTTGTACATAATTTATTGGGGAAAGAACGCTCAATATCAGCGTTTGATTAAATTTTTACTATAGAAATCAACACTTAGAATCGGCATCAAGTGACTGTCAATTTCACAAACTGAAATGACCATGTGATGTTTATTTCGATATCCATATTATTTATTTATTTCTTCCTTTCTTTTATTTTCTCTCTCTCTCTCTTTCACAAACGCACACACACACACACATATATTATATATATATATATATATATATATATATATATATATATATATATATATATATATATATAAATTATGATACATACATATATATTTCTTCCAATTTTTCAAATAAATTATTATATCTGTACATATATATTTCATTTATTAATAATAAACAAACATACACAAGAATATATGTGCATGTATTTTTGAGATAAATAGATAGATGTTAATTTTTTAAAATTTCAAATAAGATCTATATTTATATATATAATTATTTTTTTAAAAATATGATTCCTTATCTGCACACACACATTTATTATATATATATATATATATATATATATATATATATATATATATATATATATATATATATTTTTTCCCGATATATATATATATCTATATTTAGATAATTAAATTACACATTTCATGTTAAATTATTTGAAAATTTTTAATGGATGGCTTTTTTTTAAATTGAATAAATATATTTTTAATTTATATATTTATATTGTAAATATATATATATATATATTTTTATTTTATATATATTTATAAATAATATTCTTGTATATATTTTTATTTTATATAAATATATATATATTTAATATATATATAAAAAAAAATATCATAGAGTAAATAAGATATGGATGTTAATTTTATATATATATATATATGTATATCTTTATATAAAAATATATATTTATATATATATATATATATACCTATATATATATGTATATATATATATATATATATATATATATATATATATATAACATATATATATGATATATATAAAATATCCTAAATATATATATATATATATATAATATATATAATCAAATTTGTATTATCTAAATTAATTTTATAAATTTAACTATATATATATATATATATATATATATATAATATATATATATATATATATTTTAAATGCAGAGATTATTGTTGTTCCAAACAAAAGAAATGTGTATATTTTAAAAACTTTTAAATAAATATATAGTCTGTTTTTGTGTTAATAATTTCACCCCAAGCAAGGCGATAATGCCACTAAAACGCAATGGTTTACTGGGAGTGAAAGAGAATGATAAAACTTCACCGAAGAGAAAGGACCATAAATGAACAGAATTTAGATGGTGTGAACGTGACTGAAGTTGAGATGCCAAGTTAAGATCGATTACATAACTGACTCTTCATTGGATGTTGTCAAGAATCCCAAGATATATAGTATGAGCACTAAATCAGATATGGCAGCAGTATTCAATACACGATGGTAGATTTGCAAAATGGATTCTGGCGAGGAAAATTGTTTTGCACTACACAGTGAACCGACTTCCCTAGCAGTATATTTAGCAATTGGTTCAATATAACCACTCCACTGCATGAGCTCAACAAAGTACAAAGAGTTGCTCTCCAGGAGGTTAGCATCAGCCATGCTGATAGAACGCAGAAAAGGTTCTCTATTGTGATTAACAGTTTTGTTTTGGAGGCGTTACAATTTAAAATTCCATTTCTTGCCCCCAGAAAACAACAACATTTTTAGTCATTTTTTCAGATCATTTTTTACTTTGTCCGACCTGCTTCTAGATAAAAATATTGAAATTGTGTATTCAGTAAAAGGATCAGCCCGAAATGCGATTTGAAGTTCGGGGACACTAAAATGAAGCATGTGATGAATTTTAAATATCTGGCAAGCGTTCAGACGGAGGGCGGTAGGTGCGACGCTGAGATGCGAAGACGGATTGGGATGGCCAAGGATGCATTCCAAAAAATTTGGACAAGTAACAATCGAGACAGGAGGATTTCTTTATATAACAAAGAAAAATAAAACCGAGATGCTACGTGACATCTGTCCTCCTATTCGGCAGCGAATGTTGCGCGGTACCCTGAAGAGACTCGAAGAATCGGTGATGTGGTTCTATAGAAGGGTGCTAAGGATATCATGCAACGAGCGTGTGAGCAGCGATGAGGTCTTGGAGAGGATGCAAACAAGGAGGAAGCTTATACTTAAATGGCAGATGAAATTTCTGGGGCACGTATTGAAAAAGGAGGGCTTAGAGAATCTGATACTCACAGGTCGAATAGAGGGAAAGAGAGACAAGGGAAAGCAACTGATGACATACCTGGCGGGCTTAAATTAAAAATATGACAGAACGTGGTCTGGGGGAGTTGGCAGAGGCAAGGAATTTATTGAGAATGCAAAAAAAAAGGCGAATTGGAATTCATGTTTTCCTACGGCAACGGCGTTAGAGTCTATCAGCGAATAGCAACTTTGTCTTGTCGAAGGCACGCTTACACTCATTACGAGCGGAAATAAAGAGTAGTCTATTGTGATCCGAACTGTCACGTTGGTATAGCCGGAAGAAATGATTCCGGTGAGCTACGGCGGCTGAACAGGCAAGAAATTTATTGAGATACAAGGGAATCAAAGTGGAAAGCCATGATCGCCTTTTTTTCATAAAAAAAAAAAAGGAAGTTAAAAATAGCATAAATACCTATTTGGGAACTGATGATGTCGGGAAGATCGTTGATGAAAATATCTAAAATCACAGTCCAAGCCTCGTCGTTGTCATCAGAAGTCTGATGTGCAAATTCAGCAATAATCGTTGACAATTCGGCCATAGACCTGGAGAAACGAAAGCCATATAGAGTTTATCTGAAAGAGGTTCGCGTGAAGTTAGTTGAAAAATTTTATTTCTTCGGTGTTGATTAGAACCTTTTTTAATTTGCAAAAATATTTAAAAGACTAATATATATAATTATTATTCAAGGGGTCAGGATGTTCACCAGTGTTCTTAAATACAGGAACTACAGAGTAGGATTTCTAACAAGCTGCAAACAAGAAATAAAATTATTTATTGTATATAATTGGATTTGAACAGCAGCCACTTCAAGAACACATTTCCTTAAGACACTTCCAGGGATATTGTCGAATCCGAAAGCCTTGTGAGGATCTCGTTTAGAGATGATAGCAGAAACTATTGATGGAATTGATATTAATAGAGACTCCGTTCTAAGGAAAAAATCAGGTAAAGATACTTCTGATGAGATCGAGAGCGAAGTTGGAAAGCAATTTCCGAGAAAAACATATTGCTTTATCTTACGTATTATAAAACGCAGATTGTGTGTGTGTGTGTGTGTGTGTGTGTGTGTGTGTGTGTGTGTGTGTGTGTCTGTAACGTTTATATATTGGATCGGATTTCCTACATTTTTCAACCGATTTCAACAAAACTTCACAGGACTACATAAAATTACCTTGTGGTGGTTCTAACAGCACCAAAAATGGGAAAAATATAATTGTTTTTGCACAAAATCAATTTGAAAACACGATTAAGAGACATCGTGAAAATGGAAGGGGACAACTCACATCGGGTTTTGTTTGTGTGTGTGTTCCTTTAAATATGGGATCGAATTTCCTATTTTTTCAGCCGATAAAACAAAACTTCACTTTTTTTTTTTTTTTTTTTGGCAGGTAGTGTTTCTTATTCTCTTGCACACTTTTTTTTTTTTTTTTTAACATTCAGAATGCTTTAAAAATTCCATTTACAAGACAATTATTTATAATAAAATTCTATTCAATCAGGAGACTCATAACGATTGAAAACAATGTTTTTGTTTGAGTTTGGGTTTGACCAATTCGTAAAAAAAAAAAAAAAAAAAATTAAAGACATGCGTGTCCGTCAACCTTAAACAATAATCTAACGATCTCTACTGATTGTACGAATACAAACATCGGAATAAATTCTTTATCTTTAGGGAAAGATAATGAAATCTAAACATACACAAGTCCTAACTAAAAATAATAACCGGAACGGGAAACTACTTTAAATACACATGGTGTCCAATTTTTTTTTTTAATATTCAATAAGTAAAAATCATAAATTGTAAAAGATTATTATTACAGAAAGGCTACTAAATGAATAAGATTTGTTAGATCATAATTAATAAACCCAAATAAAGTTAATATTTTTTGTATTAGAAACAACGAGTGGAAAATATATTCAAATCAGAATTCTAATTATGAATCACCACAAGCAAAATATGCAATTTTTTTTACTGTATTCAATAAGTAAAAATCATAAATTGTAAAACTAAAAGATTACAGAAAGGCTACCTACATTTTTCAACCGATTTCAACAAAACTTCACTTTTTTTTTTTTTGTAGTGTTTCTTATTGTCTTGCACACTTTTTTTTTATTTTTACATTCAGAATGCTTTAAAAATTCCATTTACAAGACAATTGTTTATAATAAAATTCTATTCAATCGGTAGAGACTCATAACGATTGAAAACAATGTTTTTTGTTTGAGTTTGGGTTTGACCAATTCGTAAAAAAAAAAAAAAAAAAATTAAGACATGCGTGTCCGTCAACCTTAAACAATAATCTTTGTCAATTTTATTTTCAGTCTTTATGATGGTGGATACTTGATCTATCTCTTACTGTTATATCCCCGGGCAACGCCGGGCTCTACTACTAAATATATATATATAATTCTTCCGTCGAAAAATATTACTTCAAAACTGATTGGAATTGAGGTTTGAATGAAGATTTAGCATTGTTCTGCAATGCACAGTCTTAAAGATTGATAGCAATCAAGAACCAAACATGTGTGCAGGCCACACGATGTCAGATCTATCAGCGAATCGCAATCTTTTTTTAATGGCAGTTTTTGCCATCGAAGGCATGTTGACCGTCATTACTTATTAGAAGTTCATCCGCCCTTTCGTCTATTGTTCAGACTGGGTCAATTTGAGTTTTCCCTTAAGAAATTGATTTCCAAGGCTATAGGGCCGGTAGCTGTTCATTACTCATAGCTGAACAAAGAAGATGGATTCATACGTTTCAAATGGTATTTTCGATTAAATTGGAACAAAAAACTTCGATGTCGATATATATATATAAACCCTATATATATATATATATATATATATAAAAAATAATTCAAAAATCATAGTTCTAAGGTATGTTATATTTATCGATTAATATCAGAGATAAGAGAGAAGATGTATTGTTAAATAAGGGGTTCTTTGAGGTTTCATACTTTCACAGTCCCACCTGAAGTCGATGTTTATGCATAAAACCGATTGTTGGTCCTGTCCTGGTCCTGAATATATATATATATATATATATATATATATATATATATATATATAGATTCCATTTTTCATTGATACATGTTTTTTAAATAATATAGAATTATATATATCTTTGATCCCGATGAATTCATCTTAGATTGGATTTAAAATGTTCAATATGGTGAAATTCCTTTCGTCCAAGTATAAAATTAAATATGAACAAGTCAGACAACATGAAAAGAAACTTTATGTATAAATAAATAAACAAAAATTTTCAATTCATTTTTTGTTCTTATCAATATATTGCCGTATATTATATCACTATATATATATATATATATATATATATATATATAGTATTGCGCCAATCATTGTAGATAAGTTTAGATGCCTTCTTTGTCTAGTATTTTATTTTAAACGGACCCTTTTTCGTCATACATGATCATACTCTGTCTCTTTCTTTGACTTATATCTAATTTTCAACGATTTTCTCCCAGTTCCAGTTCTCTCTGTGCTAACTTTTGATTTGACAAAAAACAAACATTTAAGGTCGGGCTGTGATGGATGGTAAAAAATCTTTAATATCCAATTGAATGAATGCACAGTCATAAATAAGTTTACAATGTTCTTTTTTTTTTTTTTTTTTTTGTCTGACTAAGAAATGGCTGGAAGGAATCTGGGTCAAGATAACCAGTTTAAAAATTAAAATGTTAGCCCAAACCCACGAACATTTTTTCAATAAAATTTTTAATTTAATTTCATATAATTTCCAAACAAATCGAAAAATTCATATGTTTCGTTTATTCTATTATTTTTTAAATAAAAATTCATTTTTAGAATGAATTTTAATTATTTGATATTGAGATAAAAAAAATCATTTTTCTATTCTTTTATTCCAAAAGTTCAAAATTAAAGGAATATTATAAACATGGGAAATCATCCCAACTTCATTTTTGATGTAATTTGATTACCAAGTTTCACGAAATTTTTTCAGAGTTGTCAAACTTATATTTTATGAAGATGTTTTTTTTCTTTACTTTTATTTTCGTTGATTCTGTATATTTGTCATTATGAAATTTAAAATTACAAATTTATTAAACACGAAAACGCCAAAAAAACTAGCCCAGTTATAAACCCAGTTTTTTTTAAATCCCGTGGCATCCGAAATTCTTTTCCCATTTTTGATGTTTTTTTATATAAAATTGTTTAAAATGACGCTTGTGTTTGTTATTTATTTCAGTATCTGTATTTTTTTTTTTTTTGAACGAGTCCATAACTTCTGGGATTTATTTTTTTTTTTTTAACCTGAAAATCAAATTTTAATATGTTATTCTTCTTTTATGTTATGGACCAATCTATTATTTATTTTCTAATTTTTAACATTGATTTTAAAAAAAGTTGTTACAAGTTCAACGACCCGCAATTTTTTATATTAAGATTTTTTATTTTTTTTTTTTTAAATAAACGTGTCGTTTTTTTTAAATGAGTTTTCTTTTGTGGTTGAACTTCAAATAAGAACGACTTCAATTTAGTTTTAATTTAAAACATCTAGTTTGAATTTTTAATGTGAAACATTAGATTTCAAGGTTAATTTTTTCTTTTCCTTTTTTTTTTTCCTGTATATTTTGGTTATATTTTCTTTGATATAAAAAGTCGCTTAGCTTTCATATAGGAAGTTATTTTTTTTATAGGATACAAATCCTATATTTCAACAAATGACTAAAAAAATACAAAGTAGATTTGCACACCCGCAAAATCGGATCAAAACGATTAAAAACAGATTTCGCAATAAAGTGTGAAATTAATTTTCTGACCAATGAAAGGATGCGATTTGCTAAAAAAAAAAAAAACATAACGAGCCAGTGTGAAAAAAAGTCAACAATAAATACAGAGTTTTCAAGTCAGTCAGTCAGTCAGTCAGAATCAGAAAGGGCGCAAAAAAGATCACAGAAGATTGACAGTAAAATTCATCACTGACTCAACCCGACACTAAGAGCCGAAAAGTGGATTAGGAAAAAGAACAACAACAATAACAAATTTACAACTGACTTCAAAACAATTCATAAGTACATTTTCCTTTTTATCTTTTATTCCATTCCACACTCTTTTTTTTTCAACTTAAATTGCTCGCCCTTTTTCATTTTACAACTATACAAAACAAAAGAAACAGACATTATTCTGCTACTCTGTTAAAAAACAGCGAACACAGACATTTTTATCAAAATCACATTTTTTACTTAAACGAACTAAAATATTAATCTTTTTTTACCCTATTCACAAGATAATAAATATACAATGTTCTATTTTTTATAAACGTTCCTTATCGTGTTGTTTCTTCTTGAAATTTGCGTTGTATTTTGTGGACAGTGTATCCCGTATTAAATTCTCCTTTAATCCGGGTACGCTGAACCCCACAGATATGTCACCCGTAGAAAAAAATTAGAAAAACCTTTGGTAAATTTGTTTTGTAACGCCCGCGCTAAATATCTCTTAAAATTTTTCCAAATCGTCATAAATACGTGTAAATGTACAGGCTTAACTCGAATTAACAATTGAATTCTGAAGAAACTTACCGTCGTTTTGGAGATATCGACAAGAAAAAATTGGACTTCTTGTTGGTCATTCGTCCGCCATTACTGTCATAATGTTCAGTAAGTCAGTGCGGGGTACTTTCGGTGGCGAACGCATAAATTTTGTAAGCATAAAACGGCAGGTTTCTTCATAATTTAATTCTTAATTCGAGTTCAGCATGTACATTTACACGGATTTATGACGATTTGGGAAAGTTTTAACTTTTAAGATATATTTAGCGCGGGCGTTACAAAGCAAATTTACCAAACTTTTCATTTTTAAAAAATCATTTTAAACCCTAGGTATCGCGTGAAGGTACCTATATGAATGTATCATGACCAGGGCCGAATTACGAGCTTTTAGGGCCCCTACGCTAATTAAATTATTGCCTCAATTCAAACAGCCAGACTGTAACTCGCCAGCACCCGTCTTCAACATTTTTATTAGTGATATATTTTAGCGATATTTACATAGAATGAAACAAACTTATTGTAAATTCTTTAAATAAACTGGACATTGAAAAGAAATGTAAAACAATAAACAAAAGTCACCTACAACCGAAAACTTTTCTTTCTCCAATGTTAGTGGAATACTTTCCGGTTTCTGTAGTCGAAAATCTTTTCTCTTCAAAAGTTTTCCAGATATCTTTGCACTTTGCGAAAATAATTTAAATTTTTCTACTCCTGCCAATGAATTCTCTATTCCAGGGTATCCCCATCTTTGTCGATGAATTTAAGCCAGGACTTCATTGGCAGCAAGGTCTCGTCATTTTACAGTTGACATTGCTAGATGTAACCGTAAGTTCTATGGTAACAGTTTGTTCTATCACACTTCTCGCCTGTGGAACACTCTTCCGGCTTCAGGCTTTCCAACTAATTTTTATCTTCAAAAATTTAAATGCAATGTCAATCATCATCTACTGTCTTCTTGATTCCACTTCCTTTATTGTTCTCACTTCTCACCTGTGGAACTCTCTTCCGGCTTCATGCTTTCCAGCCAACTTTGATCTTCAAAGATTGAAATGTAACGCCAATCGTTATCTACCGTCTTCTTGATTCCTCTTTCTTTATTGTTCTCACTTCTCACCTGTGGAACTCTCTTCCGGCTTCATGCTTTCCAGTCAACTTTGATCTTCAAATATTTAAATATAATCTCAATCGTTATCTGCTGTCTTCTTGATTCCTCTTTCTTTACTGTTCTCACTTCTCGCCTGTGGAACTTTCTACCGGCTTCATGCTTTCCAGCCAAATTTGATCTTTAAAAATGTAAATGCAATGTCAATCGTTGTCTACTCTCTTCTAGATTCCTCTTCTTTTATTGTTCTCATTTTTCCCTTATGGAACTCTCTTCCGGCTTCATGCTTTCCAGCCAATTTTGATGTTCAAAAATTTAAATGCAATATCAATCGTTAACTACTGTCTTCTTGTTTCTTCTTCCTTTATTGTTCTCACTTCTCACCTGTGGAACTCACATCCGACTTCATGCTTTCAAGCCAACTTTGATCTTTAAAAATTTAAATGCAATGTCAATCGTTATCTACTGTCTTCTTGATTCTTGTTCTTTTACTGTTCTCTCTCTCTCTCTCCTTAACAGTGTCATTTGTTATTTCTTTTTCATATTCTCTAACACTTAGTAACCACTTGCATCTTAGTGGCTTTATTGCCTTGCTTGGAATGAAATGGTTAAAAAAATAGCTCTATATCTTTTATTTGTCAAAAATATACTTTAATACCACTATTTTATTGTTTATTACAAACCAAATTTGCACTTATTGAAACACAACCGTAATAAAAAAAAAGAAAATGAAAAAAAATTTATAACCAGCATTATAATAATAAAACAATCAAAATAAATAGTTTGACACATTGTTATCATTTCAGTTTATGGAACTATTTAGAACTTATAACCTCATGATAATTAAAATCACGGCTTTATATAAATCTTTAAATTTTAAACATGCTGAAGTAAAATCAAATATATTATCGACTTGAAACACAATGGCGCAAATTAACACTTTCTTTTCCTTGCTCTGCTTCCTGAAAAGTCAACTCTAACTTGCCCACACTTCTCTTGAATATTCTTTTACTGGTGATATATTTTAATGACATTTACATAGCTTGAAGTAAACTTATTGCAAATTCTTTAAATGAACTAGAATAATAATCAAATTCTCGTAGAAACCATGGTAGCATAAATGTCGGTGTTTCCAACATTTTATCTTATATATATATATATATATATATATATATATATATATATATATATATATATATATATATAAATTCATGAATCATTCATACAATAAACAAATAGAGAGGCTAATGATTTAAATGGCGAGAATACATCTTCGCAAACAATATCAAAAAGATACACTAACCCGAACCTGTATATGAATGATATGATCCCTGTTTATAAATTCCAGTTGTATAAGGTCTTTTTAATTTTTTACAAGCTTTCGTCTGTTCCTACAGACATCCTCAGGTATGAAAATAGATTTGTTCTTGTTTTTACTTCTCGGTAATAAGAGGACAACGAAAATATAGATGTAATCCGAAAAAATTCTATGAGAAATGTGTTATTGTTTTGGAACGTGCGGTCGCAACGCTGAGTTTGAATTTTAAATTTTAAGGTTGTGCGTTTTTGTACAAATATAGGAATAAGATCTCCAGGGATTGATCAAACAAAAACGGAAAGCAAGCAAGAAAGAAAGAAAGAAAGAAAGAAAGAAAGAAAGAAAGAAAGAAGAGGAAAGAGTCTACTAACTGGATGATAATTGTTGAAATTCGCAGGAAGATGGATTGAAAAGTTGAGAATAAAATTAGAAACGAAATGCGTTAAAAAATAATGTTTTAAAATAATTCCAAGGAGAATCAAACACAAATTTAACTAGACAGAATTCAGTAAGATTGAGCAAACCATGACTACCAGCCCTTCCCCATTTCCCGCCGATAAGACAGCGACCATTTATGTATCCTCGAAGATTTTAAATAGAAAATGAAAACATATGTTGTCGATAAAGAAAGCCGGGTGATCATCGAAATAACATTTACGATTCCTCTGGACACAGAACCAGGAAAACATCTGGTTTGAATCAGCCACCCAGAAAAAAAGTGTCCCTGCAAAGATAGAGATCAGTCTGACGGGCTCGATCATTATAATTTCTGTGACATTCGTCAAAAAAATTTTATATCCGACATTAACTCGGATTCCTTTGGATACATGTGATGAAGAAAAATTAATTACTATTTTGGCGTGACCGTGGACAAACAGGCTGTCTGGTTTTGTTGATCTAAAAAAATCGCATAAACAGAGGAAAGATGAACTTTTTTTGTTTTTATCATTAAATAGATTGGGAATATTTTTCTTTCCTTTTCCTTCCTACCCATGATAATCCTTGAGATTGACTGGCAGGGGAAGGTATGTGAAAGTTTGATTCGTCACAGGAATGATGTGCCAGTTCTTGGAGTGGGCTGAAGTTAGATGCTGAGGAAAAGAGAGATTAACACTATATGGAGCGATAGTGCGAGATGAGACGTGATAGAAGTTGGAGTTAAGGGATGGCTTGATTCCTCTGACTAATCAAAAAAAAAATTTGGAAAATCACTAGAGTAAACAGATTTTTGAGAAAACGGAATTTTAGAAAAAGAATAATGCTAAGAGTGGAAGACAAGCCAACCCAGATCCTGGTCAACCGTACCACTGCCGGACGCAGGACACTACATAAGCTAGAGGTTTGTACAACTTGGAGAGTCCCCACATTACTGTTACTGGAATCCATATTGTTCGCCAAGACGTCCTGGCCAAGATCTTGTGTCAGCTTGAAGACCAGAACTTAGAAATTTAAATTACTACTAACACAAACTGCAGATTCCAAGGGGAAACAGTTATAATTGAGAAGGGTGAGATGGGATAAAACCGTAGTATACAACAAATCATATACAAAACAAATCGTTGTTACATTTTTAACCCGAGTTAATTCATTACTCCAAAGGATTCATTTTGTGTTGCTGTTCCCAGCTGTCGACCGGTTTTCACTTCAGTTTCCTTCATCAGCGATCCCATCCTCTGAGATTAAAAGCACGTCGTGGCAGAGAAGTGAATAGTCGTGAACAGACAAACGCCGGCTAAGTCGAGTGGAACTGTGCACATCATCACGATACCAGCGACAAAACGAATCATGCGCTAACGAATGATGAGCCAGCTAGACAGTAACCACAGTGGTCTGAAGGAACTTGAAGACCAATATAGATATATATAAAAAAATTACTGGTAACCTTTTTAAGTATCAACACATGGGGTTATATATATATATATATATATATATATATATATATATATATATATATATATATATATATAGGGTGCGATGGATAAATTCTCTAAATTACACAAAAAAGAAAATAACACTGACATTTCATTTTAACAGTCATATTTACCAAAATTACACAAAAATATCTTGGAATACTAAAGAGTAAATTTATTAAAGAAAATCGCCATTGACTTCAACCACGGACTCCAGACAACTTCGGAATCTCCTGCAACTCATCTGGGCGGTTTCCTTGTTTAAGTTGGTGAATGCTGCCATAATCATTGCCTTCAGTTCATTTTTGATGTTACAAGGAGTTTTGTTGGTCTATTGCTCAACTGTGCCCCACACATAATTAAGGGGACTTCAGTCTGGGGAGTTAGGTGCCCAGATGTAAGGGGTGATGTTGTCGCAGAAATTGTCTAATAGCCATGACTGGGGTACTCCTGCTTGTGTAGCAAGATGCAGAGTCCTGTTACTAGACATACGATCTTCCAGCAGCCACCCTCTTGGCCCAGGGCAGTACTACCTCTTCAAGGCACTTGATGTGGGCCTCGGTGTTAAGTATGAGTCCCTCACCAACAAATTCAGTTCTTTTCTCATCAGAACGATCAGAGTGAGTTTCCAAGCTGCCGTACCTTCGTAATCACCATTAGATTCATCCAACACTTTCTGAGTCCTCTGCATTGCCCTCAGATTGACACCCAAGAACTCTGAAATGTTCGTATTGTAGATTCCGGCGCGAATGCCAAGTAGTACAGCATATTGTTTCCAACTTTCGGTCAGAGTGAATTGCGTCATGGTGCTCTTTTTCTCACAGACTCGGCACAACTGGCCCTACTATACTGTGCAGTCGACAAAATCAAAAACAAACAGGGCGCATGCGCGAAATTAAAAATATAAGATGCCGACAATTTACCCATCGCATCCTATATATATATATATATATATATATATATATATAATAATGTTCATTAAAAAATATAGACAATTTTTGTCTATTTATTTTAAGTAAGTTCCTTTCATATTGTCTGATAAGCTTAATCGCATTATCGTTGAAAGACAAAAGGATATCACCATATTGATACATGTTTAAATCCAATCTAAGCTTCCGGCTTACATAAGCTATTATCAAAGACGACAATTTCAATAAATGAAACAACACACAGACGAAACCTTTGCCTTTGCTGCTTGAAAATTTCAAAGTAACGACCAACTCGTATATACGAGTCGCGTAAGCGGAAATCGTGTCGCAGCTCGTGACGTCACACATGACCACGCGAGAGTGAAAAACAAGAAATATTAAGTATGTGAAGCCGTTCATATAAACCAATGGCTTCTATTATAAATTATAGGCACTTAAGAATATTTGTGGAAATTTCATAGCTTATTTTTTTCAGGTTAGGTTTCAACTGTTTTATGTATATAGCTTCAAGAATTTAAAATTTTTCTTTATTGTTTTCATGTTTAAGTATAGTTGTGTTGTCAACAAGGATTTTCCGGAATTGAGTACGCGGGCAGGCATGTTGTTTTAAATGTCTAAAAATGTTAGAGTTATCATTTAAATGTAGAGCGAGTTTGTGGTGTGACCAACATATTTAATGAAATATGCATTAATGAAAAATTGCTACCTAAATATACACAATATATATATAGAGAGAGAGGGTCCACCAAAAAATGTATACACACTTTACGAAAAGAAAAACTTGTATAGATATTGTAATACTAAATTTATTTAGACATCACGAGATAAATCACAAGTTACCTTTAGACTCTACTATCATACGAGATGCTCAAAATGGTGGCCAGTAGCTTCCAGTCATTACTATGTATGGCGAACTATTGCTTGGGCAAAGTTGGCCAGAATGTCCAGTGGGATTACTGCACATGTATTTTCAATTTCTTCTCTAAGAGCTGCCAATGTAGTCGGTTTTCTGCGATACAGATCATCCTTTAGGACTTGCTGATGCTACAACCACAAGGGTAATGCCATCTGTCGAGAAAATATCACGTTAGCGCATTTTGATAAAACTACGAAAGATAGGTTTTTCATTTTTAGGTTGGACTCTGTATATGTGTGTGTGTGTGTGTGTGTGTACTAATTCTTGATAATAAGACAGTATGCATGTATGGAGAGGAAGTATACCTATACATACGCATGCTGATAAAAACACACACACACAAAAAATGGAAACAGATCTGAGAGCATAGAGGGGTCATTAAAAGATAAGAATACACATATCTTTCCACACCCTTTCTCGGACCAATCATAATTGTTTTATTACACTTTACGCAGAAGAACGTTTTCACTGCCAGTACAAGGAAGACATTTGGGTCACTAACACACAAAAAAGAGAATGTTTAATATTGATAATGTTTTACCTCGAAAAACAAGAAAAATTCAATCCTTTTAATAATATGGAGAAATATCCACTCTTTGCCTGATGAAGGTCGCGACACCGGAAACCCGTGTAGCAAATTTATGGAAAATAACGCATAATACATTTTTTTTTAAAAATCCACATTACAACCAAAAGCGTTTGCGGTTTCTCTCTTCTTTTTAATATATACATTTTTTTCTCGTTGGAACAACTATAACCTCTTCCTTATATATATATATATATATATATATATATATATTAAACAACGATTAATCTTTTAAACATGTTTTATTTAAAAGTATAGATATTAAATTTAAATTTAACCATCTTCTTTTTAAAATTTCAATAATCTTTCACAATCCTGGCTGCTCGAAGTATTTTGTGCATCTTCAACTGACTGGTTTGCCACAATCTGAACAACACCAGCGTATCGACCAGCGTCTACCCAATTTCACTCACAAGGCTCAACCTGTGGTATGGTTTTTAGGCACTTTCCAAACTTTCCCAGGCCGATAAAAAATTAGGAAGCCTGACAAATCAATCATGGTGAGATTTGAACCCGGATCTGATGCTCAAAAACGAACGTTCTAACCATGCCTTCCACGATCTGTTGGTTCTTTTCAAATATCCTCCTGTCTCTTCTCTCTCTCTCTCTTCTCTATATATATATATATATATATATATATATAAATATATATATATATCTTGACCACTAATATTATCAACACACACACACACACACACACACATGAAAATGCATATATATATATATAGATAGATAGATAATATTAGTGGTCAATATAGATACTATATTTATATATATATATATATATATATATATATATATATATATATACACTCACACACATAAAGGTGAATGAGGGGACTAAAATTAACAGACATTTTTTTTAAAGAGAGGAGTTAAATAACGGTTTAAATCAGTGAGATACAGATAAATATGAATTATTTTTCGATGCATAATTCGCTACCGATTCGCTGACCTAAATTAAAATTAAAAAACAGATACCGGAAACGTGTGTATACATTTGTGGTGACACTACACAATAAAAAACGATATGATCTGAACTTATAATTCAGAAGATGAAAGAGTGAGAGAGAAAAGAAAAAGCGAAAGGTGGTGGTGGGGGGGGGACTAAAACCGAAGGCCATTTATAAGAAAACCGATGTGTAATCAAGAAAATTTGACAAAGCAAGTAATATCACCTACAGGTTACAAATTTAATATAAACATATAAAAATTAACGAATATTTTATCTAGTAAGGACCTACTATTTATATGCCTCAAAACACATACGTATATACACACATACACAACAACATATTTATATTTACACGCACATACATACATATACGCGTGTACACATATATATTTATACCCATACACATACACTCATGCGTACACACACACACACACACACACACAACAAATATATATATATATATATATATATATATATATATATATATATATATTATACAATATCAATAGAGATACTTAATTTTTGCTGTTTCCCTAACGTAAAGTTTCATGTGATCTCGCGTTTTTTTTTTGTTTTTTTTTCTTTCTCTGGGCGATCGTAAAATCGTCAGGCGGTAGCAAAGGATAAGAGAACCTGATTCTGAATTAGGCGGCCATTGTACAGCCCATACTATTTATTGAAGATCGGTTTGCGAGTCAGAAGTGGGTGGTTATTTGCCTCGCAGGCATATATCATTATATAACGTCTTCTCTACAATGTACCCGGATGTATATATCGAGAAAGTGAAGCAGGTGAATAAAGGTTTCCAAATCATCTTTTTTTTTTTTATACCTGCAGATGGACATCTGTTCTTGACATATGTGTAACAATTTGGCATGTTTTTGGTATTTTCATTACATATATATACAATATAATATTTATATATATATATATATATATATATATATATATATATATATATATATATATTTGTGTAATGTGTGTGTGTAATATTCTTTTTACACTGTGATCAATACTAAGTTTGTGACGAAGTTTCTTTAAAAGTACCCAATCTTCAAGCCATACTGAATATTGCGTTCAAACATGAGACAGATTGTCGTCACTCAGTGTTGATCTCAGTGAAACATTTTCATTTGTAAGCAAACGCGCAAGACACACATATATTGTGCCTATTTTGACATCATTTTTTTCATTAAGACATGTCTCATTAAATAATGTGGACAAGTTTTAAGGAAAATTTATAAAGGGATTTCGAAAAAGGTCCTCTTCAGAAAGGTATGAATCCATCTCTTCTTGTCCTCTTTATACTGACTTTCACTTTCCACAGATGACAAAGGAAGGCCTGTTTGCGTACTTTACACAAAGATTTCCATCACTTACGCTAGAACAGTGTTTTTCAACATTTTAAGCAACGGCTCATCTAAGAACAAACAAAAATATTACTGCACACTTAGCAAAATGTTTAATGTGTATACATTTAAATGTTAAAAAATAAAACCACAGATTTTTTTAAAGATACACACATAAATGTGAATTTAGTTTATTTCAATGTTTCTATTCAACTATTTGTGCAGCTTATTTAGTGTGAAACCTGTGCTTGGTGTTTTTTCATGATTTCTCCAATGTTTGGTCGAATGTGCGATAAGCAGACCCACATTTCTTCTTCAGTTCAGTCTTTCTTTCTCGTTTTTTATTTCTTATTTTTGATGTTATTTAGGGTTGAGAAGTTTAATTCACATAAATAAGAAGTAGAAAAGTTTGTTCGAGACAGATAAACCCTTTTTAAATGTTTTCTATTCCAGTTGTATTGAAATCCAAAATGTATCAATGGGTAAACATTCAAATGTTTTTTTTTTTTTTATTTTCGATCACTTTTAATGGTGGCCATTTCAAATAACTTAAAAGGATCGTGCGGCACACTAGTGTGACGAGGCCCGACTGTTGAAAATCCCTATCTTAGAGACACGCGTCGGCTATATCGCCTCAGAGGTGAGTTATCGTTGCAATGTGCTTGTATAGGTTGTCCCAAAAGTTCGTAAACACTTGCAAAAAATTGAAATTTTACTCGCCAAGTAATAACAAAAACAACAAAAATTATTCCTCAAAATAATGACCATCATTTTCCAAGACTTTCTGCCATCGATCTGCAAGCTTTCGGATCTGGTGAAAGTACCATTCAGCCGGCTTCGATTCAAAGAATTCTTGACACGCTTCCTCGACTTCATCAAACGAGTTGAATCGGCGGCCCTTCAGAAAGTGTTGCATTGAGCGGAAAAGGCCGTAATCTGATGGAGCACAGTCAGTGCTGTAGGCTGGATGTTGCAGAACCTCAACGCCGTCCAGCTCTTCAAACTTGTCTTTGGTCTTCCTGGCGGTGTGTGGCTTGGCATTGTCCTGCTGCATCAAAGCGCGCTTTCGGTTGATCAGAGCCGGGTACTTTTGCTTCAACTTTTCGTAGACCAGCTCCAGTTGCTGACAGTAAAGTTCGGCACTGATGGCACGACCATTCGGAACCAACTCAAAATGCACGATTCCTTCAAAGTTCCACCAAACGCACAACATGACTTTCTTGCCGAATCGATCTTGTTTTGGAACCGACGGTGTCTCTTGCCCTTTCTGAACCCATCGCTTGTCTCGATTGTGCTGGATTGGGTTGCATAAAAATTCAATTTTTCGCAAGTGTTTACGAACTTTTGGGACAACCTAATAGATAAGAACTTAAACTGGCTAATATGGTGGCCATACAAACGACGTTCAAAAAAGGCAGATTGTGATTTCATTTGAAAATGTCCTCCTCTATTTTACTAACCAATTTTGGTTTACGGTTGGCGAAGACTTTAAGGGTTTAGTTAAATGAAAAAAACTGAGTTTGCCATTTGGTGTCTAACCGCTGAGGAATGCACATTCTATTGTACTGGCATAGAATTACTTTATTTACAAAAAGAATAATTACTCTTTTCCTATTATCTTAACATATTTTTGGACACTAATTATTCTCTTCGTTAAAGAATGCATTTCCCTAATTATTAACACACGTTCAATCTCTCTCTCTCACTCTCTCTCTCTCTCTCTCATTATATATATATATATATATATATATATATATATATATATATATATATATATAATATGAAATAGATTAAATCCGACAAATGTTTATATATTTTCTGTTTATATGTTATTTTTATGTGGACAATTTATTTAATTAAACACAGAGCATTTGTAAGCATAAAAATAACTTATAAACAGAAAAATCTATTAAAGTATTTGTCGGATATATATTTATAGAAGTCAGTGTCTACAAGCATTTTTAGAGGGTGTTTCAGAGTCTGATCAGCTCTGAGGGGGGGTCGATTTGGTGAGGTCAGTATGATGTTTGAAAGACCCGAAACTGCCCAATGATCCATCTCCAGAACATCACTGACGACGCCCTCTAGCGCTAAAAGAGCGTATATTCAAAGAAAAGTATATATATATTGTGTGTGTGTATTTAGGCAGCATTTTTTCATTAATTTAAACTAAAGGTATGCTATATTTATGGGTTAAAGTGCTCAATACCAGAGATATAAATGTAAATATAAATGACTTATGACATCGAAGTCAACACCCCGCGACGATATTCTGTAGTATGCTTTCAATCTTCAGGCCATGTACGTTTTGGCATGAATATGCTGGTCAATAGTGCATTATGGTTAGGTCTATTGTATTATTATATTGGCAAAGTGGTTAGAACGTTCGCATTCTGACCATGGGATCCAGATTCGAATCTCAACATGGTCGATTTATTAGGAAGGAGACTTCCTGATATTATCGGACAGGAGGGTTCGATCCCAGCGTGCGGCACCTTTGTAAAGTGACCGAAAATCAACCAAAATATGGCTTGGGTCAACCAGTGGCATGGCAGTGAAGTGAAATTGGGTAGACGGAAAACTTCGATGCCCTCGATAGCTGTGCTAGCACGAGCTCGCAAGTCATCGTGGCCGAGGGCTTGAGCGTTCTGGCCTTTTTTTAATTTGTTGATAACGCTAGATAACAGGCTCTTTCCCAGAAATTGTTGCTAAGGTTCAGCTCAGCATAGTTGCATTATAAACCACAGGTGGGCGCTGTGAATAAACACAAATGCGCCTGAGCAAGCGTCTGCAATAGGGATTGGCTAGCCATCCTAGTAGGCGGCTATCCTCGAATACGAGTGGCCAGCTATATATATATATATATATATATATATATATATATATATATATATATATATATCTAACGGTTATTGGGTGGACAACTGTTATGTTTCATATTATTCAAGGAGGCTATTGAGTAGAAACAATCGTGGATCCGAATGCAATTTCGAGGCTATTTTGTTCGTGTTGTTTGTTAACAAATTAACAAACTACGAATGCACCAATAAATACAAATCAACATGATAATAACCATCAATAATAAAGTTATCAATAATAAATAATAAATAAAAAAGTTACCAAAACGCTCTATACAATAACCACAAAACTGCATTCAGATCCACAATTATTTCAACTCCACAGACCCTAGCATAATTTGAAACATAACTGTTATCGTCTAGCCATTAAACTTTAGAATTATACGACAGACCTACCCATAATGCGCCACTAACCAGCATATATAAATAGTCTAACCACCCCAAATCGTACATAATCTGAGGATTGTGTTTAAGCATGACGTGTTGACCTCAATGTCCACTTTTTGGATTTTTAGTAGTCTTTCTGTCTCTTCTCTCTCTCTGTCTCTGTCTCTGTCTCTCTCTCTCTCTCTCTCTCTATATATATATATATATATATATATATATTATTTGAGAATTGCAGGGATTGTGCGAAGAACTTCAGTCCGAATTGGTTTACTGTACTGTCCAGTTCGCACTCTCCATTTCATTTGAGGGCACTTGAGTCTCTGTATATTCGGTCCAGGGAGCCGTCTCTTTGCAAGCAAAAAGACTGTCTCCTTGGGCTTCACGTTATTAGACTCTAGTGTTTATCATACATTCCCCTCACACTCCCCATTTCTTTTTTCCTATGTGCTGTGCATTTTTGCGCGGTTTGAAATATACTTTTTTCCCCCTCATGCCATTAATTCATTTCATTTTTTATGTTTTAATTGTATGTAGGGTGTTTGTGTGAGTCAATATATATTGCAATAATTGTTAAATTGTTCCCAGTCGACCCTGATGAGCTTGGGAACGAAACCAGTTGGTCTGTTCTGTAAGTGTTATCATCTCTTATTGTTTATTTTTCATAATGCCTTTAGGAAATAATTTGTATCTATTCCTTGCAATATATATATATATATATATATATATATATATATATATATATATATATATATATATATATATATATATATATATATAGTATATATATATATATATATATATATATATATATATATATATACATAATATATCAATATATATATATATATATATATCTATATTTATATATCTATATAAATAAATTCCCAAGAGGATAGAATCCAGGTAGAACTCAATGTCCAGGACAGAGTAAGAATATAATATAAAATTCCATATTCCATGATTATAATTTATTACATTGGAATCGTAATTATGATCCAATTCATCAGATCTACACATTCAAAAAGAAACTCCGGGTATAAAAAGCAAAATTTTAGACAATATATATATAGATGTATGTACTGGCGTGCAGAATTTTGGCCACCTTGATAAATTAGAGCGATTACCAGCATACTTTTCTCTATAGACCTTAGGATCTTTGAGGGCCAGAAAAGTTACTGTATTTTCATTAATACTGTATTGGAGATAAAAAGAACATCTTAAGTTTAATGATGCTGAAAAAAGCCATGCAAAATACCAGGCCACCAGCTAATATTTCACCTTTCAGGTCTTTTCTTGGGGTAAAAATGATTTTTTCTTACAAAAAGTGATCTTTATTATTACTGAAAGTAAAAAAAAAGACAAAAAAAACCCCTCAAAGTATGAAGTAATTAGTGTTGCTGCCTTTGACTAGAATAATTGCCTCAATTCAATGGGACATTGAATAGAACAAGGTCCAGATTTTCTCAATGGGAAATTTTTACCATTCTTCTTGGCAGTAATCCTAAAGCGCTTGGAAATTGCGTGGTCTTCGCTGGATAAATTGTTTCTCCATTTTCCACTACAATGGTTCAATTATATCGAGATTAGGACTTTGTTGCCCAGTCTTCCCAATAGTTGAACTTCTTCGTCCAGAAGAAACCTTTTTTTTCTTGCACGTGGTGTGTGGCAAAGACCAAAAGTCCTGTTGAAATATTTCTCCATTTTCGTCATTTCACAGACGATTACACCGTACTAAACTAATATGGTTTTCGCTATTTAGATTTCCATCAACTTTTACCAATATTCTTCTACCATCGCGTTTGATTCAACCCCAGACCATTATGTGTCCATGACCAAATTTTACCGTCTCTGTGGTGCATCGAGCATTGTTTCTTTCTCCAATTATATTCTTGTATTCTTGTATCCATTAAAATATAACACTATTTTGAAATGAACACTAAAAATTACTTTTTGCTACTTCCCAGCCTCCTATGTTAGATGTTCTTTTAACCACTTCAATCATTTATTCTAATGTTTTTTGCTTTGTAATGTCATTTTTTCTGCTATTTACACATGAAGTTGTTTTTTTTTTTCGTAATACACTTTGTATTTTATCAACTGAATCCTCACTGTTAAGACTGCATTCATTCCTCAATTGTCTGCCTGTTAATTTTGAATTGATTACTTACACTCTCAGAATATTTCCTTCATCTCACTTGTCTATCTGTTGAAGTTGATTTTTGCAATACTCTGCATCTTGTATCAACCGAATCCTCACTGTTAAGACTGCATTCATTCCTCAATTGTCTGCCTGTTAATTTTGAATTGATTACTTACACTTTTCCTTCATCTCACTTGTTCATCTGTTGAAGTTGATTTTTGCAATACTCTGCATCTTGTATCAACTGAATCCTCACTGTTAAGACTGCATTCATTCCTCAATTGTCTGCCTGTTAATTTTGAATTGATTACTTTCTCCAGAATATTTCCTTCATCTCACTTGTCTATCTGTTGAAGTTGATTTTTGCAATACTCTGCATCTTGTATCAACCGAATCCTCACTGTTAAGACTGCATTCATTCCTCAATTGTCTGCCTGTTAATTTTGAATTGATTACTTACACTCTCAGAATATTTCATCTCACTTGTCTATCTGTTGAAGTTGATTTTGCAATACTCTGCATCTTGTATCAACTGAATCCTCACTGTTAAGACTGCATTCATTCCTCAATTGTCTGCCTGTTAATTTTGAATTGATTACTTACATTCTCAGAATATTTCCTTCATCTCACTTGTCTATCTGTTGAAGTTGATTTTGCAATACTCTGCATCTTGAATCAACTGAATCCTCACTGTTAAGACTGCATTCATTCCTCAATTGTCTGCCTGTTAATTTTGAATTGATTACTTACACTCTCAGAATATTTCCTTCATCTCACTTGTCTATCTGTTGAAGTTGATTTTGCAATACTCTGCATTTGAATCAACTGAATCCTCACTGTTAAGACTGCATTCATTCCTCAATTGTCTGCCTGTTAATTTTGAATTGATTACTTACACTCTCAGAATATTTCCTTCATCTCACTTGTTCATCTGTTGAAGTTGATTTTTGCAATACTCTGCATCTTGTATTCCTCACTGTTAAGACTGCATTCATTCCTCAATTGTCTGCCTGTTAATTTTGAATTGATTGCTTACACTCTCAGAATATTCCTTCATCTCACTTGTCTATCTGTTGAAGTTGATTTTTTGCAATACTCTGCATCTTGTATCAACTGAATCCTCACTGTTAAGACTGCATTCATTCCTCAATTGTCTGCCTGTTAATTTTGAATTGATTACTTACACTCTCAGAATATTTCCTTCATCTCACTTGTTCATCTGTTGAGAATTTTTTGCAATACTCTGCATCTTGTATCAACTGAATCCTCACTATTAAGACTGCATTCATTCCTATCTGCCTGTTAATTTTGAATTGATTTTTCTCAGAATATTCTTCATCTTTGTATCTTGTTGAAGTTGATTTTTGCAATACTCTGCATCTTGTATCAATCCTCACTGTTAAGACTGCATTCATTCCTCAATTGTCTGCCTGTTAATTTTGAATTGATTACTTACACTCTCAGAATATTTCCTTCATCTCACTTGTCTATCTGTTGAAGTTGATTTTTGCAATACTCTGCATCTTGTATCAACTGAATCCTCACTGTTAAGACTGCATTCATTCCTCAATTGTCTGCCTGTTAATTTTGAATTGATTACTTACACTCTCAGAATATTCCTTCATCTCACTTGTCTATCTGTTGAAGTTGATTTTTGCAATACTCTGCATCTTGTATCAACTGAATCCTCACTGTTAAGACTGCATTCATTCCTCAATTGTCTGCCTGTTAATTTTGAATTGATTACTTACACTCTCAGAATATTTCCTTCATCTCACTTGTCTATCTGTTGAAGTTGATTTTTGCAATACTCTGCATCTTGTATCAACTGAATCCTCACTGTTAAGACTGCATTCATTCCTCAATTGTCTGCCTGTTAATTTTGAATTGATTACTTACACTCTCAGAATATTCCTTCACCTCACTTGTCTATCTGTTGAAGTTGATTTTTTAATACTCTGCATCTTGTATCAACTGAATTTTGCATTCATTCCTCAATTGTCTGCAATTTTGAATCAACAGAATATTCCTTCACTCAAATTATCTGTTGAAGATTTTTCTCAATAATCAAAACAGAATACTCACTGTTAAATTTTTGAAGATCAAAGTTGGTTGGAAAACATGACACCGCGAGTAAGTTCCACAGGTGAGAAGTGAGAACAATAAAGGAAGAGGAATCAAGAAGACAGTAGATAACGATTGATATTGAATTTAAATTTTTGAAGATCAAAGTTGGCTGGAAAGCATGAAGCTGGAAGAGTATTCCACAAGTGAGAAAAGAAACTGTTAGCATAGAACTTCCTGCTACATCTAGCCAGGTCAACTGTCAATTGATGAGATTTCGACGTTTTAAATTCTTAAAATCTAGGTAGCATAGCGAAGAGCTTATCCGAATAATTACCATGAAATATTTTCATAGAAATGGCACAGGGAATGTAAATTACTGTTGTGAGAATGTAATTGAAACCGTGGCGCCTGGTCAGGATCAATAATATTGCTGATTCTTTGGATTTTATCACGAATCTCTAAATATTAATTATACTTAAAGTAGAGCAAAGTATTCTCATTCTCTTTCACTCCCTGTAACCCCTTGTGTCCAAGGGCTTGGGGTGAAATGATAAAATAAGATTTTGTCAAGTCACTCGAACAGAAACCACTATTTATGATCAGAATGATATCAGAGAGCTCAATGCAATTACAGTAGGTTGTAGTTTTATGTTTCATGGTCAATAGAAAAGCATTTTACTATATCCCAAGGATCTATTTGAACTGCTAGGAAAATTTTATTTATTATTTTTTTTATAATTTAAAGGGCCAGAGCAACTCGAAGTAGAAGGTTACGGAGTAGGAGTCACCACCCCAAGACGCAAGAAGCAGCCAATAGTTAAAGAGAATGAAAAGACTTTAGACGGAACCGGAAACACATTGCTAAACAGGAAACAAAGGATAAGCCTCTACTCTTGTTCAAAAGACCGAGGTGGAGTGTGATCTGGATGATAGACAAATCTACCTAAATCAATTGGGGAAAAAGTAAATCAATATTAAAAAACGCAGGGTTTTAGGCGAAAACGCTAGAAGTAAACTTTAAAAAGGACCAGAAACCCAATTGTAAAACGGACAAAAATGGATAAATCAAATTAGTTGTATAAAAGATCACCCAGCTTACATTTAGGTCTGGCGAATTTAAAAATACACATTTTTTACCAAAAGTTGAAGACATGTTCATTTCGTCAACGCCAATTTGAGTGATAATTAACTTTTATGGCATAGATCTCCTCGACTCTTACTAGAGTGCGGAGGAATGCCCGTTAAGTTGGGAAGGAATATTACAATCAGTTAAAGAATTGATTCAAGAAAAAGATTTTACATTTAGGGTCTTTTTTTTTCTTTTCTTTTTTGTGGTGAGGAAGGATATTAGGATAATCCACAATTTATATTGGGAGAAAACCGTCTGCATACGAATAGAAAATGAATTCAGTAAATATATAAAAATGGAAAGGGGTGTAAGACAAGGATGTGCCTTCTCACCGGACTTATTCAGTGAGATGATTCTGAGAGAATTAGATGTCCTACCAGGATTCATTGGTGGCGAACACAACCTTAACGACCTAAAATACACAGATTACACTATGCTGATGTCAGACACAAAAAGAAAACTGCAGAAACTCCGAGACTAAGTGGTAAAGAAAAGTAATAAAGAAAATCGGGGAAAAAAAGGAATAACTATCAATTATAAGAAATTGTATGCTCGTTAATAAGAAGGATAGCTTCCCTCTCTCTTTTCTACAAATATTTTCATGGCAGCCGCTCTGTCAAGCTTTTTTTCCCTGGTGTCCCGACTGCGTAAATTTAAGCGTGCTAAGAGACGAGCATCTAGGTCCCACCCTTTTACTGTTGAAATAGTTAAATATAACCGCCACTTCTACTCCGACAGCTTCTTTTTTAGCACTTCTCGCCTGTGAAACTCCCTTCCGTTTACTTGCTTCCTTGATAACTGTGTTAAGTAATCTGCTTATGTCGCCTCTACCGCTTTCTCTTTCGACTACACACCACGAGCGTCGTCTACAGAATTACGCCTGTCCTAGCAAGCAATGTACCTGTTTAAGTAAGCGGCAGATGTTGGTTTGGTTTGGTTTATTTTGTTTTACGGCATATCAACACCTCAATGGGTTATTTAATGCGGACAAGATTTTTAGGATAGGTTCGTATGAATAGAATATGTATTCTTTGTAAGAAATCAGTTTGGTTTGGTTTATTTTGTTTTACGGCATATCAACCTCAATGGGTTATTTAATGTCGACAAGATTTTTAGGATAGGTTCGTATGAATAGAATATGTATTCTTTGCAAGAAATCAGTTTGGTTTGGTTTATTTTGTTTTACGGCATATCAACACCTCAATGGGTTATTTAATGCCGACAAGATTTTTAGGATAGGTTCGTATGAATAGAATATGTATTCTTTGTAAGAAATCAGTTTGGTTTGGTTTATTTTGTTTTACGGCATATCAACCCCAATGCCGACAAGATTTTTATTGCTGGTAATATTTTTTTTCAAAAATGTATTACTTGTAATAATGTATTGCTGGTAATAATTTTTCTTAAAAAATTTATCGCTAGTAATAATTTTTTACAAAGTATTTCTGGTAGTAAAACCTATTTTTACACTTTCATAGTGTTTTGTCCCCAGTTTAGGGGTTAACTATTTACCCATAGCTGGGAGCCCAACAGGTGCTACCACCCCGGGTCAGGGTGGACCTGGGAACACCAGCAATTAAAAGGTGGTTCTACGCTCCTCAAAACCTGATCAGAGTCCTTGCTGTTGGGCGTAGTTTATCGTCTTACTGAAGACGCGGATGTAGTTTATCGTCATACCCAGGATGGAGCAGGTGTTGATACATTTGCGTAAGTGTGCTGTCCATTTCATCGAATCACGGTCCATGCGCACGCGCAACTCTAAGCCTCGAACCGGATTTTTTGTTACAGCTGCAGCAACTCGAACATGCTTCGTACTAGGTAAACCATGCTCTGCGTTACTAGACTCCCCATGAGCTCATGATCATATAGGTGACTGCCGGGTTACGGTCGCTTCTGTCTTGCGCTTCTCCCTAGTAAAATCGAAGGGATTTGTGCGTCTAACGCGGGAGGACCATCTATTGAGGTAAATCAGACGGGAGAAGTCTCTTCGTCTGAGTCTGGCGGGTCAGCATTATCCATCGTATCACTGGGCGTTTATGTGGAATCCGTATCTTCTACTACGATTCCTTGTTCTGATGACTCGCCGTCTTCACTTTCCACTGCACTTTCGCATTCCGAGGACTCACAGAGATGTGGTTCTAGAGAAGAATGCTGAGAATACCATAGACGGAACATGTGAGCAATTAGGAAGTTTTCAGGAAAATACAAACTAAAAGAACACTTGTAGAATTAAAAAGAGATAATTGAAATTTCAGGGAGGCATAAAGAAGAAAGGGGGCTAGGAGAATTTGACACTTACATGACATAGTGAAGGTAAGAAGAGTTGATGGATTTGCAGAGTAACCTACTTGACGGGGTTGTGCAAATGTATAAGGCGTTCCAATAACTTGGAAGGATTTTAAATGTGAATTAAGTTTAAGCGCCTAATGATTTTTTTCTCTTTCTTTCAGATTTAACAACTTAAGTCTTTGGCAATTTCAACCATGAAAAGATTAACAATCAAACAACGTGTTAATGTTATCGAAGCCTATTACGAAAATGGACGTTCAAATTTATAAATATACGGTCCAATGATTCCGCTAGCAAAAAATGCACACCAAACAGTGATCTTTTGTGGATACAGTGGCTTTTCAACAATCTTCCTGGGATTTTTATCATCCCAAATGCAACAATTCTGCTTATTAACGAATCAATCAAGATGAAAATTGGCTTCATCACTAGAGACGATTTTTTTGCGAAAAATCTTCATCGGTTTGAATTTTCTTGACGACGAATGTACGGCGCTCCAAATGGTCAGCGAGTTTCAGTTCTTGTGTCAATTGAATTTTGTAAGCGTCTGTAGACAAATCTTTTGTCAAAATTCGATATAACGTTGTTGTGGAGAGGTTCAATTCTTGCGCGCGATGACGAATAGAACTGTCTGGATTTTGGGCCACATTCTCGTGCACTGCAGCAATGTTTTCAGCTGAACGGCGTAAACGAACACGTAATAGTGTTTTCGCATCTGCCACCGACCCAGTTTGCTTGAATTTTTTCCAATTGCACTCTCGGTTGGTCGATTATGTTTACCACATAAATCGCGAAATACCTTTCTATTTGAACGTCCATTTTCGTAATAGGCTTTAACATGTTGTTTGATTGTTAATCTTTCCATGGTTGAAATTGCCAAAGACTTAAGTTGTTAAATCTGAAAGAAAAGAAAAAAAAATCATTAGATGCTTAAAGTTAATACACACTTAATGTCGGTCCAAGATATTGGGACACCTTTTATAAAGATATATTATTTACCATTTTATAAAGGCATGAAAACAAACATTTTTTATTCAAAATTGTCTGTGAACTACGGAACAAGATTTAAATAAATATGATTTTTCTGGGCATCATACATTTTCTTCTCAGCTTATTTTGTACCTCAGATTAGTTCTTGATTTAATTTCCTAATTTTTTATAATCGTGATCTCGGATCATGGATGCTTAATCAAAAGAAACACCTAATAACAATTACTGTCTAGTGGGCTCCTCGATCTCACCAATATGCCTTATTATCGCATCTTTCAGCTGTTGAATTGTTGTTGGCTTGTTGGTATAGACCTTACTTTTGAGATGACCCCATTGGAAGAAATCTAAAGGCGTCAAGTCGCACGATCGTAAAAATTGACTTCGCTGTTTCGAGAGTTGATGCGACCTGTGAACTTCTTATTTTCATTCTGTTTAAACGTCCTTTTTCGTAATAGGCTTCGATAACTTTAACACGTTGTTTGATTGTTAATCTTTCCATGGTTGAAATTAAAAAAAAAAGAAGAAAAATATCATTAGAACTTTAACTTAATTCTACATTTAAAATCGGTCCAACAATATTTAAACACCTTTTAAATATATATATATATATATATATATATATATATATATATATATATATATATATATATATATAGTCAAACCTCTTTTTCTGCTCTTTTTTTGTATTGAAAACTCTTTTTAGTTAGTTGTTTACTCGTTTGGGGTTTTTCTTTGGGCTTTGAACCTGTATCTGTTAAATTTTTTCGACAGACTTTCATGTTTTCAAATTTTCTTTTTTCGAACCTTTTTCTCTTCGAGATTGATTTGATTAAAGCAAATAAAAAAATCGAAGGTTTTTTCGATAACGAGTATTAGTCTATTATATATATATATATATATATATATATATATATATATATATATTTATTATTTAGAGAGATAGAGAAAGAACGGGGGGTGGGGCATGCTAATAAACAAATATTTCTTAGAGCTATTGAAATGATAGGAAGTTGCGGATTTTGATCGTCCATGAAAGGATATAGTACATAAAAAGAGCGATGCGAAGAAAAGACGTTTGAGTAAAACTCCTCGTTGCCGGATGACAATTTCTAGACATGTAAAGATAAAATCATTTTTTAAAACACGTCGCAAAACGGAGATGGACTGTGGGATGGTAGGTGAGAATCGGTAAGACAAAGAGAGAGATATAGAACCGGGGTCCTCGCTGGCCGAAGGGAAGATCTGGTTCGTTCGTCTGTCGTGGGAAAAGACAGAAGTAACAGCGAATATTTCAAGTGTCATCTACTGATGCCCAGACCATGTTAGATAAATCAGTGGATAATAAACTAAATGCACTGGAAACAATTTCATTTCTCGCGTCATTTTACCTCTTTCTCTTGTGAACGTGCATCGGGTCTTTCTCAGTTTTTGTTCACACAAACTGGAATCAAAACCCGACGTAAGGCGATTTGTCCTATCGATGAAAGGCTAAGAAAGAGCCCCGGTTGTATGTTTACTCAAATGTTAAATTAATTTTTTTCGTGTAAAGGTATAGCTTTATTGATTTAAGGCTATTGTTCTGTCCGAGTTGTAAACAATTCTATTCTGAGAGAACATGTTTTAATTTATGAAAAATATTTATATATTTACAAATGGGATTTGAAGCCAGTCAGAGTGGGTGGGGATATTTATTTTTAAGTTTAAATAAAGAGAAAACTATTAACATTCGGACTGTTGTCCTCATCTTTGTTGTAGTTTACCACAACATTTCGACCGTTGTACCCTCCAGCCTTCATCGGGTGTATACTGATCTGGATAGCCTACAGGGAATTTTAAACCCTTTATTTGATCTACGGGAGTAGACTTTTCTCGTCCCACTGTCTATGTCACGGGATATCTCGTCTAGTTCTTATTTTTGACACTGCCCAGTTATTGCTAAATTCGTTACTGCCAAGTATACACTACTCAGCCCAGGGGTTGAAATCACAATTACTATGACATTAAAGGTTTTAAACCATCAGGTAAAAAGATGAGGATAATAGATCGAATATAGTGTAAATAATGATAACTCCTGAGACAGAAAAGAAAACTGAAGAAGAAATCACACCCTGATATTCGTTAAATTTTATCTTGGAGTCGCCACATCCATTGAACTTTCATTTTAGCTGCTGCTGCTGCTGCTAGTCAAGATTGTTATGTTTCTGTTTGTATTGATTTTTATCACGTGTCTGTGTGTTGAATCCGCGTCCTAACATGAGTGTATATTCTTGTCACGATTTACAGGCAACTGATACTGCAACTACAGCAGCTTCTATATTTGGCTTTGTTCACTTTTTCGCTTGCCTCATATTTCGACCAAGCCATTTTTAAAAACATTTTTGCGTTTAACCTGTTAGACAGTAAGATTTGAAACTGAAAAAGAAAAACTTGATATATATATATATATATATATATATATATATATATATTATCGGAGATTAAAACAAAAACATGTTAAAAATCGTTACAGAATAGCAATATTGTTTCAACACTACAAATGTGTCTCCTTTTCTATTTCCTCTTTTTCAACAGACAGGGCAATTATACTTTTCATTTGTTCTCACCTTACCTTTTATATATATATATATATATATATATATATATATATATATATATATATATATATATATATATCTAAAAACACTGTTCATAGGTAATAATTTTTTATTTCATGAGATGAACATCCAAAAAAGACCAGTAAATTTTCTTCAAATCTTTTCTACAAACAAAATAATTTTGCTTTAGATCTTTTGACATAGAGCTCTCCCTTTAATCTATATCCTCCTGAAATTGTAAAATTACTATATATATATATATATATATATATATATATCGGAGGGATAGATTGGAAAATATGGAGTAAATGAATAGAATGATTCGATAAGGAGCAATTGAAGTCTTTATAAATGTAACATGTTTTTAGTTTATTTAGGTGATTCATCATACCCCCTTCAAAAAATTTTATTTTTGAATATAAAAAAATGATTAAATAAATTTGTTAAATTTTGTAAGATCGGAAACAAAAATTTTTTACTTCCAAAAATGTTCTTTCAAATGAGGCTTTGAATAAATTTTAGCTTATAAAAGATCATATAGAAATATAGAGATTATTTAACAAAAAAAATACCGTGAAGTAAAATCTGTTTCATAACAGAATACAAACTTCAGAACCGCCAACATAATGTTAGCTTCTTTAGTTTGCCATTGATATATTTATATATATATATATATATATATATATAATGATGTAATGAATATGCATACACCTGGGTTTCCCCTCACAATAATATGATTGGCTGGTGTCATTATAAATACAGACTGATGTGGAGCACAGGACGAGGCCTATTGACTACGCCTATTGCCTATTTTTGCCTACCACTACGACGAGGACCAGTCCATTACGGTTACCTTTTAATTTAGATTGTCCTACTCGGTTACAGTAGTCAACAACCAACCTGCTACTTCGAACAAATATATCCCTTTCAGGGACATATCAATATATATATATATAATTCTTTGTCAAATAAAATTTAAAAATTTTGAAGCCAAAAATGCTGTTAGCTAGTGGGATACTGGGAGAAAAGACAGTTAAAAATATTTTTCAGTTAAAGCGTTCGATATCAAAAGATAGAGCATTAATAGAATTAATATAATTAAAAAATTTGTCTCTTATCTAATTGATGCTTTTTTTTCAAATCCTTACTAAATTAATAAATTTTCGTAGACGGGTCTGTCTACGAAACATTGAAGTCGGGATGCTGAAGATAACATCAATTGGCTAAGTGACAAACCTTTTACTTACATTAATTATAATTCTTTATGTAATTTTTTACTATTTGAAGAATAAACAATTTAAATAGAGGTCAATGTTAATTTTCAACCGTTTTTAATTTCTGTCTAGACTTGTATATATATGTAGTCATCCTGTTTCCTCCCCATTTCTTGTATTCCCCTCACTACTTTGGTTTTTCCTCCCCCTTTTTTTTCTCTATCTCTCTTTTTCCTTTATTTGCAGTTTCTTTCCTCTTTCTTCCTATCTCTTTTAATTAAAAAAAAGAAACGTTATGATTCATTTTTTTCTAAAACGTTTTGGTAATTTACAAACTCAGGGGAATTTCTCGATGAGCAAATGGCCATATCTAAATTTGGTACAGTTGAATTTCATTTATATGTAAAAAAACACATACACACAACAAACATATATATATATATATATATATATATATATATATATATATATAGATAGATAGATAGATTCATAGATAGATAGATGGCAACGGTTTTGTGCCCCTCTTCACGATTCTACGATACGGAAGCCCTACTCAATTACACCTCAATTTTAAATATTCATATAAAATACAAATTTTATTGTAACCTAATTATGTACAATAATGGATCATATTCAATAGAGGTGAACAATTCAACTAGAAAAACTGAGAATAAATCTAACGTGTCAAAATACAAATTAAGGACATGTCATAATAGAGCATTCCATTTTGAATAAGTCAACAATGTTTTGCGGCATTTTTTAACATCAACTTGAGATTTTTCTTGTTAAAATGTTGAATAATTTTAACACATTCAATATTATGGATAAAAATAGTGAATACTGAATAGTGCTTTTTCTAGACAAAGTATATAACAAATTCACGGATTTGGGGAGAAAAAAGGCCCGAGAATGAACTCAATATCCACAAAAAAAAGTCATCCTTTAATAGTCGTTTGTGCTTAGTTTAATTTTTCAACGTCTGTAAATGTAGATAGAAAAAGGAAATGTTGATCAGATAGCGAGGGTCACAAATCACTCCCCGGGGTCTCTAAATAGGCATTCCACTAGGTCTTTGGTTGTAGTACTCACCGGCCCTGTATATAAGACGATTGATCCTGTGTCGTGGATGCAATCGACATGACCAATGAGGACTTCTTGGGAGTGAAATCCGGATGGGAGACGTAGATGGAGGGACAGACGATTCAAGGTCTGGAGAAAAACTACAGGAGACCTACCTGATATGGGTCTGATCTGGAGGTAAGATGCAGAACAAACATAGGATAATTGTTTTTTTTTTAAAATAACTGCTACACATACTGCATTCATTTTTTAACCATATTTGAACACCTAAGAAAAGAGAAAGAAATATGCAAAAGTTATTATTTAGATTAAGATGGAAGTTTTGACAATTTCTATTGTTGTTTTAAAATTTTTACCTTTTGTCTTCTCTTCAAAATATGTATTTAAAATGAGACAGAAGGGGGAAATTGTTTTTAGGGTTTCTCTGCTTGGTTTATAGTAGTCTGATTTTCTTTAAACTCCTTACACCCTCCGCCATTTTATTCTCAGCATCCTTCTGTAGAACCACATCTATGTTATCTTCAGTCTTCTCTTTATGCGTGAAGAAATTGCATAGCATTTACTGCCATATAGGAGGAGTGATATTTACATAGCAGTTGATGATCTCGAAGGCGGTTGAGTGATTGATTTTTTACCTTGTTTGTTTTCTTTTTTTAGCTTATCAACTTTTTTTTTTAATTTTGAAACTGAAACCTATTTTGGATTATGAGAATAATTTTTTTTTTGTCAGGTCAAATTCAAGTTTGATAAATCAAAAACCTTGTGTCTTCACTGCTTCACCTTCATCAAATTTATTCTCCATTCTTTGTATTCCTACTTGATTTTTGGTGGGACGTGTTGTCATTGGTTGATTATTTTTATGACGTTCACTGACTCACATAAACCGGGTCCGGGTTCATATCCGTTACCGAGGATAGGAACAATAGAAGGAAGGAAAGGAAAGGAAAAGAAAGGAAATATATAGAAGTGAGGGAGAGAGAATTTTCTTTGTCACTCACTTAGTAAAGAGGAAAGTGTATATTTTCGTGTGGTGTTATTACTAACTAATCCTACTACAAGGGCTTTACAAACTGTTTTGAAAAGAGAGCAGGAAGTACTTTGAAAAAACTTAGTTACAAGTGGTGCCGGAAGGTTATATTTTAATATTAATATTCGTGGATTTTACAAGTATATGCGATGAGGGTATCTGTTCGCCAACTCAAGACGGAATGTGACACTAATCCAAGTTTAAAGTGGATTCTGATCCCCCATGGTAGTTCTTTGAAGGACGCCTCATATGCTAGGTAATGACTCTAACACTTTACCGATGGTGGGTATTACCTGGGAAGACGGGTCCGTTGAGACTGAAAAGCAAATGTGATAAGCTATAAATATGAAGACAGGTAAGCGAGATCAGAATTTTTTTTTGTTTGTTTAGATAAAATTGGAGTAAAGACCATTATAAACCAGGCATATTATGGCATTAGTTTGATATTCTAATGTGTCAAATCGATCCCTGATATTTTAAAGAGCTCCCTGGACTTTGTTTTTATTTACAAACATCAAGTTTAATAACTGCGTACTACTTATGTTGTCTCCTTTCCCAATTCGTAGTAATAGTGTGTTAAGATCTGGAATAATGATCACATTTCATCAGTCTAAAAATAGTCTTCAGTGATTATAGAAAATAAGGATAGTAATATTCGTGGATTTTACAAGTACATGAGATGGGGGTATCCGTACGCCAACTCAAGATGGAATGTGACACTAATGCAAGTTTAAAATAGATTCTGGTCCCACGTGAGAGTCTTTTTAGGAACGCCTCGTGTACTAGGTAATGACTCTATCTAAAGACTTACCGAAATCAAACCTATCTAATTAGTCTGGTTCATAATTCTTTATTAAAAAAACACTCTGTTTTAAAATGATAAAATTAAATATTTTTCGATTCGGACAAATGTCGCTGAAGAGAAAAGTTTAATGAATGCCAAGGAAGGTAATTTAACTCGGAAAAGATGAATTTTCATATTGTACATTTGTGAGAAGTCTATTCAAAATTTAAGTCTATTTTTGGCCATTACAATAGCCTGCTTCTAAAATCAACACCCACATAAAAGATATGGGGTTTTATTTGAGCCTAGAAATAATTTTTAGCAGTACTTGACTGCCTTGGCCATATTTGGTATTGATCTCCAATCACAACTGGCCAGTGAGATTTATCGACAGTGACTGGACGTATTTTTAGACAGAGCAGATTTGCTGAATAATCCATTGCATTCGCTTATTGTATAGGAAACCAGAGGTTGAATTTGGTACGTTAAACTTTTATGAAAAAGAATCACTCTATACACGCACACCCACGTACACATATACACATATACATGCACACAAGTAAACATATACATATAATAAATGTAAAGTCAATGACTGTCTGCTCGTTTCTGAATATGCTCGTCTGCTTAGCTAGTCCCCATTGCAGACACCTGCTCCGGCACATATCTTAGACACATACGTAAACAACCTGTGGTTTATATAGCAGCTACGCTGAGCAAACCTTACACATTAGTTTCTGGAAGAGAGAGCGTTATAAGGCGACATAACAGTTTTGAACAACGTTTGGTTTGATTTGTTTAACGGTATATCAACTCCTTATGGGTCATTTATTGCCGAAATTTTATTTTCTTGTGATCTTTAGTAATTTTTAAATAACGTATTACTGTTAATTTAATTTTTTTTTTTTTACTATGCAAAAGTATTGCTAGTAATTTTTATTTATTTCACTATGTGTTGTGGATTCTGAGATGAAATCCGGTCTCCAATGAATGAAAAAACGCAGGAATGAAATATAACAAATAAATGTATTTACACAATAATACAATGGGTAATACGGTTAGTACATCCAGAAACGCGGTTAGTAGCAGTAATATATATATATACAGTCTGGTAAATCCAGTCTCGATGTAGGACTTCCTTAGAGTCTACGTGCTTGTAACTGACTTCTACAAGCGGTTACCTCACACTATTACTCTACCTCCAACTCAATCACAGTCTCTGCTCACTCTCACTCTCTCTATTCTGACTGACTCTGGGTATTTAACGGCAGCACTCCAAGTAAGACTCTGGTCGAGTCCACTTATATGTAAAAGGGGTGGACCCCATAACACTATGCAAATGTATTGCTGGTAATTTTTATTTTTTTTACTATGCAAAGGTCTTGTTGGTAATTTTAATTTATTTACTATGCAAATGTATTGCTGGCAATTTTTTTCTAATGTATTTTTATATTTTCATGTTTTGACCCTAGCTTGGGAGTTCACTATTTGCCCATAGCCGAGACCCAAACAGATGCAACCACTCTGGGTCAGTGTGGACCTGAGAACAACACCAACTAAGAGATGATTCCATGCTCCTGAAAACCTCCCGTTCAGACACCTTGCTTCTGGGTGTAGTTTATCGTAATACTCAAGGCCAATGGACGAGTGGTTAATACATTAACATTCAGACCATGATACTTGGATTCGAACCTCACTATGGTCAATTTGTCAAGGGGGTGTCTTCTTGATAATACGGGACTTGAGAAACGATACCATCATGTGTCAATGATGAGAGGTGCCTTAGAGATAAAGAGATCATTCTTGGGAAGACTGTTCCTGCATAATGGTTGACTAAATCGCAGTCGGGCAGAGTCTCTGGATTCAATTTCTTAATCTCTACTATCTTCCCCGTCTTCCGGTACCAACCCATATTTATATGGTCGGTAGTCCGCTTATGTAAATTAGGTGTATCATACACAACAAGTCTGGTGTTCAACTTTCCTAATAAGTAAAAGCAAAGAGGTAGTAATATTTAGCTCTACTCTGTATTGAGCCCTCTTTTAAATTAAATCTTACATACAGTGGAATACTTCATTTGTTCTCATTTTACCTGGATATATATATGCCAGTTTTTATATACACAAAACCCTTTCAGAAAAAAAGATAAAAAATAAATAAATCTCCATAGACGCGTAAACCAGACTAGAGAAATCATCTTCCGTTTTAAATTTAGACACCCCAACCTTACCCTGACTTGACATCTGTGAATGTAACTTTATACTGATACAAATTATTAACACCTTACACACCTGTTTATTTAAACAATTGCTCTAGCCGTTAACATAGAAATTTTGATTTCAATAATGAATATGCTACTAAAACACGTAAATTTCAGAAATAAGTTATTCCAAAAAAAATTTCGCATGAAGATGGAACAGAGCTTACTTTAATTCAAATAATTATATTGAAGTTTTCGGCTCTTGTTTTGAAACATGAGAAATCTTATGTAGCATGTTGGAATCATATTCTTAAATAAATAATTATATTTATGCTCTACTTTTGTATCGAGCACTATTTTTTTTAAATAATAACAAAAATATTAAAGAACTTTGGATTATTTACCTAACGAATTCTTTCCTATTTTCTATATATTTTTCACACACACACACACACACACACACATACACACACACACACACACACACACACACACACACATATATATATATATATATATATATATATATATATATATAAAAGGAAGCAAGAGAAAAAACTATGCTTAGCCGACACATTTCGTCCTCTGAGGGACTTTATCAAGGCAATGTAGTACTAATTATGCTGCACATGTTTATATACACAGAGGCAAGGATGTCATTGATTTATCAAGGCTTGTAAATTTAAGAACGTTCATGAATGTTCATCAGGTAGATGAAAGGTCAGTCAAAACATATGGAGGACACAAAGTGCCATAATTAAAAGTCTAGTGAAATGATTTTCCCCTTAGAACTGATGCTATACTGAGTGAGATGAGCATAGCACCATTGATGGTATTGGACATCATCTCTAAATTAGACTGTCATAAAGCAAGTGGTGATGACGGGATACCAGCCATAGTCCTAAAGAAACATGCTCCTAAGCTGGCTCCAGTTCTCTCCAAACTATATAACTATTACCTCATTGACTCTTGCTTTTCAGCTTGTGGGAAGTCCTCATCTGTTGTCCCTGTTTTTAAGAACTCTGGAGACCCTTCTGACTCCTCTAACTACTGTCCTAACAGTCTCCTACCACTTTTTGGCAAAGTCTTCAAGGCTTTAATCAACTCCAAAGTTGTTAAGCACCTTACATCCCATGATCTGCTCTCTGACAAGTAATATGGTTTCTGCTTTGCCTGATCTACTGCTGATGTGCTCACAGCCATAACTGAATTTGTTTACAAAGCACTTCACAATAATGGAGAAGCTCTCTCGATATCTCTAAAACGTTTGATGGGGTTTGGCATGCCTGCCTTCTTCGTAAGCTTCAGGGATATGGTATTACATGATGATTATTTGACTTAATACAACCATTCCAATCAAAAAGCGTAATGAAGGTCATCCTAAATGGATTCTCCTCCAGTTCCTTTTTCAAGGACGCAGGTGTCCATTAAGGCACCATCCTGGGTCCTACACTGTTTCTGATCTTCATTAACGATCTTCTGGATGTCATCAGTTTCCAAGTAGGTGTCTATACAGACGACACTTTACTTAGATTTACTTATCTTTCCAGAAGGCATCTTTCGCTGTCCCAATGCACCTTTGAATTTCAGTGTTGCACTTTCCACCCTCTGTTAAAACACTCCCCAGATATTAAAGAGACAACATGATTCATATTATGCATAATGTTTACTTCAACTTTATTGTTTTAGAAATTAAATTTTTACTAATTTCAGGTCAGTTAATGTATATGAAGCATGTTACTTGTCGAAATTTAACTCAATTTCTGCACATATCAATCAGTACATTCGGATCAACCAAGGAAACTACCAACAGAAGACAAATATTAGTGGATAATTTGGTATTATCCACTACTAAACGGCGTTCACTGTAAGAAAAAACAAAATTCTAGGATTTCAGATTGTAAGAATTTTGGGGGATAGTTAATAATGGTTTAGTGGTACAAGTTTTACTGATTAACCCATATGTGGGTAGGTGTAGATTCATAACTTTCCCAATGGTATTTGTGCATAAGTGACTATAATGAACCCAACTGGAAATAGAATTTAGCTCACCAGTTAACAATTCGGAGCCATTATCCATTATACTACATGCACATCCTGGTATTTCCAAGCAGTCACCCATCTAGTTACTGACCAAACATAATGTTGCATAACTTTGGTGATCATAAGGGAAATGGTATTTCAATGTGATATGGTTGTAAGCAATGAATTTTTTCTTTTTCTTAATACTTTACTTAGCTTTTCAGAAGGCATCTTTCGCTGTCCCATTGCACCTTTGGATTTCGGTGTAGGACTTTCCACCCTCTGTTAAAATGCTTCCCAGATATTAAGGAGACTAAACATAATTTATAATATACTTGATGTTTACTTCAACTTTATTGCTTTACAAATTAAATTCTTACGATCTGTCTATATTTCTGAGATGAGGTATGATGTACATTATTTACATTATTCAGACTATTGTCCTCATCTTTGTTGCCATATTTATTAAAACTTTCCGGCCTTCTTCAGGTGGTTGGAATGTCGAATATATATATATATAGGTTTTCTGTAGTTCACTGCTACCAGCAAGCAGAAATATATATCTCAAATGCTTTTGACAGGGTTTGGTGCATTGGTTTTCTTCACACGTTTAAAGGTCATGGTATATCTGGACAAATTTTTGATCTGATTCAAATCATGAAATGAAAGTTGTCTTGAATGTCCACTCTCCTCAATTTTCTAGCATTAATGCAGATGTACTTGGATATATATTGTTCCTAACTTTCATCAACAACCTTCCTGATGCCAACAGTTTTCAACTGATGACATCTTTGCTGATGACACAAATATTTATTATTGTCAGAATGTAAAGTCTGATCAATTCGATCAGGTCAAATTGGCAGTAAATATAAAAAATGACCTACAATCTGTTGTTAACTGGGATAAGTAATGGCTTCTTCATTTTAATGCCTCAAAAACAAAATTGTTCCTTTTTAAGTCATTTGAGAGAATCTTTTTTGCCTTCCATCAGTATGGTTGACTTTAACCTCCAGGAGAATGACTCATTGTTTCTTCTTGGGCTAATGTTTTCTGTTGACAAGGCCGGAGCGTAAAACGGCCAAAACATTGTGAATATGGCATGGAAGATGAGAACAACAATCCAAACAATGTAAATAGTGTAAATAAAAAACAGATTTGTGTTGTGAAGGTTACATTGATTGCTTTTGATTGATTTGTTTTTTATGGCTTATCAACATTTTGTGGGTTATTTAAAGCTGAAACATATTTTGGATTGAAAAAAAAATTGTTGGAGTGGCACTAGAGAATCACAAACAACGAACTGTGCTAAAATAACAAAACAACATCACCTGTGAGGTCACTCATATCATACGAGAAGGATAGCCTTGTGTTTGCAGGAATAAAAAACATATAAGGAAATAACACTAAAAGTAAGTTAAATTGTAAATTAAAATCATACTAATTTTATTTATTTCTGTATACTAATGTGTGTGTATTTTAGTTATATGTATTTTAAGGTCACATGTAATAGAGGAAGAAAATCACTTTGTCGTATTATAAGCAAGTTACTGAGGAGAGGAAATGGATGTCTTGATCTTTTGAGATTCCATAGCGATGAGTGTGAGTCAGGCATTTTTGCCTGAAGTATCTGTTTTCAGGCAAGAAAAGTCACTGTTGCATGTTGGGGAACTTTTATTATTTTGGTTTTATTTATTTTATTATAAACAAAGTTTTAATGTTATTTTCTTATTTTATTTTATTTATGATATTTATTATTGTTATTTTTATTTTTATTTTTATTGATTAATAATAATGTCCCTATTAATATTAATGTCTCTATCGTTAATATAGTAGTTCAGCACTATAGTGTGAGCCTTGGTGTCCAAGATGGCCGACCCGTGCTGCAAGTGAATCGCAGTAGCTGTGAGGGAATGTATGGGTGATAATAGGAGGTTTAACATCGAGCTGATTTTGGGGCCCTATTTGCCCTATTCACGATATATACCAGAACTCTTTGACAATACATGAAATAGAAATATAAAGTAATCATGTGTAATTATTATGAATACAATTGGATTAGATGTGAAACGGCCGAGGTGTTTGACCATCAAGATCAAGGTATAAAAAAAAAAGGGTGTGTAATTATTAAAACAAATTAAGACCCATCTAATAATCTCTGTTTGTTCTGTCTATCATGAAGTAGATGGCCCAGAAATTGGTAAAATAGGGTGGAATTTCTAAAAAAGTAGAGCGATATTGAGGGTACAAGAGCCAAATCTTGGGGTACCATGGTAAACTGGTTCACCTAATAGTCGTGGACTACTGTAATAATGTCCCAACACGCTTGAGGATTTTCAACAGCAGTAACAGCTAAAATGTTTATCATATGCATCTCAGAGAGAAAATAATAGCATAATCAAGATGTTGATGTTCTACACTGCTTCAAACAAAAGGTTAGGAAGGAAAGCCCCATCATTACTAGAAAGAGCTATAACAGTTACTGGAATTGAGAAACCTATTTTCCTGAAAAAATGCTTAATAGAAAGATTTTATAAATTTCCATTGCTATGTAGTGGCTGCTCACTCAATGAAGACTGAATGTTTCCTTTTTAAGAAGTGGCTAATATTACAATTGCCTTTTGTAATATGATTCTCCTCAGTTATTTGAATAACTTTTGGAATGATAATCCCTCTCCTTAAGATTATGTATAAGAGATTAAATTTATTACTTCTTATGCTCATTATGTCCTACTTAAAAACTGATAAATTGTAATGAGATGTTCCAGATTTAGGATTGATATTGAACTGATCAATAAACAGTTCATTTATAAATCAATAAATAGTAAAAAATTTTGTATATATGCCAAAGTAGAATGTAAAGTATGTCAAATAATGTCTTATTGTCTTTTTTTAATTAGCATTTAGTTTCATCAGTCTCTGTAAGGGCTTTAGTTGTAAATTCAATATTGACTATATTTTAATGCTGAAATACATTGGCTCTCTGAAAATTAAAATTCTTTGATAATTTTTTGTGATTTTTTGGTTAATTTGGAAGTGAAAAAAATTTGCAATATTTTTTATAAAAATGCAACTTTCGTTTTAAAAATGAAACTTTGTGTTTATGTAAAAAATATATTAATTCAATCAATTTTTTTTCAGCTGTAAATTTAAAGATATGTAGAAAAATCAATTTCCGGAAAAGAAATAAGTTTCCCGGCATGTGGTAATAAAACAAGGACCTCCCATCTACCCTTTCACTTGTAACCATCCACCACAATAAAATAAACATTTTTTTTCAGTGCTCAGACTGAATTGGTCAAATAAAGTTTCATCAGCTTCTACTTATGGCTGTTGTTATATTACACGATACAACATTCATATGAAAAGATTAGAATTAAAGAAAAAATATTTTTCCATTGTTTCAGGCCATAAAACATGTAAAAACAATATATTGTAATTGTTAGTTATCTATTGTTGTAAGAAATTGTTCTCTCACGCCCACGAAGTAGGCAAGAGAAGCAACTCGTTTGTAACTTTTAATCAAGGGAGGTAATTCTTTCTTTACTTGATTCTCCAGTATCTGCTTTTTTGAATTGATCATAAAATATTTATTTGAAAAAAAAAATATTATTCTTTATTTAAGTTGCGGTTATAATATCAAATCATCGGAATCTTTTCTTAAAATGCTATGGACATTAAATGTAACAATTCATCATCAGTGAGACAAGATATACTGGCTTGAAAACTTTAAATTACATAAGTTAGTTGGTTTTACTTAGATCACCCATAAACCAGTTGTTTTTTTTTAAGTAGTTCATGATACAAAATGATGAGGTAAGACTATTATCAATTTTATTATGAATTACACATTTTAATTGGTATTTAAAGACATTAAAAAAAGGTTTATTTTGTCCTACTGGGCTTTCACATTACGTGAAAATTTAGAGTAATACAGGTATAGTCTTTTTCAAAATAATAAGTACATTTTTTATTATGCATACTTATTTCTTCCTCGCATTTATTTAAAAAAAAAAAGTAACGGCAGCAAATCAGCGTGCATCAATTTATTTATTTACCATCAAGTCATGTGACACACATAACCTCTTTGTCGGGTTTTCTCGCCTTCTTTTTCTCATTTTTTCCGCATATACGTCAACATGTACGTTTCTTGCGGAAGAACGCGTTTCCCTTTTTCGCACGCGCATGAACAATACACACACACGCGCGCGCGCGTACATACACACCTTTCACTCCATTTTTTTCTAGGACTTTCTCCTACACCAATCTACATATACGCAAACATTTAACTCGCTTAAATGTTTTCTTCATTCATGTTCATTGTTCAGTAACACACAACAATATTCTATTGTATATATAACCCTTTATTGTTAGTAAATTATCATTTGTTTGTACACATATATTGGTCCTTGTTGTGTCTTTCCATTTTTCTTCATGTGGACTCATATTCCAGGTCTGCCATTTTGATTGTGAGCATTTTCGGAGACACACGTGTTTATCTCTCAACGCTTATACAGGCCCGCAACATTTTCACCTTTCAAGCAGTTTTTATAAATAAAACGTTCTAATGTAGTATAGGGAATTACTATAAAAATATAATGTATTGTGCATATTTAAATTTAATTAAAAAAACAGATGGAAGCCCCTTCGCAACTAGCAACAATTGATTCGAGGATCTGTAGTGAGTGTGAAATAATAATAACTCCCTTCACCCACTTCCTTCAAATTCGGAAGACTGAGAAAGAGGATGTGACACTTACATTTCCATTAAATTTTGGGTCTGTTTCTAAAGCTATTATAAAAATATTTTTAAAACGCTACTTTAATTAAAAGAGAAAGCAGTTTATTTACTAAGACGTGTTTTAGCCTCCTTCAAGAACAGACGACGCTGGCCACGAGCAAATCAGAATAATACAAAGACTAGCAGTAATTGGAAGAAGAATAAGAGCAGTATCAGATAAGTGTTTCAATCAATTTCAAACAGATATGTGTATTTGGATTTCGTCCCTGATGCCATAACGTTAACTGCTAAAAGAATACATTTTTAGGAATCCCATATGTTTTCTTGTTCAATAATGTATTCTTTATATAAAGTATGTTTTTTAAACTGTTCACTTGTCTCATCTTTGTTCATCAGCCACGACTCACTTTAGGGAGTCGCTATATTTCTCACAAATGTTCATTTTTATTTGCATACACTCTGTCCCTGATATTATTCTCATGCATATAGTATACCTTTAAAACTATATTTTTATTGCATCTGGAAGAAAAAAAATGTATGACAAAGTGGAAAAAGTTTTCGTGTGACGCGTTTCATCCTTTAGGATTTCATCGGACTACGTTTGTTTACGCTGGGATATCTGACTATATTTCTGAGATGAGGTATTATGTACACTATTTACATTGCTCGGACTATCACTCTCATCTTTGTTGCCATATTTATCACAACGTTTCGGAGCGTAAAATGGCCGAAACGTTGTGATATGACAACAAAGATAAGGATGATAGTAGTCCGAGCAATGTAAATATAGTGAGACGCTGGGAATTTTAAATTTTGAAAAATAAAATAATTTATTTTTGTTTATATGTGTTTTTTGGTATATAATCAAGCCAATTTCATTATTCTTTTTGTTCCCATAATCTTTGTTATTAATTTAAATATCCCACATTGTGACATCAGAAGATGTGACAAGAATGGTGAAACGTTTTAAGAACCTAGACGCAAATTTACTGTGGATGATCTAGCGATTAAACTTAAATCACTTTTCATTTTCGTAATAGTAAATTGTTTTCCTTTTAATTAGAGTGGCATTTTTATTTTTTAATATCAAAATTGTGATCAATCACTTTATGGTGAGCAACAAAATGTTTTTAAAATGGTGTTGTTTTTTTAAATGTCCCTTTTTGTGTTAATCTTTTATTTATTCTTGATATATATAAATGTATCTATTAATTATCCTATATATATATATATATATATATATATATATATATATATATATATATATATATATATATATATATATATATATATATATATATATATATATATAAATTTTTCAGAAATGTATAAAAAGAGAACAAGAGAGTAAAATAATAAAGAGGAACTTTGATTTAAATTACACCGTCTCGGTGATCACCGGATAGTTGGATTTGGAAGGCGTATCACGTTGATTAAACAGAAGGAAGTGGTTGTAATTTTCCAGCCTGCTTGTTTATTCTTTTGAAAAAAATCGTCTTATTCAACTTAAACAGAAAGAAACTTTGCTTTTCATTATGGCTAAATCATTGGCTGGATTCGTATGTCTTGTAACGGGTGCGACACGAGGTATTGGTAAAGGAATTGCTGTTCAACTCGGCGAAGCTGGGGCGACCGTCTATGTGACTGGGCGTACTTTGACTCAAACAGAAACAAGCCATGGTTCTTTAATGGAAACTGTCGAAGAAATAAACAGTCGAGGAGGTCGTGGAATTGCTGTCCGGGTTGACCACGGCAAGGATAACGAGATCACAGATTTATTTGACCGGATCAAAAGAGAACAAAATGGTCAGTTAGATGTTTTAGTTAATAATGCATATTCTGGTGTCACTGCCATCATGGAGCAGATGGATAAGCCTTTTTGGGAGCAGCCGGTCAGTATGTGGGACGATATTAATAACGTTGGACTTCGCAATCACTATATCTGCTCTGTGTTGGCTGCTCAAATGATGGTACCGAGAAACAGCGGCCTTATCGTAAATATATCCTCTGCCGGGGGACTTGTTTACACCTTTAATGTACCTTATGGCGTTGGCAAAGAAGCCTGCGATCGAATGGCAGTAGATTGTGCTATTGAGTTGAAGAAACACGGGGTTTCGTGTATCAGCTTGTGGCCAGGATTTGTCCAGACCGAACTTCTCTTGGATCATTTCGGGAAGAAAGATCCCACCAAGGAAAATGCTGATTCTCGCAAAATTATCGAAAATTTCTTGGCCGGCGAGAGCCCGGAGTTCAGTGGTAAATGCATTGTTAATTTGTTAATGGATAAACAGAATTTGCTGAAGAAAAGTGGACATGTTTTGATCACCGCCGATTTGGGAGATGAATACGGATTTAAGGATATTGATGGTCGGAAACCCTGGTCTGTAAGGTCTTTGAAATTTTTGATTCATTATTATATGAACGTACCAAGACATGTGGCTGATTGGATCCCAAACTTTTTGAAGTTCCCCTGTTGGATTGTAACACTTTTGGGCAAGAAACTTTAAAATAAATCGGAAAAAAAGGCAATTTTGGACACGCATTGAAAAAAAATAATACTAACAGTTGAATTCTGACTAAATTTTATGTTTAAAATCGGTTGTCTCTGAAATTATTATTTGTATAAGAAAAGAATCCACGACCACGTCAATTAGAATTCCTTAAACTTGAGTTTTTCATGTGAGTGTGTCTCATAAGCCTTAAATTACGGGACACGATCGCATGAGACTTTAAGAACGAGTCTGGAAGCAGTTGGTTAATAATGTCGTATAGTATACCATACCGCCATTCACGAAGAAATTTTCTGTCTTTTTCCTTGTGAACTTATTTACATTTTCTGCTTCTATATCCTTTTTTTGTGTGAAATCTTGAAGAATATGCAAAAACACTTGAAGAAAGGAATTATTCTATCGCTTTCATAGGTTACCACCGACAACAAACCTTTAAGTATACAATTATTTTAAATTAAATGCAATTAATTTTTTATACCTTTTTCTCAGAATTTTTGAAAGGGACTGCGACCAGAAATAGATATTTTTTCTTTTTCAGATTTATTTTTCATGATTGAGCGCTCCAGATCACAAATAAAAAAAAAAATTAAATTAAAAATTTTGTAAGAGTTTAAAATCGGTTTGCTCTGTAAATTCATTGTAATCAATCAATCAATCAATCCTCCCTCCCTTGGGGAAGCCAAAACAAATATTCACCGCATATGACATGATTATATTTTTTTTTTAAATGGTATTCTGAATTTTTTTTTTTTTTTTTTCTTACCTGCAGAATCCATTTGCATTTTTTTTTAAAAAAAAAAGTCATCGTAGGGGGAGGGCGTGAATTTACAATTACATAACAAAGCAAATTGGACTTCCTTAATAATTTTTTTTTTTTAAATCTTGATCTGGAGTGCTTAAAAATCTTGTTATAGTGGAGGGAATGTTCTTTCTGGTTATCATGTACTCCACCAATTTTTTTTTTTTTTTTCTTAATTTACACTGTGCCAAATATTGTTTAGTTTTTTTTAATTGAAGTTTTTTGAGTTTATTTTTAAAATGTAAGCAGATGCTGATGTCCATTTGACAACAGGGGACATAAACTGTATATAAAAAGTAAAATGAATTTTTTTGACAGAAACAAACATTTCATTTCACAGTTCACTGAAATGAGTTTTGAAACAAAAGTGGGGAGGCATAGATTCTTCTTTTTTCCCCTTAAAAAAAATAATAATTTCTGATGGCTACGAAGGACGTTTAAAATAAATTGATTATTTTTTTTAATTTTAATATTGTTTTATTGATTGATTATTGAAATATAGGTTGTAAAAAAAAAAAAAAAATTCAATAAACAAACGTCTTATTTTTGGACACAAATGTTTTTGATTTTGCTGATTGGACAAATCACTGATGATGTCCTAAACTTAAATTAATTTAAGGAAATTCCTCTAGAGTCTAATTTCCTTTTAAAATGAATACCCTGACTTTTCACCTTAAACCTTGTACTTTATCAGTCAAAGTGATAAAAATAGTGTGGTTTAAAAATAGGAATAAAATACTATTAATAAAAAAAAATCATCAAATGTTAAAACAAAAAGGTAACATAATTACATTTACCAACGTAAAGCATTTACTACTGGGATGACAGGGGAAACCATAGCCTCTTTTTATCACCTGGTGACTTTGGAGTGACTCTAAAAAGAACATCACCAGAAAAAGCTGTAACTATCTTGTTGTGAAGCATCATATTATCAATAAACAAAAAAAATGGCTAAATTTGGTAATCTCTAAAAATGGTTACAAGATCAATATGTTTATTCTGGAAATTGTCACGTTTTTAAGCAGATGTGACTCCTTTCCCCCGCCAAAAACAATAGGAAAAAGTAAAATCTTTTAAAAGTACAGATAATTCTGTCTGATCCACCGACAGCAGCTTGTATTGAAAATTAATAATTAACTCAAGCCCCCAGGCAGTACCTCTCCTTCGGGAATGGGCTGGGTGTATTCGCCGGCGTCCTCCACCAAGAAAGGGCTAGAGTAGTATCGATGGAGCGGGGTCTGGAATTTTTCCACGGTAGCCGGTAAACTGACCTTGTGTCACATTCAGCTGCGACTTGGGCACACTGATAACTCAAAATAGAATCAATCCCTGATATTGTATGTCTGATTTTATGCCCACGTCTCTGATAAGTGCATATTACTTGTTTTTTTTTCTTTTCTCTTTCTTTTTCAGTGTTCACTATATACCTTTAGGTACCTCCACTAATTCGCGCTTTTTCGCTGAAAAAATAGCATATGATGTAGGTCCTAAACCTAATAAAAAAGAAAAAAAAAAGTTTTATCGTTAAAATTTATTATTTCAAAATTTTTAATAGATTTATTTATAAATTAGTTTTTACAAGAAAAAACAAAACAAAACAGATTTATGTATTTTTTGTCACGTGAATCTGTCCAGTTCTGAGTGTAAGAAAAGAAAATATTCCGTATAAATAAAGACCAGAAAAATAATTTCTTCAGTCAGTGTTGTAAAAAACAAAAACAAAAATCCTTTCTAAATAAATGTTTATCAGTTTTTTTAGTAATTCAATATAAATGTTGTCAGTTAAAGTGCTTAATTATTTCCTTCATCAAAACATAGTCCTTTCAGCTTGAGATCAACACCGCATTAAATGCAGTGTCACCACAAGTGTATATTGGCGGCCATGATTCACAGCAGATTCTTTTTGCTTTAGTTTACTATCTGTGAATTGGCATGAATTTCTTGGAAAAGATTCCCATTGGTTTCTCCATGGTTTAGTCTTCAGCTTTCCTTCTTTTAGACTACATACCACCCAAAGCTAGAGAACCCAGTCTACCCTGCAATTTAACCCAAAGCTGATTGGGAAAAGAAATGAATTCATCCCTTTCCAAAAAGCATTTGTACTAAAAGGGAACACATCAGATTAGGTTAGAATTTAGAAATGAGAAACTCTGCTTACTGATTCTGGTTTCAGCACTGATAAACAATTATTTATATTTCATCTTAAATTTAAAGATGAGGATGTTCGTCTGAGTATAAATAATAATAACTCCTCATATAATAATAATATATATAATAATGATACAAATAATATAATATATATAAAAAATAATATATATATATATATATATATATAATATAAATAATAATAACTCCCCATCCCAGAAATCCAAAATAATGAAACAAAAACAATGTTGGGAAGAAAATTAACCAGTATTCTTTAATTTTAGAACATTTAAGATTAATTGCAAAAGTTAAGCAATGTCGAGCCTGGTCATTACCTTAATGGGTGACTACTTGGGAATACTGGGTGCTGTAAGCTTGAATGTGCATCTGGTATAATAGATCATGGCTTGGAATTGTTAATTTGAGAGCTGAATTCATTTCCCAATGGGTTAGTTATATTTACAAATACCCTTGTGAAAGGTATGAATCCTTATCTTCTCCCCCCAGCTCTGGTTTACTTAGTGGGATTTGCATCACAAAAACCATTATTATTTCAAAAAAGATTTTTACAATGTAAAAATATTTTCTGGCTTTAAGTAAACTGCAAAGTGTTGATAAACTAGAAAACAATTAATCATAATTTTTGTCAGTATTTTATTTTGGTCAACAAATCTAAATTTAAAAAAAAATGTAATAAAGATGTCTCCCCAAAGACTTGAACTATCATTCCGTACTCCAAGAACTTACTGTACCATGTTTATATTATTTTGATTACCAAAGTTCTTGGTAGGTGTTCTTTCTATATTTTTTGCTCTGATGTAAATCCAATGCTATATTGTTGATAACCTGTAAAAAAAAAATAAAAAAACCTGTAATATACATTTTTTTTTCTTTCATTTTCTTCTTTGTTAATATTTTGTTTCTTCTCACTTTTCATTTATTTTTTCTTTCTTTTCATATTTTCATTTTCTCTTTTTTCTTTGTTTATTTTTTTCTCCCCATTTTTTTTAAATTAAAAAAAAAAAAAAATGGAGTTCTACATTATTTGACATTTTTATTTTTGAACTAATTTCTTCCATATTTTTTCTTCTCAACATATAAAGAAATAAGAAATTACTGTTAAACTCTCATTTTGTATGACAAAACAAGATCTAGACGTAAATATAAATATATTAAGAACTGTTACTGACTTCCGAGAGATGCTCCCCTAATCACTACAATCTTAACCCCTTTAAGTCTACAACCAACTGTTAACTATCCTATTTTTTTTTCTTTTTTTTTTTTTTTTAAATCAGTATCCCCTCCCCCCAAGCATCGCAGTAATGTCACTAAAACACAAGGGGTTACAGGGTGCAAAAGAATTAGGAACAGAAACAATAATGATGAGCAGAAAGAGAAAAGAGTAATCAGGTGTACAGTAGATAGTGATTGACATTGTATTTAAATTTTTGCAGATTAAAGTTGGCTGAAAGGCATGGAGCTGGAAGCAAGAAGTGTGAGAGAAGAAACTGTTAGCATAGAACTTGCAGCTACATCGAGCCAGCTCAAATGTAAATTGCTGAAATCTCGATGCCAGTCTGGTGCCTCACTTAAATGAAAAAACTCTAGGTACCATAGTAAAGAGCTCATCAAAACAAAATTACCATGAAAGTATTCATAGAAAAGACAGAGAGACAACCTTACAGCAGTGTGCAAGTGACTGAAGCTGATTTGGCAGATCAGGACCAATAATATTGCTGATTCTTTTTTTGGATCTCATCAAGGAGCTCAAGATACATAGCAGGGCACCGGACCATATGTGGCAGCAATATTCTAAGCATGGATGAATGGTAGACTTATAGATATGTAAGATAGATTCTGGAGAGAAAAATTGTTTTCCCTGACATAGTGAACATATCCTCATAATATGCAATTCTTCCTCCTTTTACATCATTACTTCATTCTGTCACTCTACTTTGAGTGACTCTTAGGTCTTGTATTGGATGAACAATAGTATTAAAAAAATATATAAATAAAATCCCTTTATCTCAAAACAATGATAATTGTGTAATTAAATTCAAACTATGTAGAATAACCATTCACACAAATTTAATAATGTTTCACAAGTGATATCTTAAAGTTTTTCTTTTTGGTTTGAAAATAGCACATTTTGCACCATTCAAGAGACTTTTTGGTAAAGGTATTCCACAGCAGAAATTTAATTTCAACATATATTCTTTATATTTTGCAAAACCGAACTCTGTAATATTCAAAGAAAATAAAAATTATTTTGCGGTGAATGTTATTGACTTTATTATCCCGCACGATGTAAACAGTTTTCTTCTATTTTCAAATAATTAAATCAACTATAACAATTCAGGAAGCTTATGGTGCTTTTGTTGGTTTTTATTTTATGTTTTTTTAACTTACAGAATAAAGCCATTTTTAATCATTCCAACAGTTAGATTATTGTTTTCATTCTTTTATATTTTTTTTTAATCATTTTACTCCAAGCAAGGCAATAAAGCCACTAAAACACATGGAGTTTCCAAGTGTGAAAGAATATGAGAAAAAAAGATTATCAAGGAGACAGAACAATAAAATAAGATAATGATTGACATTGTATTTAAATTTTTGAAGGTCAATATTTACTAGAAAGCAAGAAGTCAAAAGAGAGTGTTCTACATAAGAAAAGTGCTAGAGAAGAAACTTTTAGCGTAGAACTTAATTACATCTAGCAGTTTCAAGTGTTAAATGATGAGACCTTTGTTGCCAATCTAGTACTGCACTTAAATTCATAAAGTCTAGGTACCATAGAGGAAAATTACAACAGAAACGACGAGATTATAGAAATTAGAAAAAAAAAACATTATTTTTTCTTTCTTCTACCAAAATGGCGGAAGTCCAGATGCCAGTTCAACGATCAGACACAGGTTTTGGGAGCGTTTCTTTGGAAAGAGAAAAAAGTCTAACGGATTCCGTTTCAAATTTAAACCGGAATTTAATTACGCTCCGGAGAATATCCTTACGTTTGGGGTATTATTTCCAACGTTTTGAGGATTACTTTTAAAAATTGTCTTGTGTGACAAATGAAAAAAACTTTCTATTACTGAGGAGGCCTAGAAGAAATTACATGAAAGAAACTGTAATTTTAACAGGTACTAGTATGATACCAGAGTTGCCTTAGATGTAACAGAACTAATTCTTTGATTACCTATTCGACCATCATAAAGACTTTAAATAAAATTGACAAAGATTATTGTTTGAAGGTTGACGGACACTATATGTTTTAATTAGTTTTTTACTTGTTTTTTTTTTGTTGGTCAAACTCAAACAAAAACATTGTTTTCAATCGTTACCATTCTATCGATTGAATAGAATTTTAAAACATAAACAATTGTCTTGTCAATGGAATTTTTAAGTATTCTGAATATAAAAACAAAAGAAAAAACTGTGGAAGACCATAAAAACACTTTCTGGCAAAAAAATTCAAGTTTTTGTTGAAATCCTTCCAAAATCCAACCAAAATCAGATCCCATTTATTGAAGCACAAACACACACACAAACACACACACACACACACACACACACACACACAATAACCTGGGTTTTATAATAAGTTTAACTCGATAACTGTTGATGCCATTTTGATTCTGGCTGACAGAATCGTGTTTTTTTCATTTTCAAATTGATTCAATGCAAAACAATTGTGTTTTTGGAATTTTTCACAAAATGACAGAAAGAACCAAAGAAACAGAGTTTTACGCAGGGTTTGAAGTTTTGTTTTTATCGGCAAAAATATCAATCTCATTGGGTTATTAAACGTACACAACACACACACACAAAACCACACACACCAAGAAGCGTTTTGTAATATGTAAAGATAAGATTAAGCTTACCCAAAAAAATGTAAACCTGAATTTTAAAAAATAAAAAAGTTTTGTTGAAAGTTTTTTAATAGTAAAAGTCTAGTTCTCCTAACCCGTCTAAACCCCTTTGAATTGAAGAAAAAAACGATTTTTTTTTTACATATGTATCTTCAATGAAAATGAATAAGATTGTCTGAACAATTTTTGGAAGATCAATTCAAATGTTTCATTTTCGTTATTGTACAAGAATGTTCCACAAAGTTAACGAAATTATTAAGAATATTATTAAAGAATAAATATGATCCAAATAAATTAATAATAATAAATAAAATAAATAAAGGTTAATAATTTAAAAATATGACACGTCAAAAATTGAAGAAAACAAAAAAATGAAAATAGAAATTTAAAAAAAAACCAAAATAATAAATGTTCTTCCAACATGCAACAAAAAATCAATAGGGTGTGTGAAAAAAATTCTTCTGCCAAAAAAAAACAAATGTTTCTGTTGTTCACATGCTTGAACACAAAAGATTTCTGCAAAGGAAAAAACGAATAATAACCTATTAAATGAATAGATTTTGTAAAAAAAGCCAATCTGTAGTAATAAGTGAATAAAAAGTTCACTATTGCAAAAAAAAAATAAATAAAAAAAATAAAATAGAAAACTATATATATAAATATTTTGGTTTGCCATAAACAAATAAAAAAAAAAAAAATTATATGATTTTAAAAATGTAACATGAAGAAAAGGGTTATTTCCTTGATGTTTTATGAACCCTCTGAAATCAAGTCTATCCCTTCTGAAATGAATTCCTTTGCCTTCAAAAAAATTGATAAACACTATTGGATTCTACTTCAAAACTGATCAATTGTGATGAAATAATTTGGTTTATTTTCCATGTTGAACAATTAAAAAAATTCACTGGGTCAAGTTTTTATTTTCCCATGTTCGTATATTTTTTATCCTTTCCCCAGTTTAAAACAAAAAGCCTCTTGATTTTGTCCAATGGGCAAAATACAAATTGAGTTTTTTTTTAAACGGGCATATGTATATATTTTTTTATTTTAATTTAATTTGATTTTTCAGTTTTGGGGTTCATTCCCTTGTCAATTGTCAATCATTAGATTTTTTATATTTTTTTATCATCATCAAAATTTGTTGCTGGATATATATATATATATTCTATATATATATATATATATATATATATATATATATATATATATTTTTGATGAGTTCTTAAGGTGAATAAAAAATTAAAATCTTTAGAGAATGGGTTGTGAATTAATATTCTTTCGTTTTTTTTTAGATAGTCCATTTAGATTCAGCCTTAGTTTTTGACTATTTTGGCCATCATCGGGATTGAATTATTTACAATAAATGGTCGACAACTAAAAAATGAATGTCTTGATGGAGAAAATGATCAACGAGTTGTCTGTATACCTTTCATTTACATTTTTTTTTTTTTTTCTCTGAAAATTTAACATTCCTTGATGTTGAACAAATGAATTTTTTTTTTTTATTGTTATTTTAAGAGATAAAATTAAAATTTTATCATACATGTTTTTATAATTTTGTACTAATTATCTTTGAATGCATTTTAAAAGACCTGGTGGTGTATATTTCTCTGTTTAAGTTTGTTTTCAGCATCCCGTTCTTACTTTCTTATCAATGTTGAATTTTGTACAATTTTGTTCAAAAAGTGGATCATTTTGGCTCATTACTCAGCTTAGTAAATATTTTCAGGAAATATCATATTCTAATTAGTCAATAAACACACAAGTGGCGTTGCAATCCACCCACGTAAGAATTATTTTTCCAGCCTGTGACCAAGAAAGTTTTCCACCAATTTTTCTGATCCTGTCACTTATAAATATTAGACACTATCTTGCTGCTAAATTTCTGATTTTTTCCAGCCTGCGAAGATATGACCTTTGTTTTTCTCGTTGTATCCCATTATTTTCATGGGACTTTAAAAAAAATTTCAATGTTATGCACGTACTGTACTTTTTAGAAACTACATTACAAACACACGGAACATTTCCAAAAACAAATCAAGAACTTTTTCTCTTTGAAATACTTTTCTAAAGCTATAATTTATTCAGCATTTCTCGAGTTTTATTCAACTTTTATGAGCTCAGATAAAAAATTAAATCAGTCAAAGGAACACAACACCAAATATCTTTCATGTACATCATTACATAAAAATAAATATAAATGTTTGTTGTTATAAAACCGTTAGAATATTCCTTCTTGCTGTTTCATATTTTGTGATATTTTACGTTAAATAATTCATCGTATGATCATGTTAATAACAGACATCTACAAATGGTCAATTCTTATTAACATCCTTCAACAAATCCTCCAAAGATAACCACCTGTTCACTCTTAATTACCAACATAAAAAATGTTCCCCAAAAAAAAAAAAATTTTTGAGATATAGAATTTATTCTATGTCTGCATGAACAAACCCGTGACCCTACAATCAGATATTTAGGTCTGGTTTGATATTACTATAATATCACGTTTGATTATTTGGGAAAATATCGGTGCACCGAAATTGAAAGTTTACTCGAAGGATGGCTAGATTTAGAGTTTTAATCACTCGGGGCGCTCAAATTCTCACCCCAATGATCCCCCATTTTATTTATTCTTTCCCTGGTTAGGTGTAGTAAATTTTCAAACATGCTCTACCTCTAATTACTCTACTAAAACGGTACGTTACTGTTTACAAATGATCCAAGACAAAAATACCATAAAATAATCAGTTCAAATCAAAATATGAAAAATATCATTTTGTTATTTTTCTTGTATTCACAAATTTCCCGACAATTTAATCGAAAATTTTTGATGCGGTGACAAAACTCATTTGTAATTTTCAAAAAATAACT
>CAHIKZ030002049.1:90000-122500 GCA_903632075.3 Acanthosepion pharaonis | reverse complement strand
CTGGCTAGTCTGTATTGCAACTGACAACAGATACTTTTCTTCTCAAAATAAAATCTTATAACAAATACAACGAAAAGAAATATGAAAAATATAGTAAATAAAATTGACTTATTCCTCTCTCAGTCTTTCTTTTTCCAATGTTGATGGTATCTGCTCCAACTTTTGCATTGTGGAATCTTTTCTTTTGGAATGGTCGTCAGATATCTCTGCCGAAAAGATTCCAGTAATCATATGTATGTTTTTGGTGTTTACATCTGAAATAATATTCCAATGGCAAGGGAATTGTCACTGATGTCTCCAGACAATTCTTTCATGTGCTTTCAACTTTTGTTATTGCACTCTGTTAGCTATCTCCTTTTCCTTCCCCTCTTCTCACGACTGAAATATATTAGAAAAAAAAATTGACAGCATAGAAACTGTACTTTCTCTTCATACATCTGTGAACATCTTTGTGTTCGGTGATTTTTATGCGTATCCTGACAAGTGGCTTAAACATTCTAATAGTAATGATGTTGCCGGTGTTCAGACTTTCAATTTTTCCATTGTTCAGTCTCTTACTCAAATCTTGGATTTCCCTACTCGTTTCCCCAATAAATCTGAGCAACATGCTTCTTTACTTGATTTATTCCTTAATTCTTCTCGTAGCTTATGCCAAACTTCTCAACACTACTCCTTGTAAATTCGGATCACTCTGTAGTATCTATCGATATTTCATTCCAATCATCTGTTAGACAGGAACCTCATATCCATAAGACCTCCTCCTGTTACCAGTATGCTGATTGGGATTCACTTTGTGACTTTCTTCAAGACACCCCCTGGATTGCTATTTTTGATGTAAATGTACTTGCATGTGTGAATGTGCAGTAATTGTCCAGGTAAATTGTTGCAAGTGAAGTATGTATATGCGCGTGCCAATGCAGGAGTGTGTGGGTAACAGATATATGTATTTTGAGCCTGTATTTAATGCATCATCAGGGAATTGATAAAAAAATAATAATCCAGCCATTCTATCTGAAGTTGGGATATCTATCTCCTTATACAGGTTTAGGGGAGTTATAATTCTGAGTAAATAATTATAAATGCCCTAACATTTATAAATATAAAAATACTTGGAAAATGAGAAGCAGCAAGACGTGGAAACAACAAAACGAGTATTATTTATTATCTGGTTTTATGTGGTGTTGGAGAAATAAGAGATAGTAATACTGAGTAAAATTATGAGTTTGGGGGTCAAATCTAGATCAAATATGCTTTAGAATCCACAGAATGATAAGATAAAGAATAAGTAAAATGTATAGTTTAATGTTTTATATATATATATATATATATATATATATATATATATATATATATATATATATATATTAAAATTAATTTTATTTAAAATATGGTTTTTCCGTTACACAGTTCTAACCATGTTTCAAAAAATAAATAAAAATAAAGTTCACTAAATCAGAGAAATGAATTAGCTATTTTTACCATAATTATCATAAATTTTACTTAAATAATATTTAAATATAAAAATTTTAACAATCGTAATATACATACTTATACTTGATATGTAAAAATAATTATACTTACTGTAAGTAATTCTAATACATTTACTTCTTTTAAAAAAGAAATATAGTCTATTAAAACTAACAGTGAAAATATTTTAAAGTTGTATTTAAAATTGTAGTTAAATAAAAAGAAATTCTAACCTTAACATCTTTTAAAATTGTAATTAAATAAAACGTATTCTATCTCCCTCTAAGTACTACAAGCACTTAAAGGAATCCAATAAAACACCTACAGTAAAATGAATTTAATATGAAAAGCTAGAAGATGTAAGCCATTGAATGACCCATGTCCTTTGTACTTACATGAGAAACAAGATATTACTAGGTTTATATAAAAAATAAAAAATAAAAGGTTACTAAACCAGTGAAATCAATTAGCTTTTTTTGGCATCATTGTCATAAAGTTTACTTAAATAATATTTAAATATAAAAAAAAAAATTGTTACCTAATAATATCCATACTTATAGTTGATGTGAAAATAACTCTACATACTGTAAGGGATTCCAATACATTTACTTACTCTTAAAAGAAATATAGTGTATTAAAAATTAAAAGTGAAAATATTTTTCAAATTGTAGTTAAATAAAATAAAACGTATTCTAACCTAAATAGTCCCCACCCCAATTTTTAAATATACAAATAGAAAAAAAATGCCGTAAGAATCTTTACTGTTAACAATAAAATTTAAAAAAAAAAATCCAGACGACATGCATTTAACGGATGTCAGATTTCATTGAAGAATACATCCCTACCCCCTACCAAAACTGATACATCAAAATACAGACACCATGAATACGCAAACACCCCTTGTCTGGTTGAAATGAATTTCTCTGTTTCCTTGGAAACGTAAATTATGATTTTTGCTGACTTTAAAACCCAGTAGTTTTATAAGTTACTCCAAAATTCGCTTGAGGATGAAATGGAACTAATGTCTGTAATTTAATTACAAAATTAAATTTGGACCTTCCATTTTTGAAACATGGTTAGAACTGTGTACCAGAAAAACCATAAATCAATTAATTTATAATAATAATGCTCTGTAAATTTACATTGAGCACTATTTTGTAAAAATAAAAATATCTATAAGAACACCGGATTATATATCTTATTGTTCTTTCTTTTATATATATATATATATATATATATATATATATATATATATATATATATATATATAATGAATGTCCAGATAATTGAGTTGGAAAAATACAAAAAGTGTCTGGTTTTTCTTAACTTGAATTTTTGTTGAATGATAAAAGATAAATGTTATTATTATGGCCTGAAAAAGGAAAGGGAGATGAAATTTTCATTGACGCACGTATTTGCGGCCTGCCCGTGTGAACTGCTTGTCCAGTGGTGAGAATGTCACGTGTGTGTGTGTGTAGAGGAGAAAAGTGGGGGTTGATTCTAATTGGTTTAGAATGAGTAAATTAATGATAATTATTATTTTATTATAATTATTTTTGACACTATAATTTATTTTCGCGCTCAATTGATGGTTTAGTTTGGAGATTAAGTGACAGAAAATCTCACCAATGTTTCGGCAACTCCCCTTAGTATTTAAAAAAAAATTAATCCATTCCAAGCAAGGCGATAATGCCACTAAAACGCAAATCCCACTACTACTGGGAGATAAAGAGAATAAAAAGATTTTCGAAGGAACCAGAAAATGTGAGTGTATAATTAATTTTTTATTTATGTATTTCTTTATGGACATGACATGGGTATATTGCCGAAGAAGATCTGCTTGGAAATTGCCATTTGACTTCTGATTGGCTTGTGAGACTGTGACATCATATCCTTGTTGGAAACAGTTCTTTTTTCTGATTGGCTTATGGGAATATAACTTCATGGCTGATCAATTCTGAATTTTCATCTATTTTCAGCAATAATGAAACTTGCTTGGAACTTCTTATTTCTGACATCAGTACATAGGTATATACAGTAGTGAGAAGCTTTAATGATGACAAGCAACTAGAATAAAAAAAACCCCAAAAAACTCGTTTTTATCATGTGTCTAAACTGGACAATGCAGAATGATTTTCTAGGTTATCAAAAAGAAGCAGGAAGGTCATGTGACTCTAAAGAAAGAGATTCAATGAAACTGATTTGTAGATTTACAAAATCGAAGATGTGAGCATCATTTTTTGTTTAAGTACATGTATGTGTAGGCCAAAGTTTTCTTACCTGACTGCTGTCTACTTCAGTCACGCCACCTATTTACTTAAATATTTGTATCAATAAAAATAAATATAAACAGAATATATATTAAAATAATTGTCGAACTTAATCCATTTCAATATATATATATATATTGGAAAAGCTTTTCTTGTAACGTGTTGTGTCCTTTAAGACTTCATCGTACTAAACCCTAACGCATTTCAAGAAAACTTTTTCTACACACACACACATTCAAACATTTTATAGTGATTTTCCAAGCGTAGCTTAGATGTGGCACAAGGCTGAAAGTATGGGGCATCCAGTGAGGATCGAACTCACTACTCAGCCATAATTATTCTAGCAAGACAAGCTTGCTAACCATTACACCGCCTCGAGGTGCCCTATTCAAACATTTTATATGTATGTATGTATGTAATTCACTACCATGAAATAGTAGTCATGGCAGTGGTCGACAATAAGAAAAACTGAAATATTTATCTGGATGTATCTGGTTCCCTTGTAGTTGGCATTATAATACAAACATGATTATTATTATTTTTTAAATTATAGCCAGAAATTTACTATCACCGGTGACTAGAGTAATTGAAAATTTTGATGTATTTGTTTAATAAATCCTGCCTATTGTAAAAAATTGTAAAAGTGCTCAACAGTCAATATAGTATGAACTTTTAACAATTTTAATTCTGCATCATTTCAAATAGCTAAAAATAACTTGTTCAATTTCGTGCAAAAAGTGGATCACAGAGCCTAGATATCTCCCTGACCATTTCTCTGACTCCTCATTGGTCAATTAATCTTAAGATCATGTTTTCAACTACGTCCGAATTGTATCGACCTAGTTTCTGACCTGAACGAAAATATTTCCGACAAAAATCTGTCTATGTTTTTCGAGCCTATCACGTGACTTGATGGTAAATAAATACGAGCGACATTTTCAACTCTTTCTCTTTTGCCTTCTCTCACACACACAAGTAACGTTAGAGAGAATTTGTTTGACGCCTTTGGGGCAGATGTTAAGATGCACACATACACATACATGCGCGCGCACGTACGAATATTGAACATTTCTTAACTCATAAACCACAAGCAACAGAAACTTATTCAACTTCTAACAGAGATATTTTCTTCAGCACTCAACAAGTCCGAACATTTCTTCCACGAGACCGAACATTATTTCATGAACTGAAATCTTCCCTGGAGTCCAGATAAAAAATACTACAGAACTTAAATTCATAGGTAAACTCACACACACATACTAGTTAAACACACACATTTTGAGTTTAAATTTAATTAAACAACAAACTCAAGATTTCAACCAAAAATCTATGCTATTTTTAGCATCCCGATACCACTTTCTTATCAATGTTGAAATTTGTACAAATCTGTGCAAAAAGTGGATCAAAGAGCTTATTCAGCCTAATACACATTTTCAGGAAATATCAGCTTCTAATTGGTCAATAAACACACAGGTGGTCGCTACAATCCACCCACGTACAAATATTTTTCCAGCGCGTGACCAAGTTTTCCCGCTTTTGTCTTTCGAGCCTGTCACGTGGTTACATTAATTATAAATAGCAGACACAAGTTTGTTCATTCTCTTTTTACTTTTCCTGCGAAAATGTAACCTTAAAGGATTCCCGTTTTGACCATGTGCTGTCAGACGCCCATGAAAACATATTCACGCATGCGCGTACGCACGAAATTACATTACAAACATTTCCAAACAAGCAACAAGAACTTTTCTCTTTGAAATACTCTTCTAAAGCTACAAGTTTATTCAGCATTTGAAACTCTTACACGTAAGGGACACACACGGGAATTACAACTCAGAGGGACGCCAAAGAAATAACTTTCTTATTTACACTACAAATTTTTCCACTCAATATCTTTGTAGCGATCATCATCACCATCACACACACATACATACATACAGATCATACGACAAGAATTCGTTGGTTGATCTCAAAACTAGCTTGCTGATTGGTCAATTCCGACCAATCAAATCGCAGGCACGCGAGAAATAATTTTCCCGCGCACAAGCTTCGGAGCCTGTCACGTGTGACACAGCCTTATATAAACAAAACACGAATAAGCCTCTCTCGTGTTCACTTCATTCATCTTTTTCCTTGCTGCCAAGATGTAATCTTCAAGAGTTCCCGTCTTAACCGTGCGGTCAGACGTTAAAGATAATTGCCAACAACTCTTACCGACTTTCTCGCAAGTCGTCAGTAGAGTCCAGCTATTTTCGCCTATCTGCACAAATCCACGACTTTACTCACAGCGCACACACAGACACAGATTTTTGTATCACATTACACATATTCTTCGTTTCTGTGACTATGCCAAGTTCATGAACCAGAACTCCCTTACTTACTCAAAACAACACACTTCTTAATTAACTGTATTCTATTCTAACACCAGACTCTATTCAACATAGAATCCTGAACATTCTTATACAAGAGAAATTCTTGCCACACAATTTAAACCGTATAAAACAACTGGAAGAATGAATATAAGATAAATATCTTAATCTTAGTATGGATTGGTACTGTTGTTGATCGCAGCATAGTTTTGTTTTTCAAAAGTGGCTAAATTGTTGTAGCCTCCAATTCTTTAACCCTGTGCTTGTCCTGTGCATCATGTGTGATTTCCACGTCCGTGCATCATCTGTGGTGCACACGAGTCATGATCTTAAAAGAGTGGTAAAACTAAGGATGCTTACGAGAAGAGTCTACTATTGAGCAGGACGTCTGAGGAAAGTGTCGGAGTTAACTCCTCCTTTAGTTCGTTAACCCTTTCACCAGGGGTCTCTCTTCCCTGGCTATAAATAGTCGCTGAACTTTCGCCTCTCTCTTTTTCCTCAGGCTTTCAGCCTTACCATCTTGCAGATGTGAACGCTCACAGAGAAAGCGTTTCCCAAATGCTGGGAACACGCTAAGCACAATACACGTACGTACGAACACATACACACACACATATATAATATTCACACACACACTCTGTCCTTTGTAACTGTCCATGTAACTTGTTATTAATACATATATTTGTATACATATATTTATCGGTCTTGTGTTTGTTTTTCTTTGCCTTCTTTGGACTTAATTAAAGTCCAACTTTCTCATGTAGTTGGACCGGCTAGCAGGAAAATCTCAAGCCCCACACGTATTCTTCTGCTGCTATCAACAACATCACAGCCACGGTCCACTACAAAAGGCCTAATCTAATATTTTGTGCATCATATATGACCACAGGATGCTTGCCTGTGTTCAGATTTACAAATACTGCAAGGCAATTTGTAGCGGTATTCCTGGCCTAAATCAACCCGTACATTTTTTACTTTACGAATGTGTAAGCAAAAGCAAAAGCAACAAGAGAAACAAGAAGGTAGACAAAACAGTTTTATAACAAAACAATATTTATATTTATGATGCACAAACATAGGGGTTACCTCCGTTTGATTGGAATTAAAGTCTATACTAATGGAATACTTTTTTATCTGAGCTCATAAAATGTTGAATGAATTTGTCGCTCAAAATGTTCACTGTGAGAATGTGTTTGGTAAAATAGAACTTTGAATATTTACTTGATGATTCAAGAAGTTTCTGTTTAGTACTAAATAAAATTTAATTTTTGCAATTCTGAAAATAATTACAATAAATCTTACCGATAAAAGAAAACATTCACCAAAGAGCAAGATTCCGTTGAATAGAACTGAGTGAGAAAGTGTTATGGGACCTACCTTTATGGACTAAATGGACTCATCCTATTACTATATATACGGGGAGATTATGCCTCTCGAGAGTTGACCTGTTACAGCTAAACAGTCGAACTCTCTGCCTTCGGGTGGAGAGGAACCCGGACGAGGCTTCGCCGAAGGGCAGAGTCTCGTTCGAGGAGGTTGACTGCCCCTGAACCCGTTTATGCGGGTTCAAAGAGGGATTATTTTTGGTCGAGCCTACGGGTTCGGAGATCCCACGTTAAACCGGCCTTGTGCCACATGTAACCCTCGTTGGGGTGGGGGGTAACTAAATATCGCTGTCTACAGTTGACGAGTTGACTACTGTACTTTGCCGTCAGTCGGACGTGCAACCCTTTTGTATTCGTTCTTTTTGTCACTAAATTGCTGAGTTCGAGTTTTCTTTCGGACCTATTCTGGGTCCACAACAGAAAGTTTCTTGAATTATGTCCTAAAGAGCCGAAAATATGTTCGGAAAAATTGTAGATTCAAATGACCTTTTTTTTAAAAGTAATTTCTTGCTGGTGAAGAATTGAAAAAGCTGTAATATCCAAATTAAATTTCTTTAGCGTGGTAGCGATGTGTCCGGTTGACTTTTCTTTTGCCTCACTGTGAAAAAGTTGAAAGAATTCTGTAAAGCTGAAAATATGTGTTGATGTTTGTAATGTTTGTAATTAAGTTTCGTACGTACGTGTATGTGTGCGTGTTTGAATATGTTTTCATAGCGTCCGCCGGCAAGGGGTCGAAACGCGATTTATTAAACAGCTACATTATTTAAGAGAAAGAAATCACAAAGAAGAAAAAGAGAACGAAGTTGTGTCTGGTATTTATAATCAACGTAATCACGTGATAGGCTCCGAAGAAAGAAAGCGGGAGATTTTGACTTGGTCACGCGCTGGGTGGATTGTAGCGCCCAAACAAAATGTTTAAAAGTTGCGGTTTTCTGAAAATATGTATGAAGCTGGATAAGCTCTGTGATCCACTTTTTGCACAGATTTGCACAAAAATCGACATTGATAAAAAAAGTGGTAGCGGGATGCTAAAAACTCAGCTTATTTGGCAAATAGAATGTGCTGATATATAGTGTTTCACATAATAAAAACTTCTGTATCACATGTGATGCACAGAGCGTGGTGTAAATAACTTATGATTTGTACGTTTTTATTATGTAAGACACTATATATAAGCACTTTATATTTATCAAATAAGTTGAGTTGTCTTGCAATAGTTATACATTTGAAAACAAGCATGAACTTTTGGAAAGTAGACACGAAAATGCCCTGGACAGACAAAAGGTTAACTCAAACAAGTGCTCACTTCAACATTAACAGCTCACATTACAAAAACAGACCTTAATTTCTTCTGACTCCATCCACACACTTCCGATATACTGTCTAAAAATACTAGGGTCATAAAACATCTTTTCTGGACAATCAAAAAAGGTCCATGCAGTTTTCACAGTCGCAGTTTCTCATTATAAAGCCAACAATGACTTTATCCATGAGAGCAGACCCAACAACCAGACCGGCATCAGTGATGGACCCCATGGTAGGCAAGTTTAACCAGGCTAACAGCTGCGACAAAACCAGAAGCAACAGAGATTAAATCTCGACTACTACAATGCAATAATTCTTGGAATATTTTGTAGTGATTACTACTATGTTTGCCACGCCTACATTTTTCTCAACTGTGATTGGTCAAATAATAAATACTAAATATCACAGGACAATTTACTGATCGCATTCACCACACTGAATTTTTTCTACCGTTAACTCACAAACATGCTTTTGTTATAAAATCACCGATTGGTTAATTTTTCATCCAATCAGATAATTTTTGTGTTCTTTCAAAATTTGTCCCGCGCTCGTGCTGGGAGCCTACCGATAGTAATATAAGTCCGGATTCATTCCCAAATTAAACAGTAGAGTTGAAGGCAGTAGAACTCAACTACTCACACGCGTCTCTACACAGATTAACGAACCATTCTACTCACTCCGCACGCACACACAGAGACACAGAACTTGAATATCATTCACCATCAGTTCTTTGTGAACAAGCCAAGTTGCAGCACTTCTGTTAGTTATACAAAATATACAATTGAACTTCCTGTATGTTTTTCTGAATACACATTTTATTTCAATACAGAACTCTGAACATTCTATTCAGAAAACTTGCTTAATTACATTTCCTAATTCAACTAACAGATAAGGGGAAACTACTTTTTTCTCCTTATTCACACATTACAAAAATTACCTTGTATTTGTTGTTGATTTTAATTTTATCGTTGAAACACAAATCGGTTTTTCATTGTTTTTCCTTGATTTAAAAAAAATGTTTAAATGTTAAATGCTCTTCAACACGCAGCCACATTAATCTTTTCAACAAAACACCATTTACATTGGTAACCCCAACACTTAAGAAAATAGCATTTACAATTTCTCCCACAGTTCTATCTCACTTGACTATATGATTTCCTCAATGTATTTATCGTGACTATTACCTTGTGTTACACCACGAACAAACTCTCAGTCTCCCACGACTGATATACAATATCTCGGAGTAATCGAACCTTGTATATCACGGGCAAAATAAACACCGATTTACACATTTCAACCATAACTTATCTCCATCTTTTGTTTTTAGCACTTGCATTTTTTTCTTGTTACCGTTAAGGCTGCTGGTGCAAGATCAGCGTTACTGAATCTTCTTGGCCATTCTTGTAAGATATCTTGAGACCAAGATACACAAAATCAATCACCTGATCAAAAAAATTTAAGTATATTTAATAACTGCATCTTACTAACATTTTTATTATTTATTTATTTATATTTAGTAAATAAATTATTTAGTAATAAAGGGAAAAGTTAAAGAAAATTGAATAAAAATATTCGATTTTATGATAGCAAAATACTTTACAATATAAAAGAAAAAAATTAAAACTTATTTTAAAATAAAATAAATCATTTAATAAACCACTGTATCTTTCTTTATTTTGTTGTCCGGTTCTGTTGTAAAGCGTCACCGGACCGGAAGTAGATAATAATGAACGCAAACAGTTACGCAGTTAATGATATAAAGATGGCAGCTTGTGCTTTACAAAGTACTCTTTCTCGTCTCTGCCGAAGATATTCTTCACCCGTTTTAGGCTCGTTGTCTTACCAGATTCGTCGACCATATGCTCAAGTAGCAGTAAGTACAACAGTTGCTCGAAAAAGGAGTTTTTTCCCGACTCCTGGCTATATTTGGACAAAAAAAAAAAAAAAAGAAAAAGATCCATTTTGTCGTCATTGTGTTGTAAGTCAACAAGTCACTTTCACACGTGTAGTTTTTATTTCAATAACAAACAAATACCAAGGTGGATTTATATAAAATCATTTATAACTTGAATGTAGAGAATGTTTGGAAGGAAATGTTAGCATCAATAATATTTTAGATTAGAAGATTTTAAAATGCATATACATCCTCCTAGCAAGGTTACCTGGCCGGCGTTGTTTTGGCAATAAGGCTGTTTTTGTGAGTTTAAAGATGATTTTTATTCAAAGTTTTCTCCCTCCCCCCTTTTTTTTCTTTTTGCAAAGTGTCCCCAGGGTCATTATCTGGTGAATGAGGTGTCCCCAAAACAGAAGTGTCAGGGGGTCTTCTTTTTGTCCCTGTTCCTTTTTTAACAGCTGGAGTTTCACTTTAAGCTGGACCTTCTGTCATAATTCGAGTGGGTGCACGTCGGGTAGATCCACAAGAAGACCTTCTTCTGGAGTGGGCTAGGGTCATTATCTGGCGCTGGAGGCATCCCCCAGAAAAAGTGAAATTCGGAGTGGGTGGGGTGAACAATTTTTGTTCTTATGTACACATAGGCTACCTACCACTTTAAAAACTTGACCTTGTGTCATGTTCCGCTTGAGTGGGCGTGCAGAAATGCTTAGACTGATCCACCTGTAAAAATTATGGAAAATAAATAATTTTTGTAGATTTATTATTTTTCCTTAAGTTGCGATATTTGCCACAATCGAAAAATAATATTGATTTTTTTTTTTTAAATCGATTTAGAAGGGGGTCCTCCTGTTCATAATATCGTTACAATGTCAAATCAGTCCTCGATTTTTCTTCTGCGTCCAGTTTTTATTTACAATCGTCGTAATTTGAAAATAAATTATTTACGTCATTGATGCCTGCATATTTTATTTATTTTGTTATTTATGTAAATTTTTGTCTTTTGAAATGTGGTTCTACTTTAAAACTTTAATGATAAAAAATCATTTTGTGAAAAAATAAAACTATTTCACAAAAAAATTGCTTCTTTAAAAAAATAAAACATGAAAAAATGATTCATTTGTTCTTTATAAAACATTTTTATGAAAAAAAAAATATAAAAAAAAAATAACAAAGCATAGTTTCAAATTTTAAAAAAAAACACAAAAAAAAAACTGCCAGGCCATTAACTTTTTAAAAAGTTAGTGATTGATTTTATTTTTACAGTACACTGTATTGCTATTATAAAAAGGACCCTTCTTCTAAAATCATAACCAATGAATGTTTTCTTGATTTTGATAAGCATCGTAGTTTAAAGGTGGTGTTGTAGTGTCCTTTAGTAGAAGTAGTAGCTCAAATATATAAACATGTGAACCCTAAAGTAACTTGCTTTTCCGAGTTCCTTTTTTTGAACTGCTGACGTGAACTTTCCACGCTGAAACTAAAAAAGGTGTGAAACACTCCACACTAAAACATACCCACTTTAGTTCTTTAACAAAGGAAACACTTTTGTTTTAATAAATTTTGCATTGCAAATCAATTGGTCAGTTATTTTTGTGCATGTATTGTAATCTTTACACCGCCATTATTCCTTGTGCTAATAAAATATTCCTGTAAGAAACCTTACACATTTAATTATTAAAGTAGCTAATCTGCAAAAGATTATTTCTTTAAAATTTTTTCATTTCTTTTTAATTTTTTTTTTTCACTAGTGGATGAGTTTACATAAGATAAATATTTGTTGTTTGTTCTGTAATGGAAAGAAATTTTTTTTGTAAATAAATACACCATACAAAGAATTGCTATCACCTGTTTTAGAGAAATTTGTCATTGCTAGAAATTGAAATGTCACCAATGTAAGCCAAAACACGACATTTACAAATTCTGTTAATATAACACTGAAACATCATTGCTGTACATGTTTAATCTGAGAGGCATGTAATAGATGAGTCTTCGTTCAAGGAGGCTCCTTACTTTGAACGTTTATTGGGACTTAAGCTCTCTCAAGACCTCAAGTGGAACTCTTATATCCAGTCTGTTGTTAAAGATGCTGGAAAATAATTCATTGTCCCATTCCTATAAGTATCTGACTCCCCAATGATCTTTACAAGAATCAGATCAGACCAAAAAATGTCCTCACTTGCCTGTCTTGATAAAGTTCAAAAGCATCTCTACATCCTTGTGGGTGATGAATTATTTTCCATCCTACAACCCATTTTGCAGACGAAACATGAGCCTCTTGCTGCTCTATCATTTTTTTTTCCATGGCATGTGTTCTTAGCTACAATTCTTAGTCCTGACCACATGCTGACCTTTACAACTGGGACCCGACATGCCACATACACAAGTTTGAATCATCCCCATTCCCTTCTTATTTCTCTTAGTAAGCAGGATGTTTTCCTAATCACGACAATCTTGATCTTTTCAAGTCTAAGTTTAACCATTATCTGTCCTGAATAACCCCATGAACTTCACTTCTTGCCTGTTCTTATAACACAACATTACACAATAACCCTCTACCTTGAGTGGCTCTTGGGCCTTGAACTGGGTGAACATTTGTATTGAAAAAAAAATTATATTGAAAAAAAGTCCAAATTTGTTATTGCAGTTTTCCAAATGTTGTCTGTGAGTATTTTGGTTTGGTAATAGGTAGAAATTAAATCTATTTTAGTGAATTGCTGTTTGTTTAGAAATTTGGATAAAAAGGAGTTAATATTTGGTATGGGGGTACCGGTCACTCTTGGTTAAGCTCTTTTGAATCTCCACAACAACATTTCCTGTTTTGTCTTAAAACAGTGGTTCTCAACCTTTTTTTACCCATGGACCCCTTTCCCCTTCTTTTTATCTTGGTGGACCCCTTCATAGCTATTGGACATAAGAACAATTTTCTATTCTTCACTAATATAAATTTTAAGGTTTTAATTATCAAAGAAATAGTATACGATTAAGCTTTTTTTTAAAATGAAAACTAATTTAATACAAATAAAATATTCTACTATAATTATAATAATAATTATTATTACTATTTTTAATTAACACAACAATTGTGTTTTGCCTGTGGACCCCCGGAAATATTACATGGACCCCTAGGGTCCATGTAGACCCCGGTTGAGAACCACTGTCTTAAAACAAGATGATGTTGACTCCTTCATTTAAATTTGGAAAGGGGAAATCACTCTGTTGTTATTAAATAATTGCTCTGTATTTTGGGGAGTTTCCAAACATATAAATATAATGTACCAAGAGAAATAAAAGGAGGAGTGCAAAATAATGTTCACCATTTTATTAACATGGAATATTTAAGAGCCAAAACATTACATAAACATAATTACAAAGAGTGATTGTCATTCTTAGATAAGATTTCTACCTTTAAGTCAAGGTGAGGCCACTGATTATTAATATTTTTTCTTACCCCATTGTATAGTTCTTATTGAACAAATGTCGGAGTCTGGATATTGGTCATGACAAGTCTGGTATTTATAGTGGATGCTAACACACTCCTGAGCAACCTATGTTACCCTGCTTCCCCTAGTGGGTCTTTTATTCATCATATATGAGTGTTCTTGCCTCAGTACCTGAGGTCTCAGACAGTTACAATATTTCTGATTCAAGAAGTACTATTGCCTTGATTTCTAGATAGATGAGACCTGTACACTTGGGGTGTGTCACACCTGTATCTCCTTTCCTGGATTATTTGTTCCTTCATTAAGAGTGGTGGAAGTAAATGTTTTCTGGGTTTAGGGGTTATCCATCCGGTAGTCAGGAATCCGAGCCTTTGAATAACTTTGAAGGAGGCTATTGTACTGTCATTTTGTGAATAGTTTCTGGACTTTGCAGTAATCTCTGGTGGGGTCTTTCATTGCCATGATGAAGGGTACTGTTATGGTTGTACTTCCAGGTAATGTGTCTCCTGTGGATGTGACCCTCTCGTTATCTAGTTTTCACCTGGACATACTGATTTTTAAACATGACAACAACAAAATTGAACAAAAAAAAAAAAAAATCAAACTCAACCACACAAAAACAAAAGTAGACCCTCAGGCTCATCATCTCCTACAGCAAGTTGAGGTTCCAATTTTTCAGAAGTGGAGCTCCATTTTCTTATTTCAAAATCTGACCTCTTACTTCTGTCCTAAACTGGTATTGATCCAGATATCCTAGTGAAGAACTCACAGTTCCAGGCTCCTCACCTCTAATAGTAAAGTATGACGATCAAACTCACTATGGCCACAGACTTGGTACCTATATTAAGGACAGGTTGTGACAGACACCCTTAAAACTAGGACCCTGATCTTCTATATATGGGCTTCCACATGGCATTTGTCCACAGTACCACTTTCATTTTCACTTTGTCATCCTCCAGATGATGGAACTAATGTTTGATCAAATAGCTGAGACAATTGATAATGTCTTTACTAAGTATCTTTCAGCGAGCTTTCATATTTGTGGTGACTTCAATATTCACCACAAGAAGTGGTTGGTTCATGAACAAGACTGATGAAGAAGGCAGAGGCTGCTGATACTTCTCCAAGCTGACAGAGATCATTGAAGAACCCACTCCTGTTCCTGATGTAACAGGACATCAGGTGAACCTCCTTGGCCTCTTCCTCTTATCCTACTCTGAAAAATGGTTCACTGAAGCCCCCTCCCCCATGGTTATTTCAAATCATTCACTAGTCAGTGCCAAACCAAAGGCACCCCATGATGTGCCATTTCATAGAACAAGTTTTTAGTACTTGAAAGCCAGCTGGGACAGCTTCAGATGTTATATGGTGGAAGCTGGTAGAGTTATGGATTGAGGAGCCGAGTTTGAATTCCAGTTGAATCCATTACATTCACTTACATGCTAATACCCTTGGGAAAGGTATGAATCCTCTTCTTCTCCCTTCAGCTATGGGTAAATAGCAGGACAGATTGGGTTCTATAGCCATGGATGGCAACTGGTCTACCGCAGAAAGAAATGGCAACCTACTGCAGGAAAAAAGTCTGCCTCATCAGTCATGTCATGTATCAAAAGGTCATCAAGGACATTCCCAAAAGGGACCGTCATGCTCAATATGTCATTTCATGCATTATTTTCTTCTTGCTGTGTTTTTCTTATGATTTTATACTTTTTGCTATTAGATTTAACTAAATTTTGATTTTGGTGCTTACAGGTTGCTGGTCTCCCAAGTTTTGTAAAAGTCGTAGAAGTTGGTCCGCGGGATGGATTGCAAAACGAAAAGGTGAGTTATTTATTTTTTTTTTTTTTCACTGAAGATCAAGTGACAGCAAGTCTTCTCAGTAGTTGAAGACTCTCCTCAATATTCTAGCAGATTTTCAGTAATGCTGTCATTCAAGTTTCTTTATGTCTGTTCACAGTACTCTGATAATGTTGAGTATAACCACCTTCATTTCCTACAGTGTTCTATTTTTATTTTTCCAGATTTTTACTCTCTTTCAGTTTCATTCCGTCTGTTGGAATGATGACATTCATTGACAGAGATGATGTTGGTTTACAATGTCTAGATCTTGATGTCTAGCCTTGATTGAGTGACCCACTTGAATTTCAAAGTTTGTTTTCACAACAGTTTCCTTCATGGCACAATTATTTTGTTTCAGTTTATTAAACTCATGCTCTTATTTGACAAGATGAAAAATTCCCACTGGCATAACTATATTGTAGGCATAAAAAAAATAATTATGCTCCAAAATTGAAATGTTGGGTAAAAGAAGACTGATGTAGTCAGCGGCTAAAAATAATACATGACTTTTGATTTTAATAATATATTGTGAACAGTAAGTCACGGTTTTAGGTGAAAGAAATTTTCTCACTTTTGTGGAGTTAGCCCACTTACTTTCCTTAAAAAAAAAAAAATGCCAGTAGGGACTCTCCTTAAGCCTATAAATAGGCAGTGACATTCTCTGTCATTCTCTTTTTTCCTTTTTTCTTTCAGGGATGGTAAGATGTAGTCGAACGAGGAAAACACTTTCCCACTGGGGAGCACACGCACATATTTTACTTCATTTTTTTCTAGGACTTTCTACTACACCAAACTACACATACACACACACACACACACACACACACAAACAATTAAATAGTTTAAATGTTTTCTTCATTCATAGTCATTGTTTTGTAACATGCAACAATTGCCTATTGTCTATGTATACCTTTATTTTGTTAATACATACTTATCATTTGTTTCTATACAAAGATTTGTTGTTGCCACATACCAAGTTTGCCATTTTTGTTGTGGGATAAATATACTAGCAGACACGTTTTTTCCAACCTGAACTCTTGATCAGCATACTTCCACAACACATTTGTATTTTCTTCATAAGCTCTATATCTGAATCTGTATCCACTAGAGGATGAAATCAATGAACCCTGTTCAGAATCCAGTGGAAGCTGCTTCCATGCTAACAGCTATGATCTAAATGGGCTGACTGCAAAATTAAGATTTTGACCATTGCTGTTTTGATACCAAACTCTGTTGGATCCAGGTTTGTAAAGATAAAAATAGAGATGTCCCTCGAAGACCAAAGTACTTTTGTGTAGCATGTTGTTTTGTGTGAGAAAAAGAAAACAAATCAAAATGCCTCTCCGGTGGATGATGTCTGCGGACTTGTAAATCAGTTTAACTCCATGCCAACTGCAGCAGCACAGATGTCACTGAGTTGAATAGACTGCTTTAGAAAATATACAAATCAATTTAGTTGTTGGTGGATAGCAGTTGAGTAGATGGCTTTAAAAACTGTTGACTTTTTCTACTAGTAGTAGTAGTAGTAGTGGTAGTAAACTGTAAAAAGTAGTAGTAAACTGACCTAAGGTGGCTGCGAATGAGTGAAGTGAACATGACATTTTAAGAAATTCTCTTTGTCCTTTTACAGTTGAAAAAGGAAGAGGATGAAAAAAAAATAGCATCAATTCTATTCAATTTTTAAAATTTATTTATTTTGCACTTATTGTACCTATGTACTTTCAAGGGAGGCAGTTATAACAGCAAATATCATTTGCTTGAAAACTGGCTTCACTAAAACCATTAAAGTTGAATTTTTCACTTTTTCAAATGGTTCATTTCATCAAAAAATCAAAAGTTAGAAAATTAAAAGGAGAAAGCTTTTATATCTGAATAGTGCTTCTTTAAATTATGTATCATTAAAAAATGTTGTTTATTGTTGCAGCAAACCTATGGATGATAATGGGTATGTTCCCAATCACATAAATACAGTAGTAAATACTGTATATTGGTCTGCAGTTGGAGATTTGTTTCCAGCTGTGCTGGTCAAACTCCCTGCCTTTGGTCAGAGAGGATCCCCAGATGAAGGGAAGAGTGTTGTCTTGGGAAACAGCTACTTGACCCAGTTTTTATACAGGGTCTATGGTGAATTTTTGGACAAACCTACAGGTTCAGATACCACACATTAAATTCGGTCTTGTGCCACATCTGACTGCGTGGAGCGGTTGGTAGATATCCTACATTTGGAAATTCATTGTGGAATTCACTTGACTCACTTCTAGTAGTTGACTACTACTTCTACAAAAAATTAATGCAATATTCATACACAGAAAATAATTATTCTTACAATCCAAGAATATTTTTGCTTTAAATAACCCACAAAGTCTTGATAAGCTGTAAAAAATAAAAAAAATCAATTGGTTACTTGACACATTGTTTCTCAACTTCCTTTAACCCTTTTTCTCTCCTTTCCAAAAAAAAAAAAAATCAAAAGAAAATCTGATGTTTGATCATTAAAATACACATTTTTGGGGGAGCTGCAAATTTTTCAGCACCCACCTTGTAAATTGCTATGATGACATGTTCAACACTGTTTCTGTGTTGCAGCTCTTAGCAAACAACATTATTTTCTTGCCTGTATGTTGAAATATTCAAGGTCTCACCTTGAACATGTTAAATACTTTTTCAATCTTGACTTCATTATTTTTATATTTCGTTTCTTTTTTTTCTTCAGACAATTGTTCCAGCAGCAACTAAAATAGAATTTATCAACAAGTTATCTTCAACTGGCTTGTCTGTCATCGAAGTAACCAGTTTTGTTTCTCCAAAATGGGTTCCCCAGGTAAAATACAATTGTTTTTTTTTTTTCCATGCATCATTTGGACGAGTATCTTCATCTTTTTTGTTTTTATCATTACATTTTAACTGATTTGTTCATTGGATTTCTTCAGGTATTCATTCATCTTTAACTGTTGATTGGTTCTTTTTTTCATTCTGTCACAATCACAGCAACTCAAGATTATATCAAGATAAGTGTGAAAGAAAACTTAAGCCAAGATTTTCACAATGAATTTAAAAAAGAGGTTTATCGATAAGTTAATGTTGAGGAAAAAAGCATTTATTTTTACACAGCAAATTTTTTTTTTTTTTTTTCAACATAATCTTCTTCCTTACCAACAATGTTTCCTTTGAGAGAGTATGATATATAAACTACATATAAGACTAAAATATCCAACATTTTAACAGCAATTATTAAGAAAGGTGATCTGCTGCATGATCCTTGATTTGATTTTATTGTGGAAAACTCGGAAATATTGCACTTCTGATATAATTTCATCTTTTATAATTTACCTTCTCTCTTAATTTTGACTTAAAAAGTGCAGTTTTAATTATCATCAAACTTGCAATGTTTTTTTGGTGGGGGCAGTGAATTTTAACAGGTTATAAGTAAAAGCTATAACTGCAACTTCCCATCTCTCCCTATTCTAACCATTTTAAATTTTTAGTGTTTGATGCAATTAGATGCACAACATAGCCAACATCATTCATCTTCCTGGATTTACTTTACTGTGTTAGACTCAGAAGTTAATGCAACATTACATTTTTTTCCTTAATAAATTACTTTCTCTTTTAAGTAAAACTCTAATTTAAGCCTCCTCAGTGTATAATTATAAACAACATTTTTTTGTTTCTTTCCCTCTCTCTACCCATATGATTTTATCAATAAAAACATTAGGCCAAAGAAGTCCTTTCGAAGGTTTTCCATTTTGTCATTCATTTATCCGCCATAAGACACCTTGTCAATTTCAACAAATTATATATATATATATATATCTTATATTATTTTCTATTTTATTTTTTTTTGCCCGAGGAGACTGAAAGATTGAAACCAAGGTAGCATAAATGGCTGATCTCCTATTTTCTTTATATCAGCTCAGAATGAGAAATTACATGCACTTAATGTGAGCATGTATCCTTATCTTCTCTCACATGAACACATTGTTTGGGTGAATATTCAGACTGGGCCATATAACTTTGGTTGGCAACCAGTCTAGGAAAAAGACAAATATGAATTACAAACCCTAGGTGGGTCATTTAGAGACCTTGTGGCATAATGTGCGTAGTTGATTCTGCACAGGCCTTCACCAATATAATCAAATTATGTGCTTTTATATGTTAACTTTTATCGCATTGTGTGTATTCACATGTGTTTGTGTTTTATAGTTTATAATTTTAAAAAACATTTTACTGAAATGTATATTTTACCAGGAAACATTGATGTCTGGATAAAAATTGATATTTAAAAGTTAAGTAATCTTTTCATATAATATCATTTCTGCTCTATTTTTAATATTATTTTAATGTTTTTAATATTGAGCACTATATATAAAAATATCTGCTGTATCTTAAATCTTATATATGTTTATGAGCTTTTGTTTTTTCTTATGTGTCCTTGGTTAGATGGGGGACCATATGGAGGTGATGAAGGGTATCCAGAAGAACCCCAATACAACATACACTGCGTTGACACCAAATCTGAAGGGATTCCAAGGAGCTGTAAGTAGACTGACTTCATTTTTATGGGTACAAGTGTTTTATTTTTTTATTTATTTTTTTTTTTTCAATTAGTTCACTCCAAGTAAGACGGAAATGCTACCAGTATGCAGGGAGTTTTAGAGAGTGAAAGTTAAAAAAAAAAGACTGAGTATAGTAGGGATTGAGGAAAGAATAAAAGATGAATGGGATTCAAGAAGATAGAAGATGGCGATTGACGATGCATTCACATTTTTGAAGAGTGTAGTTATCAGGAAAGCAAGTAAACAGAAGGGTGTTCCACAGGCAGCAAATGCAAGAAAATAAGCTTTTGGATTAGAATTGGCAGTTACATTTAACTATTTTGACTGTAAAACGGTGGGACCTAGATGCCAATCTAGTAGCAAGCTTAAATTCATGTAGTCAGAGCACCAGGGGAAAAAAGCTTGTTGGAGCAGTTGCCATGAAAATATTTGTAGAAAAGACAGCATGAAGCCATATCACGTTGGTGAGAAAGTGACTGAAGTCGAAATGCCAAGTTAGGATAGATTACATTGCAGATCCTTCTTTGGATTATGTCAAGAACCTTTAGATGAATAGCAGAAGCACCAGACCAGATATGGCAACAGTATTTACTGCATGGACGAATGGTAAATATGTAAATCTTCAAGATGGACTCTGACGAGAAAAACTGATTGAAGGTCCTTGACAAGATGTCCCAACCAGGTTAACTTTATAAATGAGTTGATGGATTTACTATTGAGACAGCAGTAAATCCAATAGTTCATCTGCATAAATGACCTATTGTGGAAACTTTATCAGGGTCCTCATTGATGAAGATCATTAAAAAATGAACCCCCATTATTAAGAGCATCTCATTTAAATATCCCATTTGAATGAAAAGGGTAAAGAATATAACCTCATTAATTTAAATTAAACTAAAATCATTCGCCACCATCCTCCAGTCTTGGTTAAATTAAAATATGACAATTAGTAATTAAAGTAATTAAGCAATTGGTATTTAAATGTTATCTACTTTTTTTATTTTGACTGTGGGAAAGGAATGTATTATTCCAGTGTCTTATTTACATGTAGACTGTTGTTATCACAATGTTTCAGCCATTATGATCTCTGGCCATCATCAGGTGTATGTTAATCCAAGTAACCTAAAGGGAATAGGTAATACTGAACTGATCCCTTAATCTACAAGGGTAGATTGTTCTCATTCCACTGTTCATATCTAGGGATATCTCTTCTAGTTCTTATTTTTTTAGTACTGCTCCTTTTTTGCTCTAAGCAGTTAGCATTCTGGCTGTCAAACTGCACAATTCCAACACTGCGGCAGTACCTCCATCAAAAGGATTGGCAGTGGAATATTGATGTCAATGCAACAGTGGTTGCAAGGACAGGACAATTTATGATCTTGGGCCATGTGTATGTGCACATTTAAAGGGGCCATTTTCAGCCACCGAAAGTGGGGAGGAGTAAGTAAATAATAGTTATTTAGGTTTCTGAGGAAATGTTGCCAGCAAAAAGTGTGTGAGAAGAAACTTTTAGCATAGAACTTACAGTTGTTGCTATATTTACACTTTTGACACTTACACAAACTAAACCCATGTCTACCTTTTTGACTCGCAGTTAAACTTTTTAGTAATCTGTTGGCTCTAATTCCAATTGGAATAATTGCAAAATACTTTCCACTCCCCATTGTTTAGGCAGAAACACACAAATGCATGCTGGGATTTCTTCCTAACCAATAAAGTAGGCCAGTTCTTGGTTTCATATGACTCATTCCCAGTCTGTCTTGTCTTAAAGTCAGAACACTTTGTTCACTTATCCAAATTTGCTCTAGTGTATCAATCCCAATTCTTAGTTTGTGAACTTTTTGTCATATTACTGTTGCTTTGTCTTATTACTGTTAATTTGACTTGCATATATTGTTTACTTGCTTTATATTATCTTTTGCCCTGTTCTTTTCTTTTTCTTGCTATTGTTTATTATGGATTTTGTCAATTCTCTTTGGCAGTTCTGCCTTTTATTTAACCATGGCCACTCACTCTGCATAATCATTTCACCCTAAGCAGACAATAAAGCCAGCCACTTAGGGGTTACTAAATATGAAAGAATAAGAGAAAAAGAAAAACTACTATTTTCTAGAGAGAAAAATAAAAAAATTAGGAATTAAGAAGAAAAAAATAACAATTGACATTTAGGTTTAAACTTTTGAAGATCAAAGTTTTTGTCAAAAACTGGGAGAGGTTCCATAAGCAAAAATTTGTTTTCAAGAAACTGTTAATAGAACTTACAGTTGAATTTTTAATTTTAACTTGTTCAGAGAGGTGCAAGAAAAGAAACTATTAAGACAAATTTATGATTCTAGCTAGATAGTTCAACAGTAAAACGATGAGACCTAATTGCCAATCTAGTACTGCACTGAAATTTGTAAAGTTGAGGTACCAAAGAAGAAAGCTCATCAGAACAATTACAATGAAAATTTTTATAGAAATGGCACAAGGAAACTGCATTATGGCAATGGGAAAGTGACTGAAACCAAGATGCTATGTCAGGACCAATAACATTGCAGATTCTTCTTTAGATTTTATCAAGAATCCCTAAATACATAGCGGAATGGGACCCATATCTACCTTTTTGACATTTGTATTAACCAAACTCTTGTCTGTCTTTCTATTGTATGACAGAATTTGGCATTAAATAATCTGGAAAAGGTTGATATTCTGTAAGACAAAAACCAAACCAATCAAATATAATAGAAAGTATTTCTCGAATTTGAAGAAGTATTACCTACAGTCTATCATTCCTAAACATTTGTCACAGATTGGTGTAGAGCTGTAACCAATAAAATAAGTCCACACTGATCACGCCCATTTTTCTGCAAGTATTGATTGGTCAGCTCTAATGAATGTGATAGTAGAGATGGCCCTCGAGATTTCCCTGACATAAGTTGTGGATGATTTTACTAGAATAAGTTTTTCATTTTAAAATAGCACTTGTATTAGTAAATCATTATCCCCTCCAAAATTCTTACAATCTGAAAATATTTTCTGACTTTAAATAACATGCAAAAGTTTGATAAGTTCCAAAAAAAGTGAATCACCTTAAATAGCACCAAAAAGTAAATTTAATTCTGATTTTATGAGATGGAATCCATCAATATCACATTTGAATCTGTGCTTTTCTTTTGTAATGATCTAAATTTAAAAATCCAACCTTGTATTTTTTATTTCATATTCCATAAACTCAGGTAAAGACAACAATTATTTCTTTTTTTTTTTTTTTTTTTTTTTTCTTTCAAGAAGACCAATGATAAGGCTGTTCTGATTAACCTGACTTTTCATTGTTTCTTTGGATTATGTCTGTAACTATAATTACCATCAATATAATTCCCATAGAATTGTATTATATACCCTATCTCTTGATATGAAATATTTTTGAGTTGGTGTCGTATAATGCCGGAATAGACATTGCACATAATTCACGCTAGATATCAGAGAAGCCTTGTGCACCTAGATATTGACCTGGGGTCAGTGCCAGCTGCTGAATAAAAATGCACATGATTGCACACTCACATCCAGTTTGTAAATGTGGGAAAGATTTTGCATTACACACATTTATATAAACAAATGCTCTCTCACACATCACAGAAGGAGAATGTGAGGTCCAGGTATTAGATCCAGGCAACAAGCCTGAATAAAAATTAATGATGGCTCAAGTCTTGTGTTGTTTAATTGACACACTCACTTTATTATATTGACACTAATATTTAAAGAGCAAAGTTTGACTGAAAAAATTGCACAACCTTTTCTTTTTTTCTTTTTCCCCGCAACACAACATGTTCAATTCAGATTTGTGGCTTCTGGGATGGAGATGCTAATAGAAATCTAATGAATGACACCTGTAAATGATTCTAGCTATCTAACAAAGAATTTTCATTTGCTGTTTTGCAGCTGCAGACAGGAGCTGATGAAGTGGCCATATTTGGTGCAGCATCCGAAACATTCAGCAAGTGAGTGTAAGTTCTGGAATTTTTATTGCACAAAAACTGACGATTCCTACTTGAGGTGATTTCATGGACATTCTCTTGTTGAACTAGTTTTGTTTTGTTCATTATTTAATATACCATTTTGCTGCAAAAGATTTTGGCATTTTTGACAAAAGTATTTGTTATACACCAACTTTCTCAGACTAGGGTTTTCATTTTAGTTGTTATAACAGCCAAGGTGAGAACAATAGTCCATGTAAATCAGTGCGTAATAATAATCCCTCATCTGAAATATTGTGATTCTAACAAATGAAATGAGAACAATGGTCTGCGTAAATCAGTGCCTAATAATATTCTCTCATCCCAAAAATTTAAACAAGATCTTTTATTTCTATGAATTCATTGCATCAGTCTTTTATCAAATTACCATATTTTTAATATTACAATTATGTAAAATAATGTAAATTTGTGGTGTAATGTATATTAGCTTGGAATGAGAAATTGGAGAACCGAGTTCTAATTCCAGTTAGGTTTGTTACATTCACTTATGCGCAAATACCTTTGGGAACAGTATGAATCCATCTTTTCTCCTCCCAGCTATAGCTTAAATAGCAGAAAGAACTGGGTCCTATAGCCTTGGTTGGCAATCAGTCTACCGTAGAAAGAAACAGCAGCCTACTGCCAGAAATCTTCTGCCCAGTCGGTGATGAATCAAGAGACATGATCACCCAAGGATGTGTCATGTATGGCACTTAATTGACTGAAACTTGTTCATCTCAAAGAGTCTGAAAATTCAGAGTTGACAATACCTTTAACAAGATATTAATAAAGCGTAGTTTATTCTTATTGAAGTGTAAGTAGATGTTTCAAACTAACATCTTACTTTCACAATTTCAAGTATGCAGATCTCTGAATCTTGGAATTTTTTGTTGCAATTATGATGATAACAAAATGGTATTCTGTATTGGCACTAGTTTGTTTTTATGAGAGACAAACTTTGACTTGCTGCCTACAATATTTTGTCTCTCTACTGCATCTACCTGTATCTATTTGCTCATTCTTTTGCTATTCATATTTTGTGGTTTTAACTTGGTGGCCTGTTCTCTACAGATCCAGCATACATATTCTCTTTCTGACAGTCCTAGTGTGACATTATAACTGTGCTTAGGACACCCACATAGAAGTAATTGCTCTTTGTGTGCATGTTGAATAAGAAACAAAAACAACCACCACCAAAAAGATATTTTATTTTGATGCAATTATATGCTCTTCAGCAGTTTTTGCAGCACTGGAAAATGATTGAACAGCTGCCATCTTTGTTCACTTCAGATTGAAATGTTAAAATATGAGCATATTTATTTTGTCTGGTGTAAGCAGTGACCTACAAGAGGGGAAAAATGTACTCATTGGCACACTGGGATGTACAAAAGCTTCCTGGCAAGGTGAGACAATTCTAACACATGTCCTTTGCACATTTTTTTTTTTTTTTGCCATAGTGGTTGGCAGAGACTGGATATTCTCTTTCTTGATAACCTCTGTGGTGGTAACACTTTGAGTATTTTCTGCCTTTTTCTAGTAACTTTTCTCAGCAACCCACCTAAGCCATTCTCCTTTGATGCCACTTTTGGTGTGGTAATTGTAACTGAGTTGCTGATAAGGCATTTTGGTTCTTCATTGGCTCCTGCAGGTTCCATCTTTTTTCTCCTGGACACAACTGCTATAGCCTCAAGCTCATGTAAAGAATTTATTTGTTTTTAGTAGGAGGTTGTTGAAACAAACCATATGCATGACACTCTTTGCCTTATTTGTGCGCCTGATTTTAATCACCTTTTCCATTTCCTTGATCAGGGATGATTCCACATCTTTTTCCACCAGAACATCATGGCTTATATAGTTTAGGATAGGCATGATGGCTGACAGTATCTCATGTCTCTGAAGCAAGAAAATCGGTAAATGTACTCAGGGGTTCAAGGAGCTGACTGATTTGCTCGATGACATTGGCATCCTTGGGCATCAGCCTTGGAGATGTTCCTTTTTCTCCAGCTACCTGATTTTTCGCTGAGGAAATGCTTAAGTATCTTATGTGTTGATCCCCATTGGGTCACCACATCAAAGCCTTCTGTGGTGCGTTGAGAACAAGTAGCTCTTCTTTTATGTCTCTTCTCTTCCAGCTTAGAGAGAAGCTGTTGACTAGATAATGTCTGACCTTGATTGTGCAGTACAATGCACCTCAGATGTTACTGAAATAGTCTTCTCTTTTAGAGAAGTCAGGTGCATCAGCAGGTTGACTTGAGAGATGATCAACTAGTTGCTGTATACAGATCTGCATTTCACTTGATGCCAGTGGATTCCCTGACATGTAAACATGTGGGCATCTCAGCTGCACTTAGGATGTGTACATGTGTGAGGTGGGGGGGTGCTCATGTAACAGGTAGATATATAAACACACATCCTAGAGGGAAGAGATTATCTCTGGTCCCCTGATCAGGTTTTGAGGTTATTGTTCCCAGATTCACCCTGACCTGGGATGGTAGCACCTGTTAGGGTCCCAGCTATGGGCCGATAGTGAACTTCCAAATAGAAATCAACAGTACATTTTTGTAATAAAATGACAATGCAACAGTAAAAAATATAAAAAAAATGTATAGTAAAACTACCAACAATACATTTTATGATCTACAAACTATATATCTAAAAAACATACCTTTATCTTGAAAGTATAAAATTATGTACAAAATATCTGTAGTTGAAGACATAAAATTATTTATAAAATATTTAGATTTTGGCATTAAATAACCCTTAGAGATTGATATGTTGCTAAACAAAATCAACCAACCAACAATACCTATTTATATTAAAATTACCAACAATTCATTTTATCTGCAGTTGAAGGAATGCAATTGCGTTCAAAAATATATATAGTTGAAGCCTTAAAATTGTGTTCATGGTTTCGGTATTAAATAGCCCATAGAGGTAGATATGCCACTAAACAAAATGAACTAACCAACAATACCTATTTATAGTAAAATTACAAAAAAATACATATTTAAAGCAAAATGACCAATAATGCATTTTATCTTTAGTTGAAGGCATACACTTGTGTTCAAAATATATTTAGTTGAAGCTATAAAATTGTGTTCAAAATATTTAGATTTCAGCATTAAATAATCAAAAGAGGTTGCTATACCACTACACAAAAACAATCAACCAACATGAAAAATGTCTTTCATGATATGTAATATCCTACAATTTCTTAAAGAAATTGAACTGTATTCCAAAATATAACTAACAAAACTACAACATAAAACACATATCACTTCCTCTAATAATTATGTCCACACAAACATGTATATGCACAAAAGCCATGTATCATCTACCATGTGTTCAACTGTGAAAGGAGAATAATATATCATATTTTTATTACTTTAAAGATCCTAAGATAATGAAATTTCAGCATTAAATGACTCATAAGGTGTTGATATGCTGTTAAACAAATCAATTGACTTAAATTCAGAATCATCTCAATCAGATGATACTACTATAGAAACTCAAATAATGGATACAGAGTATTGAACAATTGGCAGATGCACTCACAAAAGCTGGCTCATTGAGTGTTTCAAGAAGCAAACATAAAAAAAAAACACTGGTGGAATAGGGGCAAGCCTCTTGCTGCTTTACTGTTACTTCCATGGAAAGTACTCAAACAAACTATGTTCCCTAGTCCCACCAAATCAAACCTTCACGGCAAGAACATGCCATGCCCCTTAAAAGTAGTAAACCACACACATTCCTTCCATATTCCATCAGTGAGAAGTTCCATTCGAGCAGCTTCTTCCCTCAAACCACTGCCCTGTGGAACAGGCTCCAACGGGATGTTTCCCTGATCACTACAATCTTAACCTGTTTAGGGCTAGGTTTAAATAATGGCTAGAATTAAAGCCTTTGTTGGGTTCAATTGTTAATTGTTCATTTTGTTGTTCTATATTTATTTGTTTAATTAACAAAGAAAGATGGAAATTGTTAGAGTGGAGTTATTCCCCTTGATATGAAGATATTATAAGTGAGATTACCATGATAGAATGAGAAAAGATGTCATAGAGTTGGAAACCTAGACAAAGAGAGGTGGGTGTTGAAAGACTAGTTAAAATGGGAGGTTTGGTCTCTTATTTTTATTAGAAGCATACAATGATAATGTTAATATTTCTTTGTCAGCTATATGAATTTCCAGAGCCTTTGATATGGCCAAGTTTAAATTAGGATCAAAACCATATTGCATTATCTGTAATTAGACTGATAAGGCTTTCTTTTTAATCTTTTCTTGGAATGTGAAATCAGAGAGCTGAGTTAAATCCCAAAAATCTTACAATCCCAAAATATTTTCTGGCTTAAATAACCACAAAAAGGTTGATAAGCTGTAAAAAAACAAATCAACCAGTCAATCAATTGGTTTTTAATCCTTTATATTTTCAACATATCCTTGCAAAATTTAATTTGGGTTAAGATTTGGTTTGTCCAGGTCACATTCCTTCCCTATCTTTTGAACAAGAGTAGTGATTTATCCCTAGTTTCCTGTTTATGATTGGGTTTCTGGTTCATTCTAAAGTCTGTTTCAATTCTATACTTCTAAAGTCCCTGCCTGAACTCTAAAATTTTATTTGCTAATTAAATTTTGACCTCTTCAAGCCTACAATTAGCTATATTTCCTGTTTTCTTGCCCTTTCTTATGCTAATACAACTCTACACAGTAACCCTCTATCTTGAGTGGCTCTTGGGCCTTGTATTGGATAAAAATTTTTTAAAAAAAAGCTGATGTAAGAAGCTGTAGAGTTATTGGATTTGAAATTTTTTATTGGCGTGTACTTTGATTTTTCTTCAAAACGTGGGTCATCATGGCTCTCCATAATTTCCTGCCCTTTTAAAAAAGATTTGTCTTTTTGTTATCTTGCCCAATACCTGTTCTGCCATCTGTTTGTACAAGCTTGTTATTGTTCTTTTATTTATTGTGTCCCAATCATAGCTCTCCACAATTTACTGTCCTTTGTAGCTCTTAGTAAAGTTTATCTTTTTACTTTCTCTCCTAATCCCTGTTTTGCCAATCATTTACACAATCTCATTTGGTAAGTTTTCCTCTGTCACCTTTGTCTTCAGTATGTTCTCCTGTCAGTCTCAAACTTTCTAAGCTCTCTTTCTTCATTAGATACCCTAGAAATTTCAACTATCTCTTTCTGATGCTACATATAAATGTCCTTTTGGTTTCATCATTGCTCACATCTTCTTGATATTCTCAGCATCCTGTAGAACTACGTTTCTGTTGCCTTAAGTTTTCTCTTCATCTGTGAGGAGATTGTCTGGCATTCACTGTCATTTAGAAGGACCAATATTGCATGATATGTAAGTACTTTGTACCTGCTGGAATATGGTATCTGCAATTTGTAATTTGCATGTTGGGCTGTTCCTTTTGCTGACAACCATTCATTCTGTCTTCTTGCAATTGATTAAACTTTCTTCTCACTTTTCTTCACAATGTTCTGTAAGAGTTCCTGTAGTTTCCTTTCTGGTTCTGCTATCAATACTGTGTCATCTGCAAATCTAATACTGTTAAGATTGTGGCTACCAATAATGAATCCTGGTGAGACTCCTAATTCTCTCAGGATTGTTTCAATGTAAACGTTTAACAAGTCTGGTGAGACGAGACAACCTTGTCTTATGCCTCTCTCTATTTTTCTGAATTCATTTTATATCCATGTGCAGGTGGTTTGCTCCCAGTATAATTTTGGATAATTCTAATATCTCTCTCAAATAAATATTGGTCCTGACCTGGCATCTCAGCTTCAGTCACTTTCTCAATGCTGTAAGGTAGCTTTCCTGAGCCTTTTTTATAAATATTTTCATGGTAATTGCTTGGAAGTACTCTTCATTATGAATTTAAGTGCAGTACTAGATTGGCAGTAAGGTCTCATCATTTTTCAGTTGAAATGGTTAGATGTAATCGTAAGTTCTGTGCTAACATTTTCTTCTATTACACTTCTCGCTTGTGGACCAATATTTCTTCTGGCTTCTTGCTTTTCTGGTCAACTTTGATCTTAAAAAAATGAAATGTCTGTTTTCTTTCTTAATTCATGTACTTTTATTATTCTCTCTCCGTAATAGTATTTTTTTTCTCATCCTGTCTAACACTCAGTAACAACTTGCATCTTAGTGGTGTTATTGGTTTGCATGGGGTTAAATAATTAATAAAATAAACACTTACCGAGCATTTTCAACAGTTCTTTGTGACATACTTTATGCAACACTATTGCATAATCTATAAAGTATGAAATTACAGTGTCATAAGGAAAACCTTTTTATTACAGGACTAAAGGTCTCTATTTATTATAAGTCACTTTTACCCCCCCAAATAAAGAAAAACCCAAAGGGATTCTGAGTTGAATGTTTTTTGCTTATTATGTGATCACCTTTAAAAACAACTAAAGAGTATTTAATTATGAAACTGATGATTTTCTTTTATGCGACTAAAGATTTTCTTTATTATGAGACACATGTTAAAAAAAAATAATTCTAGCTACCAACCTCATCAACCACAATCATAATCATTGAACCTCATCATCCTTTCTGTATCATATGCACTTTACCAGGACTACATATGGTTTTGAATTCAGAATTGTCCTCATCCTACACTGGTTGGCAACCATGGCTAAAAAGCCCTATCTGCCCAGTTATAGATGGTGGAAGAAGAGATTGATTCAGACCTTTCTCAAGAGAAGGTGTGTGTAAATGAATGTAACAAAACAAACTAACCATTGCACCATTATGGATGTTCAATCCATAATGGTGCAATGGTTAGTTTGGATGGTGTATATAAAAGAAAAACTAAATTGCCTTTTATTTTACAACTAAAAGCTTTTTATTTTACTATTAGATACAGTCTAAGAAAATAATATGAAAAAAACCTGTTATTATCTAACTGATTTTTTTTGTTTTTTATTATGAGATACCCTTTAAGGAAAAAGACTAATGTCATATTTTTTTTATTATGAGTTAATGTGATCAATTGTGTTTTTTTTTTATAACCTTTAAAAAAACAAAAAACAAATAAAGGAATTCATTGACATTTCATTAATTGGTTATTTTTGTCATTGATCTTTTTTTTTTTTCTTTTTTTTTTTTTTGTTATAGATATTTAAGTCTTTATAAAAATTCTTTTTACAAAGGAAAAACATCAATTGTTCCATTGCGGAAAGTCTAAAAAGGTTTGAAGCTGTGACACAAGCAGCCCAAAAAGCAAACATTCCTGTCCGAGGGTAAGTATGAGACTTGAAAGAACACTGAATGATTTTTACACTTTATTACTGTGATATGAAAATAAGTGAAACGGCTCAGGAAGAAACCCAAGATCATTCTAATGTGCTGATTTGCAAGAATTGTTGGAAGGCATGAACCTACATTATAAAAAAAGGCCTGGTTCTCTGTCTGGCATGCCCTGTTTGCATATGTCTTTGCCTGTGCAATGTATATGTGTGTGATTTACAGGTGCTTATGTTAATGTATATACACACACACACACATAATTTGACAAAGTGTGAAATGAGATAGTAAAATAATACACTTCCCTCCCACTCAGTCTGGTTAACCCCTATTCTGGACTTCAGTTATGAAACTGGAGATGAAAGAAAGAAGGAAAGGAGAGATTTTTTTTTTTTTTAAATACCAAAAAGAAAAAAAAAAATTTAATATTTTATATTTTTGTTATACTGGAACACACCTATTCTATTGTTAATAGACTCTCCCACCTATAATAAGTAGTAGTAATAGTAGCTGAGTGAGTTGGTCAGGCAGTCGATGTCGGACACTAAGAGTATCAGCGATCACCAATAGATTTCTCTGTGTCATTACTAATTATATCAAGTCCCTAACGTTTTGTATGTCGAACCTTTTTAGGACCGACTTAGTGAAATACAAGCCTCCACTGTGAAACTACTCTACAACAATTTCAAACTATTTGGAAATTACAAATAAAGTAAA
>CAHIKZ030002049.1:22500-85000 GCA_903632075.3 Acanthosepion pharaonis | reverse complement strand
ACAAATTGTAGCAACTTCACCCAAATTCATTTAAAATACTACCAAACAACCAACATGGACTCTCTCATGACATTAATCTATATAATGTATAAAAATTTCTTAAACTGTATGCCAAAATATAAATTCACAAAGCTACAACATAAAACACACATATCGCTGCCTTTGGTAGTTATGTCCGCACAAACATGTATATGCACAAAAGTTGGGTAGCTACATGTGTTCAATTGTGAAACATATTTTTATTACTTACAAGCTCCCAAGAAAATTAAATTTCATCATTAAATGACCCATAAGGAGTTGATATGCCATTAAACACACAAATCAGTCAATCATCTCCATTACCTTGTGATCATGCAGCAAGCCCTTTCCCAACTTTCAGTGTACACCAGCGAGAATGGAATGTAACATGTAGAAATCATTGGTTGGTCAGTGGTTGGTCAGTGGAAACCTTGGGCGATGGTTGTGTTGTAAACGAGAAGCTTTTAGCCCCCCCCCCCTCTTTGACTTTTTGATGAATGGGATTTTGATATTTAGAAAGGCAAAATGAAAGTCAGAAGATTGTAGAGAGCCAAATTCTCAAGTTGGGTGATTAGTGCTTGACTTGAAAACAATCACTCATACTCTTTATATAGGCTTAAGCTCTGATCATTAGTACCACACCCTTAAATGTGGCCCATTGTCAAGATGGATGAATCCTCTACTAATGCTAATAGTGAGTTTAGTCATTACCATACAAAAACATTCACTATTCATTGATTGTACTGTTCATTGAAATTTATAAAATCTTTCTCTTAAAAGAGTTTTTCAGGAAATTCTTCTTCTCAAATCCGTTGCTATTTCTCTTCCCAGTTGTGATGGGAGTTTCCTTATAAACCTTCTTTTTGTTTTTTTGTTTAGTAATGTGGAAATTTAACATTTTGATTATAGCATTACTTTCCCTTCTAGTTCACTGTGCTATTCATTTTAATTGTTGCTGCAGCTGAAAGTCTAAACATATCTCAATTTCGAGATGAATCCTCCAAATGTAGCCCCGTTGCAAGATGAATCCACCCCCCACCCTGGTGTAGCCCCGTCGCAAGATGAATTAAGATGTAGCCCTCACCCGGTGTAGCCCTGTCGCAAGATGAATCACCCCCCTCTGGCCTTCTTCATTATGTATTTGGAATGTCGCAAGATGAACATCCTCATTCCTGAATGGCGTAGCCCCGTATAAGATGAATCACCCTACCCAGCATATGTAAATTATCAAAAATGATTTCCACCCTCCCAGGTTCTCCCCGAATGAACAAGATGAATCACCCCTTGGTTCCAGGCGTGGATCTTACTAAAGATGAATCACCCCCTACCCAGGCGTAGCCCCAGGACAAGATGAATCCAACCCCATTAAACACCGTAGCCCGTGTAAATGAATCACCCCCTACCCAGGCGTGAGCCCGTCATTAAGATGAATCACCCCACCCAGGCGTAGCCCGTGATGAGATGAATCACCCCTACCCAACGTGGCCCGTCGCAGATGAATCACCCTACCCAGGCTGAAATCGTCGCAAGATGAATCACCCCTACCCAGGCGTAGCCCCGTCGCAAGATGAATCACCCCTACCCAGACGTAGTCCCGTTGCAAGATGAATTAAGGTGTAGCCCTCACCCGGTGTAGCCCTGTCGCAAGATGAATCACCCCTACCCAGGTGTAGCCCCATTACAAGATGAATCCCCTAGACATAGCCTAATCTGACACAAAGCAAATTAAGTGGAATTAATTTAAAAAATGTCTGGCATTATCCAACCCAGGGATTGAACTAGTAAGTAGATTTGCTTAACCAGTGCTCCTATCCAGCAGGCCATGTGTCAAAAAGTCACATGTACTCTGGTTGAGTGGAAAACACATGTGACATTACAAGAACAAATTAACTCACTCTAGATTTCCTCTGGGTGAATGAAAACCATTTACTCGCATAGATTGAGTGAGGTGTTGGCTTCAAAATAGCTTCCAATTGCAGCAAACATCTGAAGAAGGCTGGACCATCTTTACTGTGTAGTTTTAGTTTAATCTTATTAGGTATCTCAACAGCTATTATCATAGGGTTGTTTTATTCATATTTCTTAAAAATATCTATATCTATAATTCTCAATGTGTTTATAGGGATGTGTGTTTGAGTGTGATTGGATATTGTTTATGTGCTTCCATAGTTTTCATCCGATTTCAATGAAAAATTTTGTTTGATAGATAATTCTTCAGTGCTGGTTTTGTGTCCAAATTGTCTGGAAAAAATAACAACCTTAAAGGTGAAAAATCAAAAAAAAAAAAAAACAATTTTTTACACTTTGCACAAAAATCAAAGGCAAAATTTAATGTCTGTAAAACAGTGTGCAATCATTTTAGAGAGCTGAAATCTATTGCAAAAGATTATTAGAATTATATAAAAAAATGATACTATAAATAAAAATTATCATTTATTATTATTATTATTATGATGGTCCATAGAAGAGGTTCCTTCCTTGCAAGATTGTGCACCCAAATGTTGTTACTAATATTGATTTTCAGGTGGGCTGACCTTAAACTTAAACTGCTCCAATTTAACAGCAAAAATTCCCAATAATAAAACATCCAGTCAAAGACTGGTTATACTGCTAGTTATTGATAAAAATCATAGAAAAATAATTTATCTATCATTTCAATGTATTGTAGACATCATTTTACTTAGTATCTTGACAGCTATGTTTGTGGGGTGTTTTTCATCCTTCAATTGTAGGAAAAGAATGAAACAGTGATTAGTCCACTTTTTTGATGTAATGCTTTGTCTCGGTGTCTCAATAGCTATGGTCATGATGTGTTTTGCCTAGATTCTATCTCTGTATAATGGTAAAAGAATAAAGATGGTGAAATAAAATTAATTAGCCTGCTTCTTGAATGGCCGAGAATCAGGTCCAGACACGTCTGCTCATTAGTCAATGAAACATTAAGAGGTGTGTGTGTGTGTGGGGGGGGATTTGTTTTAGTAAAGTGCCTGAGAATCCATTAAAAGTTTCCAAGGAAGAAATGGATAGAGTGTAATCAGGGTTATCCTGCAAAAAGGCAATGTTATTACAAGCTGAGACTGGCACTAGGATTGAAAGTCCAGTTTTCTGCCTGCTGACAAGGCTCCATTTTATCCTGAAGTTCTGTCTTTGGCATTTGAAGGCCATTATATATTTAAAAAAAAACAAAAAAAACATTTGCTAATTTCTTTTCTCCTTCAACAGTATCTTGTACATACCACTTGTACCAACATTAACAACACACTCCATAGTGTTAATTAATCTCAGGTTAATGTGTTCAGCTACCAAAATAGCAAAACCGTTAAATTTTCACTTTTTAAAGCCTCTTGTTTTCCAGTCAGCTGAAAATCTATTCTAAATTGTAAAATAAAACGTGCAATAAAACTATGACATTATGCAATTAGAAAATCTTTTAATTGCTTCTATAAATAAGATATTAAGGATGCTATTGTTTTAAGAATTTTTTTTCAATGAATAATAAATTTCTACAAGAATTGTTTACATTTATTTTTTTCATTTTAATTAAGAAAATCTATTTAGTTTTAAATCTTTTAAAATTCTATATTAATTTCAGCCTTTTAGATTATATTATTATTAAGTAAAAAGTATATTTACAAATCATCACACAGCAATTTTTAAAAATAACTCTATTTATTAATGTATAAACTTGCTGGTTTTTTTAAGTACATGCAACTATACATGACATTAATAAATGGCATTAAAAGTGATAATTAAATTTAAAGCCAAAATTTCTAAAATTTAATAAACATTAGATTACAGAGAATATTTTCTTAAAATTTAAGATTACTGATTTCTTAAAAATTATTTAAAAAGGTGCTAATGTCATTTTCTACAATTATGTTTTACTACAGATAAAGTCTCCATAGAACAACATTAGCTGTCATGATGCAGTCAACGTGACTACTGTTGGCTTAAAAATGCAGCTACTAAATTTTTCTTATCTACTGGTTGGCCACAGGTTTTTCTTAACTGTATTTTAAAGTATTTTTTTTATTGCTTAAATTTAATTTTTTTTTTTTATTATTAATCATTTCGGTTCCAGACTACTAAATAGTGCTACATTGGGATTGAAGGTTATTTAGTAATTTATTTTTTACTATCACTGTAACTTAAATACAAAAATCCCCTGTACTCACTTCAAAACCACCATAAATAAATTTATCACCCATAAATGGCAGGGGCCTTGAAGCTCTAACCCATACAATTAACTGTATAGCATCACCCCCATCATAGGAGAGTGTACTTTGGGATACAGAAAGATAAGAAGGGAGGAGGTTGTGTTGGCCAGACTGCACATAGGTCATACTCAAATTACATGTAAACACCCACTGAAAAATGAAGAACTATCAATGTGTATTGCATGTCAAGAACAATACACAGTGAAACATATTCTAATTAATTGCTAAGATCCAAAAACTATATTATCAAATAAACAATTTAAAAGAACTTGACAAAGTTAATCCATCTGAAGTAATCCAATTCCTGAAAGAAAACCAGACTTTACATGAAAATATAATCTCAAAATCATAAACACATTATTTTTCTACATGACTTGTAAAACTTTCTACACAAAACCCTAAAGCAGTTGTTCCCAAGTGGTGCAGCACGCTTCATGATAGCAGATGAGGCAGAATGATGAAAGACAAAGATTAATAAACAATTTCAACAAATTCATATGCCAAAAATAAATATGATTTCAAAATTTAAAATATTATTATGGGTTACTTGTAATTGCATGCAGGATTCCCAGTTTAAATAGTTATAAATAATTTTTGACTGATTTTATCATTGTGATATCTTTGCATTACCTCAAGTATTATGAATATACAAACTAGGGTCCGCAAATTGGAGTAGAGAGTTATCAATAAAATGTTCTGACTTTGAACCCGCAGATATCTCCCTTTAACCTTCTCTCTGTTTTTATTTTTAAATGTACTTTTTATCACATAAAATTTGGTGATATGTGAGCAAATTTTAATTTCGAAAATGCAGTCCAGGGAAAGAAAAGTTTGGGAATCACTACCTTGATTTCTAATATTAAATAATAATATAAATAACTCGCATAAGAGTTGATAGGCTAATAAACCAACAAACAAGAATATTTCCTATGCATTGTAGGTTTCTATGATTTATATTATTAGTCACACTGTTATGCATTAATCTACTGAGATGAGGGTCTTCATCTTGGTTGGCCCTTTTACCCTCCAGCCTTCGTTGGGTGCCTGTCATATTTGGCAACTTTCTCGGAATTTCAAACTAAGCTCTTTATTAAATACATGAAAGTAAACAGTTCTCTTTGCACTGTCCATATAAGGAATATTTTTTATCAGTTAATTTGTAGTTAATTCTCTTTCCTCATACCACTTTGCTTTTACTTACTTTCATCATCTGATGCACCCCCCCCCAAACTATATTATGTTTATTTCTATACTTGGTCTGCTGAGGTATTATTCTTCCATTTTTGAACAAACTAAAACATCTTTTGTGAATTATTATTGCACAGAATATGCACTGATTTGTTCAGTTACCTTATTTTCCAATGCCGTTTTCTATCATTCTAAATTAATTCCACAAGAGTTTGTGATTCTCCCTATTTTTTCTCTACACATGATCAGCCATGTCTGATTTTATAGTTTCTTTATGGATCTTTTTTATGTTTGTTGTAATTTTTTTTTTTTTTTTTAGTTGTTAAGGTGCTGGTCTTGCCACAGCTACATAAAATAATATCCACAGATTTTCATTAAATTCTCAGCTCATGGAGGCTTGGTCTTGATGAGAGGAATCCAAATCAGTGCATAGTAATAATTCTAATTCTTCATATCAAGTATTCAGATAGACTTCCATTGTCAGTCATATTAAATAAAAACAAAAAGAATCAAATGTAATGTACATTAAGATGATTGTTTTTGTTATGCAGGTTTCAAAGTCCCTCGTTGATCTTGGCTGCTATGAGATTTCTCTTGGGGATACAATTGGTGTTGGCACTCCAGGGGCAATGCGACAACTCATCTCTATCGTGTCAAACTATGTACCTATAGAAAAATTGGCTGTCCACTGTCACGATACTTATGGTCAGGCATTGGCTAATATCTTTTGATTAAAAATTAGTATAATTGATTTGATTGCAAATCTTTTTCTCTTATAAAAAAATCTATTTTATTTTTTTGTTTAAGAATAACTGTCTTGGTTATCTCTAGTCTCCAGTTACCCATTATAGACCTTAGTATATCCATGATATACTAACACCTTAACACAATTGATTGAAAAATAGCTGAAAGAAATGTTAAATATGCATTGTACTCAAAAACATTTTATATACAGATATATCATAGAAGAAATTCTATACAATTATCTATATACTGGTCACTATTTGTCCAACACAGAAATTATAATACATATGGATAAAACAAACAGTGTGAATGGGTGAAAAAATGAGAGGGTCATATGTGTAATATCTCTTGAAAGGAAATTGGTAAGGCCAGTGATGTCTTCTGTGTTTCTTGTTAGGACTGTGTGGTTTCTACAGATCCTTGTCAGGAAACTCCATTCCGAAGAGTCTCTTGAATACAAGAAATATTTTTGGCCCATTCACACTGCTTGTTTTATCCATATATATTAAGATATTATAAAGGAAATCAAAACAATTCCATTCAAAAAAGATCTCAAATAATCTGAAGTAGGAGGAGTTTTTTTACCTGGCCTTTGTAAAAAAGAAGTGGGAGGAGTAATCCACATGCATGGAAAATCTGTATTATCTGCAAACCCCTGAAAACTATGCATTCTGCCCTTTTTTTTTCTCACTAACCAACAAATGATCTGGCAAACAGCTAAACTATAAAAGATTTTTCTAATTTGGATAAGAGTTTCTTTTTAAAAATTTTAAAGTTCAGATTTTTTATATCTTATATTCTTTTCCACATTTGCATAGGATGTTGTATATGCAGTTTTTATCCAACTATATATTATATATACTCTAGTAAATTTGTAGTCTGAACAAATATTGCAATGTTAACAACTCTTTTCAAAGTTATAGACAATAGTGTATTTCTTGATATTTTAAATAATTTCATTGAAGATCATTGATTAAATATATCTTGTTTTCATTTTGCTTTTTGTGATACAGATTCATTAAAGATGATTAATTTTGATATGAATCTGACAAGGAATGATCCAGTGATTTAATATCAATGAAAAAATAGCCTACCTAGGGTATTTGAAGCTTAGTGCCCTTCAAAGAACTCCTTTTAGACTTAATAAATTTATACCAGATTTTACAAAACAAATTGCAGAAATTTAAATATTTATTCATTTTTTTCAAACCCTATTGAATTCTCCTTAATCTCACCAACAGGTTAACAGTGATAGCCAGAAATTGCAAGGAGCCAAATCTAGGATATAGATGGGCAATGCAATGTTCTACCCCCACCTCCCAAAAAGAAACAAACCTTGATGAGATTTTGCTGATCTACACACAGTCATTTGGAATATGGTCACACAGTACATAAATTCACTCAGTGACATCACTCTGCCAACTGAGTAACCTTACGTTAGTGTGCCTGTTCATACATTCACAATAAGGTTTCCAGTGATTGCTTGCCAAATTAGATGAAGGCTGTGCAACCAATTCTCTAGATACTGGATACTTTCTGAACAAATTTCATATAAAGGTTTGTCATTTTTTTTTTTTTTTTTTTTAAATGCCATTTTGTCAACTTCTCCTTGGGTCTTCAAATTAACAAAACAATTTTTTTTGTTCCTGCTTGTGAAAAAGATCTACCACCAAATTGTGTTGTAATGCATTGGTGCGAGGTAATAGCTAGTGAGGTTAATCTGGTTAATCATCAGTAGTGAGTTTGATCTTCACTGGGTGCCCTGATCTAAAATTCATCAATAAATAACCCAACAAGGGTTTAGATACCATAAGATCAATCAATCAACAACTGAAGTGTGTCAAAGTAAGAGCCATCTTGTATAGATCATGTCAAAATAGGGATAATGTTAGTCTGGTTGACTATTACTACAGAGTAGTGGGTTCAATCTTCATTGGGTACCCCATCTAAACAAAATAGAAAGTCCATTTGTAGAGAACATGTTGAAATAGTGGTTGGAAGAAGGATTCCATTCCCCCATCCCACATATTTTTATATGTGTATATGCATAAACACACAGAGGCAGATCTCTGTTTGTCAAAGAGACCATTTATATAAGGAAATGCAGGAAGATAAACCATTTTATTAATTTTTCCACAGACAGAATTTATTTTTAAATTTTACCAATTTTAACTTAATTTAAATTACGTTTGTGAGCTATCAACATCTATATCATATATGTTTGAATACTGTATATTTAGGTAGCAACTTTTCTTTTATACATGTTTCATTGAATGTAATAGGCAAGGATTTTTCTCAGATTATATCAGAAAGCCTTTTTTTCACTCCTGAAGATCTGATTTTGGTCATTTTCATGGAAATTGAATGCACTAATATTTGATGATCAATTCATGTAAAATCGCAAATTATCAATTTAAAAGTGTGTCACCATTCTATGGAAGTTGCTTTGGCTGATTCAGTAGTGTGTACTTCTCTACAGCCAATTGGTATTATTATGTTTAGTTGAAAACAAATTTACATATTTGGCCTTTCAGACCTGACTTAGTTTGTCTCCTACTGAGGACACGAAAAATGCCACCTGAGGGCATAAGAACCAAGATGAGACATGAAGATGGTCAACTATCTGTCATTAGGATTCCCTGGTTTTTTGGGCAGCTGTCACACTTCTTTTTATCCCATAACTAGCTCCTTAAATGACTCTGCATATATTGTATATTATTCATGCCAATATATTTCTAATAATATTTTTTCTTGTTCTTTTTTCCATTTTAATATTTTTTTCCCCAGATGGGTGTCTCAGTTGTAGATAGTTCTGTATCTGGTCTTGGAGGCTGTCCTTACGCCCGCGGCGCCAGTGGTAATGTCTCCACGGAAGATGTTGTCTACCTGCTCCATGGTCTCTCAATAAAGACGGTAAGGTCTTTCATAATTACAAATTTCAATTTCTTTTTTAATTGTGCTTAGCTAAAAATAAAGTCAGTGGTTAATTTAGGTACCTCCACGAGATCGCTAAAAAAAGAGCATAGCATGATGAAAAAAAAGACGCCAAACTTGACGAAAACAAAATTTTATCGTCTAAATGTTTATTTATTATTAAGAGGAAAGGTCAAAAGTATTTTTTGGGGTATTTTTTTTACATTTTTTAATCGTTCCTAGCATGTCCAAAATTTTCGTTAAAAATCTAGTTTTTTTTTGAGTCAAAATTGACAAAAAATTGACCATTTTTTCCATTTTAAAAAAAAAAATGAAAATCTGACTTTGAAATTTTTTTAAATATCAATTATCATTTTTTCAAAACTTATTTTAAGAAAATCAGAAATTATAATGTTTATTTAAAATATTTTGAACCAAACTTAACTTAGCTTTTGTGCCAAAAAATGTAATTTGAAAATAAAACAAAGCAGGTCATAAACTTTCGCGTCTCTTGACATGTGATGAATGATTATTTACGAATTCCATGAGGCTAATTTGTTCTACGGAAGGAGAAAAGTGAAATAATTTACATTTAAGTGAACAAATTATTTACCTCGTTATTTTTAACGAAAACTTTCAGCGGTCTAATTTTTTTTTTTTTTTTTTTTTGTACTTAGCTTTCACCTTTACGTTTATGATGCTTTATGGAAAATATATTATAAAGAAATTAAAATAAGACTGTTAAGAGTGACATTAAATTTCATATTTCTTAAGAAAGGTATCTAATTAATTTATAGGTACCTTTCTTATGAAATTTTATCAGAAATGTACATAAAATACTATAATTTTATGTACATTTATTACATTTACTGTTATTTGTATTTGCATTCATTTTATTATTAATTTTGATATTTCATTTATGGAAAAATGTCATAACTGAGATTAATATAAAAAATAAGATCATATAAATTTCATAAGATGATACTGATACTTGTAGGTACCCTTCTCAGTTGAAATTGAAAAATCAAATTAACTTCTCCACACGTGTTTCGCAAAAAGTAAAGGCCTTAACAGCGGAGAACAATGCTTAACTCAAATAACGCAACTTAATTATATTCTCTGTTGGTCTTCCGTACTTTATAATTACAGCCCGATTATAAACACAAAATTACATTTCTTAATTACTGCGGATCTTCTGATTAGTCAAAATGATACAATTTACAACTCGCTAAAAATGATCTATCTCATAAGGACACGTAGGAAAGCCGATGCGGCTTTTAACTAATTTTATAATATTTTAACAACGTAAATGTAAAATCTATTATAATTAAAGAAATAACAAATAATTGTATTAAAAATTCATTTTTCATCGAAAACTTTTTTTTGCTTTCAGAAAATATTGTCCATATTCATAAAAACAACTAAAAAAAGCAAATAAAAGCATTTGAAATTAAATAATATCTTTGTTTTATTGAGTTTTGTATGTTACAATTCAGAGCTGATTTTCAGGTACTGGGGATCCAATTAAAAAAAAAAAAAACATGATTTGCATTCCTCAAAGCCCTGTGCTTTTTTTAATTATTGTAATCACTAAAACCGATGCGATCGAATTTCTAGCGTTTTCATAAAATTAGTTATGGGGGGGTAATAAATATTTTAAAAAATATTTCTACCATGACTTTAAAAAAAAAACATATTTATAATAATTTTGATCATCTGTGAATAGTTCCTGAAAGTTTCATTAACATCCGATAATTATTTCTATTTTTTGCAAGATTTTTCAAATTAATGTGTGTCATAAAAAAAAACGTGCTAAAAATTGTCTATGTTATTTACTAGTTCCGCTGATACAAATAGAAACAAGGTTTTTTTTAATCAAAATTTAGAATGTTCTAAAAAAAGAAAAAATTTTTTAAAATAATTAAAAAAAACTTTGGTCTTTCCTCTTAATAATAACATAAGCATTTAGACAATAAAATTTTGTTTTCGGCAAGGTTGGCGTCTTTTTCATCAAGCTATGCTCTTTTTTTAGCGATTTCATTGGAGGTACCTATTTTAACCCAAGTATCAAAAATGCATAATACTTTTTTTTTAAATATATATTATATAAAAATTTTTATATATCTCTTCTCTTCTTTAAACACATTTAAACTTTTTTCGTTAAATATATTTAGACATTTTTTTTTTATTTATATTTATTTATATATATATTTGAAGACAGACATCAATTTCTTGTAATTCTATTTTTTATGTCTAAATTGGTTAAGAAAAATATTTCAATTTGCATTTTTCTTTTTAAATAATTTTTGTTTTCCAAATAAAAATTATTTCTTCAAACTGAACTTATCTTCAGGGGGTCAAATTGTAATGCTATATGTATATTTCCTTAAAGAGCAACACATTTTAGGTTATTTTTTTTTTTAATTTTTTATTTTTAATATCAAATAATGAATTCACATGAAAAAATATTATTTTTTAATCTAAATATATATATATATATATATATTCATATTGATAATGCTCTTTTAAGAAACATTTCGAAAAAAATTTTTGGGTTTTACTCAAAACTAACATTTTAGTTTTTTTCTTTGGAAATTCTTATAATAAGGGCTTCTTTTATTTAAGTATTTGACGCCCTTTTTGCATGGTGGTTTTATTTTTGGTCAATTCGAACTATTTTCAACTGTGGTCTGTTCTAAATGATCATGGTGACATTTCAATTTGGTTTCATGGTCAGAAGATAGTATTAATTGATCAAATTGTAATTTTAAAAACAGTTAATCAATTTTTTTCTACAAAAAAAATTGATTCAATATTTGAATCATTCGAATTCATAAATCAAAATTATTGTCCAAAATCTTGAACTGTCCATTTAACGTTTGGTAACAATCCCAAAATTAACCGTTGCTCAAAGGAACAAAAAATAAAAAAAAAAAACACAAAGTCATTTTTAAAAAAAATGAAGTTTGAAATCCTTATGAATAAAATTGCTTTATTTCTTTTTAGTTCTTTAGACCTGCCTAAGTTGGTATATGTATAATAATGATCTGCGCGGCTTCTATGACAGGATCAAATTTTTTTGTTGCATGTTCATTGCATGAATAAATTTTCGAAAAAAATCGTCCAGTGAAAAAAAAAGATTTATATTGTTCTTTTGTTTTTTTTTGTTTTTAAAATTTTTTAATTTTTGTTTTTTTTTAATTTTTTTTTTTTTTTTTTTATAATTTGGATCGAACAAAAATTCCATGATTTAAGCAATGGCTAAAAAAAAATTGTTTCCTTCAAAATCTTTGTAAGAATTACTTGTGAATGTTGCCAGCAATTAAAAAATATATTATCCCCTAATCCATTTAATTGTTACAGTATGATGAACTAAGCTATAAAAAATCCTCTCTTTTGACCATAAAATTCGTTTTTTTTTCTTCTTCCTTTATTTAGTTATTTTTGCTCTCTTTTATTCCTTTGTATTTTTCCAATTTAATTTTAACGTTTTAATCTCTATTTTTTAAACATTGCTATTTGTTGGTTTAATCCTTAAAACTTCTAGCGTATATACTTCTTATTTTATCAAATAAAGGCAAGTGATGATTAAAATTTCATGTTTTTAAATTTTATTAAAAAATGGTGGATGTTTAACGAAATTATAAATTTTAATTTTTGACACTCATATATGTGAAAAAAATAAATGAATTTTAGTCAATTTCTGGACAACAACCTGTGCAAAAAATATCCATGAAATAAATATTTGTTTATAAATGCTAAATTTTTAAAAAAATCCATTTAACCAATGTTATTCTGTTTCCTGTTTGTAAAGATTTGTATTTTGTCGTTTAATAACTTGTATTTTATTTGGATTTATTATCGGATCCATTTTTATAATTTCTCTCTTTTTCCATATTAATATGTCCCAACTATTCATCTCTTTTCCATATGTGATGTTTTCAAAATTTTATAAATTATATATATTTTCCGTAGTTACATATATTAAGTACTTGACGTTTTATGCATTCAAATAATGTAATTTTGTTTGTGTTTTTATTTGGATATTTTAATAAATTGTTGTTTTATTTCATTTTTTATGATCATTCTTTTGAACGTATCATATATATAATATAGATATATTCCTGAAATATTTCCGGTTCCCCATCTTCTTTTTATATATCTCTTCGAAAACATACAATTGAACAATAAATTTCGTTTAATTTTTGTTCCATTATTTAAATATTAGTAAATATTCGTCAACCAATCGTAGACTGGTCAAATATTTTCCGACTATTTTTAAGATTATATATATTTCTAGTCACAATTTAAAAAAAAAAAAAATGAATAAATAAAACATTAGAATTTAAATTCGTATGGTCCTGCTTTTCCAAAATTTTATCTTTGCGTATACGTCGAATTGACTCTTAGATATGCTCTTTATTTTGGAATTAAAATAATTTTAACATTTATGGGAATAAACCGCCTGCTTGCGGATTTGAATTCAGTAAATACACAAAAATAGAAAATAACGTTCCCAAGGATTCATGTTCTTCTCATTGGATCTTTCACCAGAATTTATAAACTGATGGAATTTTTAGAAGTTTAAAAAAATTTTTTGAAAACCATTTATTTGTATAAGATATTTAATTTAAATTTTCTCATCATTTTTAAACAACTTGAAAAAAAGATTCTTTATAAATTTAAAAGATTTTCTCCAATAAAACTTAATTTAGAACATGTTTCATTACACCACCATTTTTAAATCAATGTACTAAACAATGAAAATTATTAAAACAAAGTTTATTTGGGGAACAAAACAAAATTTTCAGGTTCTCGGCCCTATTTCCTTTCCCAAAGTTTGACTTGCTAAGGACATTAATTTCTAAACAAACAAAAAAAAAACGAAATAAATGATATATCTGCACTGTATTTCAAGGAAAACAAAATACAGTGGATGAAGGCGTCAGTTAGATCCAATTATTAGGACCCAAATGAGTGTGAGTTCAATACCTGGTTATGGCAATGGAGAACTTGGAGATATTCTATGCATCCATAACTGATAACTAAAGAAATTAACATTTCAAAATAACATACAAAGTACTATATTAGCGAAACTAAGGGGTTCAGTTCGACATACAACCAAATAGGGATATACTATACATACTTTAAACATACAAAAATATGTAATAAATATATATATAAATATATATAATATATATATATATAAAAGACAATTTGGAAAAGTTGAGTTCTTTTTCCGTTATACTAGATAAATGTTAAAATATTTACTTCTATAAATCTTTCAGAACTTAGAAAAATTTTGTTTTTTTATTATTAATTGATTTGCTTAATTAACATCATTTCTAGGTTTTAAACGAAAAAATCAGTTCAAATGAATTTTATGATCAACTATTGATTTGTCATTATTTTTTTCTATATTGATTTTTTTATTTATTTAAAATATCTTTTCTAGAGTTAATTTATTAAATTTTTATTTATAAATATATATATACCCTATATATATATACATTATATTATATAAATGAATGGTTGAAACAATAAACATGGCTAAATTCAACACCCTGACTGCATTTTTAAATGATGAGATTTTGTCCACTTTGTTTTCGCTATCAACAAATGATTGTGTATTTTCTCATTTTTGTTATTTTTTTTTTTGTTAAGTTAAAAAGAATTTTGCACTTTTATTGGTAAATTTTTCGCCTTTTTTTTTTTTTTGTAAAATGATACGTATATATATATATATATATATATATATAACTGTGTGTTCATGTGTAAATGTCATGAACCATTTTTCCATTTCGTTATTTTCTTTTCCGCAAATGCAATTTCTCGATTCTTTTTCCTGGCTCTCAAAGCTGAGTGTAATGCTTTTAGTCATTTCTGGTGTCATCAAGAAAAGGACTTTTAAAGGATTTTATACCTTAAACTCATTTTTGGTAAAAATCCAGGGTCTTCTTAAAAAGATTTTAAATTTAGGTGTATTCATATTTTTATTTATTTCTTGTTTAAATAATTAAATTTTTTAATCAAAGCTTAAATGGCAAAGTATATATATATATATATATATATATATATATATATATATATATTTATGATGGACTCTCCAGTTGTTTTCAACATATGACTGTCTTTCAGTTCAGTTTTTATGTTTATAGTAAAAGTTACAAACCAATTGGTATATAATCCAAGTGGATCCTACTAATATAAAATATTAAAACTGATCCACAAAAAGAGCTTGATGTATTTATTACAGAGCAAATAATTAATAAACAACAAAATCCAAAATCACCTCATATGAGGTAATTTTGGCAGACAAAGATATTAATTGTTGTTTGTCTCATCAACCCCGGCGTGGACTTAGTTCATGTCAGAAATAGAAATTGTGCAAGCTACAAAAAAAAAAAAAAATTAACCGATTGAAAAACTAATCCAGAATTTATCGATTTCAATGCTTCATTCAGACAAAAGGAATGAGTTAGGGGTCAGGGGAGGGTGGAAGGTATTTGTCTTAAAAGGAAGAAGTTTTATAAAATTAAAACCCAAATATTAACCTTATGACATTAATTTGCGGTTACATTAAGAATAAAATATTAATTTAAAATTAAAAGAGGAATAAAAAGGGGTTTAAAAATAACTTTGAAATAAGTAGATAAAAGGATGTAAGGGATTAATGGAATGAGGGTTGGGGAGATCTTAGAGGAGGGGAAAAATTTATAACTTATAAATATAGTGTAAAGACATATAGAGGGGGTAGAAATAGAAATTAGAATTAGTTAGGTATTCGACATTTAAAGAGTTAGGGAATATTAAGAAAATATAGTAGCTAATTAAATTCAACTTATATTATGGAGATTTGAATTTTTTTTGTGCTGACATTTTAACACTAATTCATTCCTCATATATATATATATATATATATATATATATATATATATATATATATATATATATATAAATTTTTTTAAAATAAAAATAAAATAATTATAATTTAGGCTTTACTTATGTATTGAGCACTGTTTTTTAAAATAAAAAAAAAAATACTAAAGAACTCCGGATTATTTACCTGATGTGTTCTTTACTATTTTTCTATATATTTACACACACACACACACACATATATATATATATATATATATATATATATATAGCAAAGTAAATACTCTCTCTCTCTTTCTCTCACTCACCCACACACACACACACACACGTAAAGTAAATACTCACACAAACATTGAAAAGTAAATAAATATAAAAACATTCAAACCTGTACCCTGTTTTGTAGACTTTTTCATATCCAATGCTCAGTAGTTTTGAGTGGATGGGTGGTTAACATATAGCATCTGATGTCATATAAGACACTTTTTTTTCTTTTTTTTATATTACACTGTAATGGAGTTCAGCTTGATAAAAATATTGGTAATCTTTTGTGTCATTGTAAGCATTAGTCTACTCAATTTGCAGGTGGTACAGCTGCAGGGCTTAATATACTACCAAATATGGTATTTCTAATTTGCATTTGAAATGTGTGAATCTCATAATGATTTTGATTGGCTGTTTCTAGTTTTTTATCATTTGGAGCCATAAAGTGTATCTGAGGTGTGCTATGTGAAAAGGGCATTTTTAAAACTTTTTTTTTGTCACTTCAATGAAAACTCCTCGTCATTGAAAATAGCAAATGAACTTTTTTAGAATGGTTTTCCTACTGTTCTTTTTAACTCCATGGCAACTGACATCTTATAAACCTTCCAAAATCATGGTTAATCCATCCAGCTGAGTAAAAAAAACAATGACAAGGTAATTTGTTAATTTTAATTAGTTTTTCTTTCTTATTGTTGCTTTTTACTGCTTTTTTTTTTTTTTGTTCACCTAATATACACAGAATGTAAATTTAATCACACTTTAGTGCTGTACACTAAAGGTTTATTTTGAAATTTCGAATGTTTTGATGTCGTATGTGCATTCCACTTTATATACCTTTGTCTGTGCACCTCTTAACACTGTCTTCTCTTGATTCACACGTTCAATTCACCTAATTGTGCAGGCATTTATTACTGCTCACTGATTATATTGCTACGTTTGCTGTGACTGCTAGAAGACTATTGACTGCAACTTATCACAGAAAGTTGCCAAATTATGTGTCGAACAACAAAGATAAAGACACTTATCAGAATAATGGAAATATTTCATCTCAAAACTTTACAAATTTTCAAATAAATTAAGATGAAGATGATGTTTTGCATTACTAAAAAAAAAAAAAAAAAAAAAATGCATTCTCTGCCTACAGCAGAATGTGGAAATCCCACAACAGAAGAATTTCTGTCACTGAGTTTTTATGGTCTGACAAGTAGCCCAGGTTTGCTGAGAGATGTGATTTTTATGAAGCCACCAATGTTGCCAACTAAGGCTATAGAATTCCAGTCTGTCCTGCTATTTCGCCCATAGCTGGAGGGAGAGAAGATTTATTCATACCTTTCCCAAGGGTATTTGAGTATAAGTGAATGTAATGAACTTGACTGGAATTTGAACTCTGCTCTCCGATTTCTCATTCTGAGCCACTATCCATTACGCCACATGCATATACATTGGCATTCATAAGTCTCTCTCTCAAATCATAAGAAAAAAGTTAATTTCTGCAAGGTATATTGCATTTGGTTGTCTTAGACTGTTTCTCAGGATTTCTTCTTTGGTACAAATGTTAAAATCTCATTTTAAGTGAAAATAATCACAAGGGCAAGCAGAAGAATTCACAAGATTCTCTTTCTTAAAACATTTTGGTTATATTCAAAATAATTTAGTGTCTAGTATCTTTTTTTCCAAATTTATCTTCTGAGAAAATTAGACTTTCGCTTCACTGCAACAGATTCTCTCAAGAGAATCGTCATGAGTATGTAAATAAATAAATACAGCATTATTATAGCTAGAAACCTGTGTGAAAATTTTGCAAGTTGAACTTTCTTTTTCCTTTTTCTTCTCTTTCGTCTTTCTTTTCTTTGCTCTTTTCCTTTCTCTTTTCTTTTCCTTTCCTTTCTCTTTTCTTTTCTTTTCTTTTCTCTTTTCCTTTCTCTTTTCCTTTCTCTTTTCCTTTCTCTTTTTTCTTTTCTTTCTCTTTTTTCTGTTTTCTTTTCTTTTTTCTTTTCTTTCTTTTTTCTTTCTTTTTCTTTTTTTTCTTTTCTTTTTATTTATTTTCTTTCTTTTTTCTTTTCTTTTCTCTTTTCTATTTTCTTTTTTCTTTCTATTTTCTTTTCTTTATATTCTTTTTTCTTTTCTTTTTTTCTATTCTTTTCTTTCTTTTTTTTTTCTTTCTCTTTTCTTTTCTTTCTCTTTCTCTTTTCTTTTCATTCTCTTTTCTTTTCTTTCTCTTTTTTCTTTCTCTTTTCTTTCTTTTTTCTTTTCTCTTTTCTTTTTTTTTTTTTCTTTTTTTTTTCTTTTCTTTTCTTTTCTTTTTCTTTTCTTTTTTTTTTCTTTTTCTTTTCTTTTCTTTTTTTTTTTTCTTTTTTCTTTTTTCTTTTTTTTTCTTTTCTTTTCTTTTTTTCTTTTCTTTTCTTTTCTTTTTTTCTTTTCTTTTCTTTTTTTCTTTTTCTTTTTCTTTTCTTTTTCTTTTCTTTTTCTCTTCTTTCTTTTCTTTTTCTCTTCTTTCTTTTCTTTATATTTTCTTTCTTCTTTTCTTTTTCTCTTCTTTCTTTTCTCCTTTCTATTTTCTTTTCTTTCTATTTTCTTTTCTTTTTCTCTTCTTTCTTTTCTCCTTTCTATTTTCTTTTCTTTCTATTTTCTTTTCTTTTTCTCTTCTTTCTATTCTCCTTTCTATTTTCTTTTCTTTCTATTTTCTTTTCTTTTTCTCTTCTTTCTTTTCTCCTTTCTATTTTCTTTTCTTTCTATTTTCTTTCTTTTTTCTTTGCTTTGCTTTATTTGTTATCTCACAGAAACCAAACAAGATTTCTGATACATCTTTTCCAACTTGCATTCAAAATAAAATACTCTATTATTTATAATGTATTGGTGGTGCATAAAAATACGTGCAAGGGAACAAAGCAGAAATTCATTCTGATGTTTTTGTGGTAAAGATTAATAAAAACACAAAACTGAATCTTGTACATAATAATTATTGTTTATTCATATCTGGACTTCATTGCTATTCTGATGTGACACTGAGTGCATTGTCTACTTTGATGTTCTTTAGATTAAAACCTCAGTACTTACTGATATTACCACAAATTAACTTATCTTGGAATAAAGATTCCTTGCCAGAATTAGTAGTAAAAACTTTTTATCTTAGAAATTTAGCTTGTTTGTAATTCATTGGAATTTCTTTTTATTTAATAGGATCTTTTATTAATACTTATTAAGACAATTGATCAAGTGACTGCAAGTTAAATCCCTTGAGCAGGTAATGAAACACTGGCAACAAACAAAAACTGACATCACAAGGACAAAATAACATTTTCTTTTTTTATAATGCCACTAAGACACAAGATTCTACAAAAAGTGAAACAGAAGGAAAAGACTTTAGAAGGAACCAGAAACCCAATAATAGTATAAATTTCAGAGTTTTATATATATATATATATATATATATATATATGTGTGTGTGTGTGTATGATGAAAAATATACATGCACGAAAAATTTCATGTACATATAAATATATTTCTTCTTCATGTGTTCTAAATACAGTGCTCAATATTATGAAACAGAGCTATAAGTATATATTAGTGAATATACGTAATATCCAATGTTGATAGCACGGCTCAAAGTTTCATGCAGTTGCTGCAATCTTTAGGTGCAAATGCAATCTGGCCATTAATTTGTGTTCTCATGGTGATGTTTCCAACTTTTGTGTTAAAATTTCATTATTTAATTATTGCTGCCTAAGACAATTAGAATTAACTGATAATAATTTATGTCATTTAAGTTTATAAGTTCAAAAGGTGAAAAAATAAAAAAAAAAAATTAAAGAAATTAAAAAAAAAAAAAAAAAATGGAGATAATTAACCTGGATTACTCCACTAAAAATTTAATGGAGGTAATTACCCCAGAGTACTCCACTAGAAACAATAGACAAAATAAGCTGATCTTGTTAAACAAAATTGAGAGCGTTTTAAAAAAGATGAGGTGGTAGCTATTCTTCTCTAAACCAACTCATGATAACATACATGACTATGACAAAGAAACTTATGGTTTCAAATCACCAAAAAATCCAAGTGACAGACTACTATCAGAATTCAAATTATTCTCTATGATAAATAACAAATTTAATAACTACACCAATGACCTACAACATAAAATGTAGAGAGAAATCAATAAAATCAAATCTTATAAGATAATTATCAAACTGGATAAGACTGGTAACCATTCTTTCATCGATACTGAATTATACCACAAAGCTATCACAAGAGAAGTATGTAAATTCTATAAAAAAAACGGATCCATTTTCATTTTGCAGTTTGCACAGGGAGAAAAAAATGTCTGCATATATGGTAATTGTATTATTAGCTGTTTCCTTACAAGGAAACATTTGGCATTCATTGACCGAGTAGCCAGTACTGCTTTTGGTTTATAAAATATTTCTCTACAGTTTTTCAGGAAAATAGGTCTCTCAAGTGCAGAAGTTCTTTCTCTTTCCAGGTTTCATTCCTGAGCTTTTCTTTGAAGTAGTGTCCATGAAGGCAACAGGAAAAAATATTGCTTACCATTTGTTTTTTCCTTTAGGGGAGTGTCTTTGTTGATTAAAAAAAACAAAATAAAATATATTCACATTTTGAGTATTTATGCAGCCGAAAAGTACTAAACTGACTTCAACACACGTAGAAGAAACTATTAACTATAATGCCAAAGGTATAGCGACTGAACTTAAAAGAGACAATAGAATCCCTAAACTTTACAAACAGGCTTTCATCCCGATTAAAGACTACAAGGAGAATTTCCTAAATAACCCCCAATACTGACTGCTCAACCCTTCTAAAAACAACATAGGTATTATCAGCAAAACCATTATGGAAAGAGCATGTAAATATACTAAAAAGGCTTTAGGCATCAACCAGTGACGAAATGGAGCTTTAGCTATTGAATGGTTCAGAAATATAAATAGGAAAGAAGATAGATTTTTAAAGTGTGACATCTGTGACTTCTACTCATCCATCATGGAAGATCTACTGATGGCAGCCATTAATTTAGCCAAAAACTATTGCCATATCTCCGACCAAGAAATAAATGTCATAAAGGCGCAGAAACTGATTTTATAGCATGACAAAACTCTACGGACTAAGAAAGATAACCAAGACTTTTGCATTTCAATGGAAGCACATGACTCTGCGGAAGCATGTGCTGTTGGGATACTGTTACTATGGCAACTCGGATTTATCTCTGATATAAAAAACAATGGTATATACAGAGACGATGACATAAGTCTCTTTCGTAAAATGAGACTTAGACAAGCAGATCAGACAAGAAAGGACTTTATCAAATTCTTTAAGGACCATAAACTAAATATTACCATCAATATCAATGCTAAAGTGATCAATTTCCAAGACGTTACATTCAACCTGAGTAAACCATAGACTAAAGATTTACACAACCATGAGTATATAGATAGAAGATCCAATCACCATAAAAAGATACTTGACAATTTGCACAAATCTGTACAATATAGGTTATCAACCAACTTCAGTAATAAAGAAATACTTGACGATAATAAAGCCAGATACAACAAAACACAGCAACCATAATGTGAAATTGGAGTATATAGTTAGAAATAAAAAAAAAAATAAGCTAAAACAATGCAAATGTAACATTATATGGTTCAACACGCCATACCACTAATGTCAAAACCAATGTAGGTAGAATTTTTCTAAATTTAATTAACAAACACTTTGGTCATTCTCCAACACTATAAAAGATTTTCAGCAAAAACAACATTAAGGCAAGCTATAGCTGTACAAGGAGGCACAGTGCAGTAATGGATAGTGGCTCAGATTGAGGAATCAGAGAACAGAGTTTGAATTTCAGTCGAATCCATTACATTCACTTATATGCCAATACCCTTGAGAAAGGTGTGAATCCTCTTCTTCTCTCCCCGGCTATGGGTAAATAGCAGGACAAACCGGCTTCTATAGCCTTGGATGACAACTGGTCTACCACAGAAAGAAATGGCAACCTACTGTGGGGGTAAAAAATCTACCTCGTCAGTCATGTATTGAAAGATACATGATTGCCTAAGCATGTATCATGCATGGTACATAACTGACTGATAGCTGTACAAAAAACATAGATAATTACATATCCCAAAATAACAATAATGTATTAAGCAAGTTCCAAAGCAAAACACTAAAAATTAATACTACTAAAAGCCAATGCAACTGCTGTAAAAATGTAGCCTATCTATTAAACGGCCAGTACATGACTGAAGGCATAATATACAAAGCTAGCATTGATTCAGACGATGACGTTAGATATTACTTTGGATATGCTTGGAACAGCTGGAAATCATGTTTCTACCACCACAAAATGACACTGAGCAATAGTAAATATAAAAACTGCACATTACTTTCAAAGTATGTTTGGTGATTAAAAAACCACCACCAGAACCCAACAATTAGCTGGGAAATAATTGCGAAAGCTCAGTCATACAATGGAAAGGGAGAGAGATGTAACTTGTGTTTGTTGGAGATGCTTATAATATTAAAACACTTAAATAACCCTAATTTACTGAACACGAGATTCAAATTAATGTCTATATGTATCCATAAATCCAAGCACCTGCTAAAATACATTGACCCTGATTAAGAGAGATTACAAAATAGATTTCATGAATATTATAATATGCTATAAATTTTAATATTCTTAGAACCCATCATTAATAACATTTCTTATAATATCTATACACATATATAATCCAATATTACTGTACTCTATTTATAACGTGTGTTTATTTCATTTCATCTTATGAGTACCAGGCTTGGTTCCAAACACATTAGTCAGATGGCGCCAACTGTTTTTTTTTTTATTTGCACGCTTATATACTATATTTTTGTCAAAAATGAGAGTTACTCCCTTTGATATTAATTGCTTTTGAATTCAAATAATTTAAAAAAAATGTTATTTCTTCGCCTTTTGAACTTATGAATTTAAATGATATAAATTAGTTAATTCTAATATTTTAGGCAGCAATAATTAAATTAAGTTTTAACACACAATTTATACCACGAGAATGCAAATTAGCAGTCAGATTGTATTTGCACCTGAAGATTGCAGCGAGTGCATGAAACTGAGTTGTGCTATCAATGTTGGATATTATGTATATTCACACACATACACACACACACACACATATAAAATTGTGTATTTGGGCAGCAAATATTTTATCAGTTGTTTTTAATGAAACTTGCATAAAAGAAGGTTTGCTGCCCAAATACACAACTATTAAATTACACGACCCAGCAGCCAACAAGGAAAGTCCCTCAATATCCTGTCAGTCATCTTTAATATAACTTTGTGTGTGTGTATATATATATGTACACACACACGCATGCGAGAGTGCTGCAATGTTCTGAGCTCAACTGAGAAGCCGTAGTGAAAAAAAATCTAATGTTTGTTCCTTTGGTCAGATTCGGGAGAGGCAAGTTGTTTAGAGAAATTGTCAGCAGGGGCTGAAATATATGAGAGAAAATGATATATAAATTTTTATATGCCAGAACAATGATAGGAAAATCGATAAAGTGGAAAAACATTCTTGTAAGGCATGTTTCAGACTTCTTCAGGCTAAAGAGATGGTCACATTGATGTAACGTGTGCACAGAGGGAAGTCACTGAAAATTTAAATTTTTATTTTTTATAAATGTGTTGGGATACATAGTCTAGCCAATTTCGTTTATTTTAACTTTTTGTTTATATTTTTATCATTTTTGTTAAGGTGGACAAGTGAAATGGTTCCATTAACTACATTATTTATACATTAGCTTTCAACAGTTTTCACCTGGTAACTTTTTGTCCTTTTCAATCAATTCAACATTCAATGGATAAGAAGGGCTTTTTATCTTTCACTCCCTCCATCCCTCCTTCCCTCCCCCCAAAACAAAGAAACAAAGTTTGTCTGTGGAAAGTGGTGAGAGGGGGACGAGGTTGGAAGGGGAACAGTCTCCTGGCGACTGTATTGGCAATCCTATTAATTACCGGATGCTTATGTAACCAGGAATATTTCAGAGATATCAAGAAGACTTTATTGATTCACTTCAACTAAGCCTCCTGATTTCGATTCATTCAAAATGAAACCTGTTTTTGTGATGTGAAAATGTTTACTGAATGTAATTCTAGCATATGTAAATGGATTAACCAAGTCTTTCTTTGCTATAGTGACATCCTGTAACTTAATGGCAAATATCGGGAAATAAAGTAGAATTTAAACATTTTTTGTGAATTTAATGTCTAATTTCCATTCCCATTTTGCAGGTTGCACCGGGAGAAAAATGTCTGCATGTATGGTAGTTGTAATATTAGCTGTTTCCTTATAAGGAAACATTTGGCATTCATTCACCGAGTAGCCAGTACTGCTTTTGGTTTATAAAACATTTCTCTACAAACAACTTTTCAGGAAAATAGGTCTCTCAAATCCAGAAGTTCTTGCTTTTTCCAGGTTTCGTTCTTGAGCTTTTATTTGAAGTAGTGTCCATGAAGGCAACAGGAAAAAATATTGCTTACCATTTGTTTTTTCCTTTAGGGGAGTGTCTTTGTTGATTAAAAAAAAACAACAATATATTCACATTTTGAGTATTTATGCAGCCGAAAACTGCTAACTCCAGCATGCATAAAAGAAACTCGAAGAAAAAAAAAACGTGTCTGAAACTTCACATTACTATGATGTCAAATTAGTATGTATGATGAAAAACAGACGAGACGGGAGCTTTACATGAAGATTTATTCAACTATAATTCTAGCAACAAACAGGATGGAGCTCATTCTTTTATAACTGTTCCAAGGAGGGACAACTATAGTTGACTTTCACCAGTGTATGTTAAAGCCTCGTTTTGGGCCTTAACAATGTTATCAAATTTAATCCAAGAATTCTTTATCGTCTTTCTAACTCACACTTCAAATGATGAGTATATCAGGATCGGATTAAGTTAGTGGAAGGATGGACTGTAGTGATAAAAAGTCGATATTTTAATAGTGTAAAATAATTAAAATTAATATTTAATTAAAAGATATAAATAATAAATGTTATAATCGTCTAAATTTGTATTTTACACGTACATTTGAGAGAAGTATATTTTAAAGAAAACCAGACAGTTTGTAAACAAATGTTACATGTGAATGTAAGAATTTTCTACTTTTAGAATTAGCGGTTAAAGAACTGACAAGACTACTTTTATATGGATTGCGGATTCATTTTTTGAATTTAAAAAAAAGATACATATAGTATTTATTGACCAATCAGAGACGTGATCTCATGCACACATAAATTTTGAAATTAAGGTCTTTGTGAGCCTCCTTGTTTTTGTCATAAAGAGTCGTATCAGCCGATGAGAAAGCACTCAGATTTCAAGGCAGGAGGAATTATCAAAGCAGAAGGGAGTTATAAAATATTCAATGGAAAAGGAATCACCAAGACGAGCCGACGCTAAAATTTCAACTTGGAAGGCAGATACTACATGACCATCGAGTGAAATCCATTTGTGCTGCGTCCAGAGAAGAATTTTTAACGGAACTGAAACCTTAAACTGTACTTTTCTGTAAAAGAAAAAATGTAAAAAGTCCCCGTGATTTTCAAATCTATCAAAACTGCCTTTATTCTGAGACATTTCTAATCTGCCTTACAGAATTAGGTGGGTGCACTTTTTGCATTTTCTGCCTTATCTAATTTTTTGTTTTCCATTCTCAAAGTTTTTTTTTTTTTTTTTCGAAACTTGTATTCTTTCTTTGTCATGTATATTATTTGATTCATAATCCAGCCTTAGTTTTTGAATAAGGTACATAAAAGGAAATCTTTGTGCAAGTTTATGCTTGTAAAATCCTGTATTTGTTTTGTATTTTAAATATTTACTGGAATAAATGTTTGTTCTTGTAAAAATAAAATCATATTTTGCACAACAATGGTTTTCGTATGAGAAAATTAAAATTTTATGTGGCATATGTCACGTAACCCTAGATCTTAAATACTCGTAAATAATTAATAGTAAATAATTTATTAGCGTAGTGACAAGACTTATAAAACAGGTAAATAAACCCAGAAAAATAGGCTTATGACCATATCGCGTCGACATACCGGTTCTTGTACGATCAGCACAGTTAAGCAATGTTTAGTTTTGTCTCTGCCTAGATGGGTTACCACTTGGGAATTTAATGTATCAAATTTCCATTTCCATTTTTCAGGTTACACACAAAGAAAAAAAAATGTCTGCATATATGGTAATTGTAATATGAGCCATTTCCCTACAAGTAAATAATTAGCATTCATTGGCCGAGCGGCTAGTACTGCTTTTGCTTGAAGTTTATAAAATCTTTCTTTTAAGAAATCTATTTTCCTGAAAAATTGTTTTAAGTCCAACCAATTTTATTGCTCTTTCCAGTATTGATGAGGTTTCCTTCCTAACCTTTGGTTTGAATTAGTGTGGAACGTCAACATCTTGATTATGTCATTATTTTCTCTTCAAGTTACATGAGCTATCCACAAGAATTCTCTGTGGTCTTTCTAGCTCACACTTCAATTGATGTACTCGCTTCGGCATACATATACTAAAATTGAAACGATACAGAGAAGATTAACATGGCCCCTGCGCAAGGATGACACGTAGATTCGTGAAGCGTTCCATATTTTTACAACACAAATTCACAAATCATTTATATCTTCCACACTCCCTGGATTATAAATCAATCTTAAGTAATTCTTGACCTTACAAAATATCCGAAATTCAAAACAAACCGAATAGTATACCAATACGAAATACTCAATATAAAAAATAGCTACCCAAACTACTTTTATGTATATACAGCTGGAGCAAAAGACAAAAATAAAGATGGATGCACTGCCATACTAAAAGATCATAAGAAGCGGAAAAGAGTTACAAACATAGCTTCCATATATAAAGTGCTGAAATAATTGGTGTTAATGTAGCACTTGATATATAACCACAAACCACTACAATAAATTCATTATTTTCACAGACTCTTTGTCTGCACTTACTGCCTTAAAAAATAAAAGACGTTACTGACCCTTTAACCAAACAAGTACTTAACAGAGTATATCATTTATCAAAAAATAAAGAAATAATCTTTTGTTGGATCCCAAGCCACTTTGGTATACCGGGAAATGACCGGGCAGACTCGGAAGCAAAGAAAGCTTTGAAAGATAGAATAGCCAAAAAACAACAACCAAAAAAAACGTATACCGATTATTATGAATAGAAGCGGTAATGAATAGAATTATCTTCAAGAAGTGGCAAAATCTTTGGGATAAATACACTAATAACAAACTACAAAACATAAAACCTACCATTGAAGAATGGAACACAAAATACAAGAATAGAAGAGAACAAGTTGTGTTGACCTGCCTTCACATAGGCCACACCTACATCACCCACCATCATTTACTGGAGGGCACAAAATCTCCAATATGTACTACATGCTAAAAAAGATTCACAGTTAAACATATACTGATTGAGTGTACAAACTTGAATCAAGTGCGGAAACAATATTACCAAACAAGTAATTTGAAGAAATTCTTTATGGAAATAACACCATCTAGGATACTAGATTTTATAAAAGCAATTGGAATATACTCAAAAATATGACTGGCTGAATAGTACTGCATATATATGTGTGTGTGTGTTCTATCAAACTATGCTAAAATCTGTTCCAAAACATGTTGACATTAAATGGCCCACTGCGGTTGATATGCCGTAAAACAAAATAACCAACTAACTTCAATTGATTATATCAGGCTCAGTTTAACTAGTGGGAGGACGAGTGACTGTTAATTTGAAAATAAATAATTATAATTAAATAATAATTTGTAAATAATTTACCCGCATAATGCTAGAACTTATAAAACAGGTAAATATTTAACCAACATACTAAACAAACCCAGAAAAAATAAGCTTACAGCCATATCATGTTGAAACAATACTTCCCGTATGATCCCCAAAATTAAGCCTGGTCTGTACCTACATGGGTTACCACTTTGGAATACCAGGTGCTTTGTAAGCTTGGATGTGCGGGTGGTGTAATGGATAACGACTCAGAATTAGAAATCAGAGAACCGTGTTCTAATTCCAGTCAGGACCATTGTGTTCATTTACACACAACCTTGGGAAAGGTATGAATCGACCTCTTCTCCTCCAGCTATGGGTTAATTAATATGACTTCGATCATTAAATTATCATTCTCTCCAAAAACATTCTTAGAATCTAAAAAATATTTTCTGGCTTTAAAATAACCTGCAAAAGGTTAACTAAAAAAAAAAAAAAAAAGAATCAGTTTAGTTGTTTCTGCTGTTGGTAGTCCTCAAGTGATGTGATTTCTTATATTTGGTACAGTTTGTGTGTGATTTTGTACCACAAGTCCAAAGAAGGATGATCTTTGCAAAAACCCTCAGGCTTGCTCATTGCTTTTTTTTTCACCATTGATTTAGAAAGAAGTTGCATGCAGCTGACAATTTAGATATTTCTGAACATTTCTGACGAGGCTATTTAAGAACATGACTAGTTTTCAGGTTGATCTTTTGGTTTTGACAACTCAATTGGCAGTGTTGTGCGAAACTATCCCTGGCACAGCCTGTCCTAAGTTCACTTTCTTTTTTTTTCTTTATTGAATTTGTTATAACTGAGTTATCTGAAAAGTTTAGTATTTATTAATTACACATCCTCAATTTTTGTGATGGTTTCAGGGAGACAATCAATTTTATATGCAGACACACACACACACAGGATAATGATATATAAATCTTGCTAATGGCCGTGGTACAGATAAACAAAGGAAAGGTACGCTCCGTACTAGATTATCGGGAGCTGAGCGAATACGTAGTTGCATACACGGCTCATTCTGATGTTTGTGCACAAAAATTGAGAGAATGGCGAAGAAAGGGATCCAATGTCTCTGTGATTGATCTTCGAAAGGCCTACTTGCAAGTACGGTTACTGTGGCCGTTTCAGGCGGTAATCTTTAAGGGGCGGAGATACTGCCTAACGCGAATGGGATTTGGGCTCAATGTGACGCCGGCCATCATGAAAACCATCGTAGATGCTGTGCTAAGGATAAGATAATTCACCAAGCGACGTCAGCTTACATTGACGACATTTACACCATTGGAAACCATAGTACCCGTTGCACAGGTGAGATAGCAACTTGCTGACTTTGTGCTCGAGTGTAAAACCCCAGAAAGACCGGAGGACGGTGCTCATGTGCTTGGCTTGCAGATCAGGGTGGAGGCATAATGCGCTTTACTGGAAATGGGAAAGCGAGGTCTCAGATATTCCTGGACACATTACACGATCTGGGAAACTGGTAGGACATCTTCCCGTTGGTGGCTGGATGCGCATTGCGACTGCATTTATCAAACGCAGGGTGACTGCTGTCACTTCCGGCTCGGATGACAAAAAAACTGAGGCTCTCTTAGAAACATTATAGCGTAAGTCATTATCAGGGTACGTCAATTCCGTACGCAGTAAATGGTGCGTTGACAGATGTGAATTTGAAGCCTGGGTCAACATGAGCTCGTTTGCAACATAAGTGTCCCTTGAATTCAATGGAACCGTCGTGGAAAACGCATGTTGGTTACATCCAAATAAGGATACGCAACATATCAATCTATCAGAATTGGACGCCGTCATTAAAACCGTAGTCCTTCAATGGAACGGAACAGTGTTGCATTTGTTTATAGATTCCACAATAAGTGGATAGCAGACACTCTTACGGGGAATACATACAAAGGCTGCGAGCGAAACGAAGGCGGCTAGATACACTAGGAAAGTTGGTAAGAGAATACAACATATCAGCGGATATACAACTGGTCAGATCAAACCAGAATAAGGTGGATAGTTTAACAAGGGTGCCCAAGAGATGGCTCGACACTATTAAGAAACAGGTTTTTTTATTTGTGTGACATGCTGTGCAACATCAGCGAACGATTGTAACTCAGATCTACTAAAATCTGTGTATTGTCAAAGCGGACATCCCGGTATAAAACGGACCCTGTATTTCGTGAGGCAGATTGATCCCTCCGTATCCAAAGCTGCTATCAGAGCGGTGGTCAGACAATGCAATGAGTTTCACCCCATTGACCCACCACCTGTGCAATGGCCATATTAATGTTTTTTTCCTCCATGAATGGCGTGGACAGTCAGAAAAATCGCTTGGTGAATGAAGGCTGTTGCTTTTTACTTACCGAAGGAATATTTTCAAAATTTGAAATTCCCAGCGTGTCTCGTTCATACGCCTGTGTACTCACATTAACATAAACAGATCTAGTCACACGTTGGATTAAAAAATCCATTAATTGCTTAAAAGACATTCTCTTGAAGTAAATAAAATAGTCGATATCAACGTTGGAAGGTCTCAACGGAATAAGCATTTCTTAAATGGATTGAGTCTTTCTTTGCTGTGATGGCTTGCCGTGGCTTAATGGTAAAGCACACTTGCCTGAAAGTGGTGTCCAAGATTTTTTTAAAAATAACTAATTAAAACAAGTGTAACGAAAGAGAAAATCACCCTTCATCGAAAAAGAGTTTGTGTTTTGTGCGTGGTCTGCCGAAGGTGAAATTAAAGAAAATTGTTAGCAAGAAAAGTATCAGAGAAATGCTAATGGTTTTTTTTCACTCTCTGTCTGGCGTGGCCAATCAGATAGATCGCTCGGTGAATAAAGGTCGTTGCTTTTTGCTTACCGATGAGAGAACGATTTTTGTGCTTGGTGGGCGAAGGGCGTTTCCGCTGTTGCGAGGGGAAAGTTGGATTTCTGACCTCGTTTTTCAATACGACGTTGCCTGCTGGATAGTTTACAACAGATTTGTGATTGAACTTAGTGTTGGCACAAGGAATTTTTTTGTTTCTACTGACCCCATTTGCTGATACCCAAACAAAAAGAGGCTTATTTTCTTTCGATTTTCAATTTTCGGTTAGGGTTCATTTTTTTTTGTTCCTTTTTTTCCATTTGTTTGAGAAAAAATATATTTAAAGCAAAAAGGTGATGAAGGGAAACAATAGTGTTTACTTTAGCTTGCTTTTTTTTTTATTTTTTTTTATTTTTTATAATAACCAAAACAAAAAAAATATCTCAATTACTACTATAGTATAACTATATAACTATCGTTAGAATTTATCTCTCTTATCTCTTTCATCGTATCACTATCTCCTATTCCCACCTTTCCTCCCCACCCCTCATTCTTTGGAGGCTTGGAAATGCTGTGCCTAATCTTTTTGAAATTCCTTGTTTCGACAAGGAATCTTTACCATTTTTCATTTAACACTTCAATAACCTTTACCAAACTGCTATCAATTTCAAAAATGGTATTGTTTCACTTCGTCATCTTTTTGCTTTATGTATATTTTTTTCTCCTCAAACAAATGGAAAAAAATGAAGTGACGTTTCACATACGGCATGCTTACAAGCAGAATTGTTCATAACCATTTTAGTTCTCACCAATTGAGGAAGAAATTTAAATTGAAATGTACCGAAAAATTTTTCACATCTTTGTAGTGAGTAAACAGTTTTTTCTATATGATAAAATTATAATAAATAATTATTGCTCTATTATCGATATCGAGCCCTCTTTTGAATTAATGCTGTGAACGTTAGAATTTATATATTATTTTTTTTTCATTGCATCGGATATATATATATATATATATATATATATATATATATATATATATATATATATATATATATATATATATATATATATAAATGAAAATGGATATAGATCCAACAGAATGAAGAAAAAAATTTGGAAAAAACAAACAAAAATCTCTTAAATGCAATTATGTTTTTTTTTAAAATGAATGAAATGTCGACGTCTGACGTTTTGTTTTAATAAACCTTCTTCAAATGAATTTAATATTCATTAAAATACAATTCAGTTCAATTTGACAAAGACGATGGACATAAAAATAAGTCTTATCCAAAACAGATAACTGAAAATTTTAAAATGATCAGCTTTTTAGATCCTAATAGAATTCTTTTCATTTTCTTTTTCATTCAAAATAATCAAAATTTTTTAGGAATACGTTTTGAAAGCGTCGCCCATGTGAAAACAACGTGACCATGCTAAACGGAAAGCTGATCATTTTTCCTATTTTCAGTTATCTGTTTTGGATAAGACTTGTTTTATGTCCATCGTCTTTGTCAAATTGAACTGAATTGTATTTTAATGAATATTGTCCTGAAGAAGGTTTATTAAACCGAAACGTCAGACGTTTGACATTTTTCATTCATTTTAAAAAATCATATAATTTTTTTAAGGATTTTTGTTTGTTTTTCCAAATTTCTTATATATATATATATATATATATATATATATATATATTGATAATATTAGTGGAAAATATACATACATATGAAAAAATATATCTAAAAATTCCCATACATGTATATTTTCAGAAAAAAATTTTCAAAGAGGAAGGATCCAGGTAGAACTCAATGTCTAAGACAGAGTAAGGATATAATAAAAGGCTTAAAATACTAATATTCCATGGTCATAATTTATTCCATTGGAATCGTAAATACGATCCAAATCATCAGACTTACAAATTCAAAATGAAAACAGAAAAAAACAACTCCGGAAATCAAAACAGAATTTAGAGAAAGTGTAAGTATGAGGATGAGTGACAGAGAAATTTTTGGAGATGTGGGTTACACAGAATGGGGGATTTAAAAGAGGAGAGAAAAAAAAGTCGACGGATGTCTAATACATAAAGATACATTTCGTGGTGACATATACACACCACAGACAATTCGGATAGGAAGGAAAAAAAAAAAAAAGGGGAAAAGGTGGGGAAGGGATGGGACGAAGGAAAATAAAATTGTGTTTACTTAAAATTTAAAATCAAATATAAATATATGAAGATGAATATAACGAATATATATATATATATATATATAATTATTTATTTAAAAATATGATTCCAAATCGCTACATAAGAGGTCTCATGTTTCAAAACCAGAGCCGAAAACTTCAATAAAATCCTTTAAATTAAATTGAGTTGAAAGTAAAATGGGCTCTGTTCCATCCTTCAAGCGAAATTTTTTGTTGGAATAACGTATATCTGAAATTTACTTGTTTTAAAATTGAAATCAAAATCCCCATGGTAACAGCTATGGTGAATTTTCTAAATTGGGTAGGCGAGTGTAGGGTGTTTATATTGAGTAGCGGTATAGAGATACTTTCAAGGTGTCAAGTCGGGGAAAGGTGGGGTGTCAAAAATGAAACGGAAGATGTATTGGCCATCGTCTAGTTTGATTGTCTATGGAAATTTATTTATTTATTTTATTTTATTTTATTATGAAAGGGAATTGTGCATATAAAAATAAAAAAAAAAAACTTTCGTAACGTTTGTTTTTTGACGACTTCATAAAGGGTTATCTTATATGTAAGGTATTTAAACTACTAATTTAGGCTATGAATTATGAAGTGTGTTATGTTGTATGCATGTTTGTAGTTAATTATTCCTACTATGAATCTGATGATTGGGCTATTTGTTAAACAAGTTATATAATTTTTTTTTTTTTTATATAATAATTCAAACCAAAAAATCTGATGATGCCTAAAAAAAATGTTAACTCGTGTCTATTATTTAATAGATTATTATTATTTAGAAGTTTAATGATGTGCAATATATATATATATATATATATATATATATATATATATATATAAAGCTTTGCTCGTATTCGAGGATACCCGTCTACTAGGAAGGCTATAATTTTATTGCAGATTTTGGTGCGCATTTTTGTTTATCCAAAACCCACAAAATATTTTTTATATTGAAACTATGTTTCTTTAGTTACAGTTTCTATTAAAAAAGCGCGTTATCTAGCGTAATCAACAATATGAACAAAAATTATTCGCTCATGCCCTCGGCCACGATGACTTGATAATTCGTGCTAGGGAGGATTCCTTTTACTCACATACCTGTGGATTTGGATTTTCATGATTGAGTCCGATGACATCACAAATCCTTTATTTTTCGACCATGGTGAGATTCTCTTTGGGGTCTCATGGTCAGAATAAACGTTCTAACTAAATTCGTCCATATCATTGAATTTAGTCCCCCTCTTTGTCTTAATATATATATATATATATATATATATATATATATATATATATATATTATATATATTTTTTATATGATGGATTCAAATTTTTTGTTAACATAAATTCGAGTAACCTTTTGCCTTATCCTTTTTTTCAATTCTTCATTATTAAGTCGTGTCCTTTAAAGGAAAGACTTTCCTGTCACTTTGGCAAATTTATCTTTAAAGGATTATTTGTGTTCTTTGGGGTCACCGTTAAGATCAACTCGTTTCATTTTGGTATGAACTGCATGGAACTAAAACGATGAAAAAAGGGGCCTGGTGTACGTAAACTGATGTGTATGAGAAAGATGAAAGTGAGGATGGTTTTTTAGGGTAATAGCAGCCGCACCTATAGAACCAGTTGTGGCTTTCACATGCAGCAATTGCATCAGACCGTACCGTTCGAAGATCGAGCACCACAAGTGCTGCATCTCAACTACCGACTGCCTGGAACTCTTCTCGATGGACATTTTATAATTTAAAGGGTTTTTCAACAGGTTTTCCTATATTCATCTTGGTATAACTTTATATAAGCCGGCCACAAACAAAATTTACTTCCGGCCAAGTTACACTTGTTACCGCAAGTAATCATTTATCTATTTATTTTTATTCCTTTTTGGTTTGTGGGCGCCACTTTGGAGATCTTACTGTTGGTCATAAAAATGTCAGACACTTCAGACTCAGATAAAATTGTTTACCATCCGCTTCGATGTGGATACCCTAATTCAATCGTGTAGAGCAGTGGTTCTCAACCATTTTTTATCCATGACCCCCGTTTATATATTTTTCTATACCCCATATATTTTAAGAAAAATATTATTCTATTTTTCATTAACAAAATTTTTGATATTTTAATAATCAAATAAATATATAATTAAGCTTTATATTTTTAAATGAAAACACATTTAATGCATATAAATTATTCTACAATTATAATAATAATAATAATAGTAATATATAATTTTATTGACCAATATATATATATATTAATATAATATTGCAATATTTATTCCATATATATATATGTATAGTATAAATAAAAAATTTTTCAAGCAAATTGAATTCACTGAAGCATTTATTTATACAGACTGGTTAAAAATGTTAATAAACCAATTTAATTTATCATATGTATCTGAAAACAGTATTTTGAACAAAGTAAAGTGGTTTTGGCTACTATAACCAAGTAGAATACGGTAGCAGTAATCGACTGGTACGCGTCGTAAATCGCAGGTAAGAAGTGTAGATCAATGGCGTAGTCCAATGGGCGTCGTTATAGACTTAGCTCTCAGACTAAGGCTCTTCTGACTCTCCCACACGTCTGTCGGTATTTATGACGGACACCAAAAAATCATATTCCAGTGAGGGGGAACACAGGTGTATGCGTATTCTATTATATCAATTTAATTTGTGTATTAGAAAAAATAAAGAAAATCGTATTTATTCAACCGAGATATTTAATTGATGCTGCTCGGTGAGTTTAAAGATAATCTGGTTCCGTCGATGTTAATAATAAAAGAAAATCCCCTTTTCACAATAAATAACTCTATTGTTTTGTTTTTCACCCACAGTTGGAAAAGACGAATAAATCAAGATACAGCAAGATGATGGAAAAGTAATAACGTAGAGCAGTGCTTTATTTTAATAATAAAACCAGTTGAACATCTTTCTGTTGTGGAGGTATTTCGCAGTGGAGGCTTGTATTTGTACTAAATCGGTCCTAAAATAGTTCGACGTACAAAAAACGTTAGAAACTTGATATAATAGGTATTACGCAGAGTAATCTTGTTGTTGTGGTCGCTGACTGACTTTCGTATTCGACTAACTGTCGACTACTGACGTCCGACATCGACTAGTATTTAGACCACCCCATTTAGACGAGGGTATCATGTAACAAAGTGAAAAGGCCGGTTTAACGGGATCTCCGAGCCCGTGGGCTCGGCTGTAATATATAATTTTTGAACCCGTATAAACGGGTTCAGGGTCGGTTTACCTCCCCCTGAAAGAGACTCCGCCCTTCGGCGTAGCCTCGTTTTCGTTCCTCCCCGCCCGAAGGCAGAGAGTTCAACCGTTCATCCGGTCGTCCGACTTCAGACTGAACTCAGACCGACCACTGAGCGACTCCTAATTACTACTACTATTACTTATTATATAGTCCATTAACTATAGAATAGGTGTGTTTCACCTAATAACAACATTTTCTTCATTGAATTTTAAATCTTGATAAAATAAATATAAGTTCGCCATCATTGAATAATTTTGCCATATTTTGTTCTGTGGACTAAATGTTATCTATTGAAAAAAAAAAAGGGCCTCTTAATTTAATCGATCCTGACCTATCATCCTTAAGTAAAGGATCCACTTTATTAATAGTTTAAAATGTTTCCATCAATTTCATAAATATTTTTGATGGCAATTGTTATGATGTAATTTTCTAGATTCGCGAACGCATTAAATTTCTTAAATATATTAAAAACCGGCAATGTTTGTCATCCCCCCCCCTATAAAACTATTTGTTGCAAATTATGTTTTTCTAATAATTTCTTTTCTCGATTATTTTTTGACATGAAATTTATACATTCGAGAGACAGAATTGAATTATGGATAACCTTTTAAAAATTTTTGAATGTTTACCATCCTTCTGTTCTTTTTAAGAAACATGTTTTTTTTTATTGTTCTTTATCCTTTAGTAAATACGAACTTTTAATTCCCATTATGTTTGCTCTTAGTAGAACTTAAATTTGATTGGGTCGATGGTCAAAAAAAAATCTATCCCACAGGTGAAGTTACCTCAAGACAATGAAGATCCATTGGTTTTCAACGCCGAAATGAAATAATTTGGTCTCCGATCAGTAGTTCCTTTTAATTTCAAAAGGTTTAGAAAATAAAAAAATATTTTCCCAAGAATATAATTTTGTAAAACAGTATCCATTCAAAATCGAGAATAAAGGATGAAATTCAATTGTTATTGAACAAGAATATAGAGTTTTTCACAATAAGGCCTTTAAAACACATTTTAATTAAAATTTCAAATCCAGGTATTAAAAAAAATTAAAAATTATAACAGGTTTAATTTAATGTAATTTAAAATGCCATTTTAATAACAGAAGGTTTTTTATTTCAAAAAATCTAAAGACAGGATTAAAAACATGTTGGTTCGATGTGCACTAAAAAATATAGACATATATTTTGACAAATATGTTAGTGAATGAATTTAATTTAAACAGAAAAGTGTTATAATGTAGATATGCAAGGATACTTTTGCCATTTTTCACACAAATGTGAGCTGGAATTAATTTTAAAAAAGATGATGGGTTTGTTCTTCACGAATTATTATTTTAGAATGTGTTTTTTTATTTGTTTAAAGGGTCTTTCATAAAAAAAAAAAAAAAAAAAAAAAAAAATTTCATAAATTTCGACATTTAAAAAGACTTTTATAGTTTTAAAAACTTTTTCCTTATTCCAAAAAGGAAGACAAACGTTTTTGTTTCGAAACTTTTTTCGGTCAAACGAAAGTTACATCCACTACTATTAAAGATTTAAAAATACTAAAATTCCTATCATGAAAGAAAGAAAGAAGAAAAATTTAATGGAAATTTGAAAATGATTAAGAAAAGATTTTTTTTTTAATGGTTGTTTAGGTGAAAAAATTTTTAAAGATGATTGAAAAAGCTTTTCTTTAACTCATTTTAATTCAAATTTATATTGACCTTTTTAAATTTTTAAATTTTTTTATGAGATTTAGTAAATTTTAAGCTTGGAATCATATTTTTAAATAAATAATTATATTTATTCATATTTTTTGTTCTTAAGCACTATTTTTTAAAAATAATAATAGAAATAAAGGAACTTTTTGGATTATTTAGAAATCAGCTCCTTCCTATTTTCTATATATTTTTTAATATATATAATTAGTTAAATATATATATTATTTTAATATTTTATATAAGATTTCTTATAATTTATTTTTTGGTTTTGTAATTCGTTAACTATTTTTTTAAAATAAAAAACAAAAATACTAATGAACTTCCGATTTTTACCTTTATCAAGATAAACCGTTTTAAGTCCATTAAGTTTCAATAGCAAAAAATCATTTATTTGGCTATAAATAATGCCGAGCCGACCCTTCAAAATATGAGAGGTTTTCATTCAGGATTTCTTATTTATCAATGGGTGGAAAATGTTAAATTTAAAATTTGGATGGTTTTCTGAAATGACGATTCAAATCATAATTATTTTTGATGCACGCATAAACAAATATTCAAATACGGCAGCATTTTAAAGAATAATTTTAAAAAACCATATCCTTTGTATGTTTCTGTGTATTGAAATTGTTATTAATATAAATTTTATTATATATATATTATCTTCTTGTGTTTTTTTGATTTATTTTAAATTCTTTGGACTTATTCAAAGTCCAAATATTTTTTATGTAGTTTTGGGCCTGATATAACTTTTAAAAAACCTTGACGAGTATAGTTGGTACTCAATGAATTCTATCAAAAACATCATTTACCTTCATCACTAGCGATTGATAATTTAAAAATTCAACTTCTTTGAATTTGAGGTCCAATATTTGCAATATATATACTATATAGACATCCGCTCATATATATATATATTTCATTGAAGAAAAGTAATTATTTTTGATTTTCGAGGCATTACTTCATTCAGCCAGTTTCTCCCCCATTGGGAAGACTTCATTTCGAACTAAATAAGTTATTTTATCCATTTAAACACAGGAATTAAAATCAACTATAAAAAATATCTAGATGATGCCATTGATCGTATGGTCATTTACAAAAATTTGATGACCTATCTTATATTTCAGTTGTTATTTTTAATTCATAATAGCTTCATTATCAAATTTTCGGTAATGATCAACAAAAATATGAAATTCAAAGTTTAGAAATTCAATATTCATAGAACTGAATTTTTTTTTATATATATATAATATATATATATATATATATATGCGCATATATATACAAAAAAAATGATATAAAACAAAAACGTTGTTTGATTCAAAGTTTGTCAACTATGTTTTTTATTTTGTTTCATACAATTTCCCTAATTTTTCTTTTACATGGTGTAATATATATGGTTATCTCTCTCTTTCACACACATTGTTTTGGCATTCATTTACATTTTTATGAAGAAAGAACAAAATTCTGCCTTGATCTAAAATTTACTTTTTTAAGTTGATGACAAAATTGTGTGTTCAATTTTGAATCCATTTCAATTTTTTCCTAAAAAATGGTGTTCATCCTGCCACATTTCAATTTAAGAGCAGATATGGAGGTTTTTTTGGAATCATTTTTTTAAATGTTCTTGTTCAAAGAACTCCTTCCTTGTTTATTACCTCTGAGTACATTATATATATTTTATATATATATATATATTGGGATCATATATATCAACAAAAATTAATTTGATTTTAGAACAAATTGCAAATTTAAAAAATGATCTAATTTGATGAAACCATTGTCGCAAACAATTCAAAAATTTAACAAAAACTTTGTGAATCCGTTATCCGTTGAAAAAAGTTCAATGTTTTATTCGAATTTCTGCCAGGTTAGTTTAAAAAGAAAAACCTCACTTCAGGAACGGTAAATTTCCGGTCATCTTCGTTTTCTGATGTTGTTCTTGTTTTTAGTGAATCTATATATTTTATTTAATGTAGTTCAATTTGTCCAAATTTAAAGTAACGTTCAAAATTGTCCAAAACTTAGATTAAGATTTGAACTGCTGTATCTTATAAATGATTAAAGATATCTTAATGGAATTTATTTGAGGTTTTTATAATTCAAATATTATTCACTATTTTGAATGTAAGAATGTATTTATTCGACCTAAACGATAATGATGATTCAGCGGTTGGACTGTTGAATTTGGCTCAAATCCACTTTTCCTCCCTAAAAATTTTCAATCTTTTAAACTTATTCACCTTCTCTTGATGGTTCTTTTTTATAAAACTCAACTTGAAGATGGAAAGAAACTGGTTTTCCGTCTTGCTACCATTAATGAAGGCCTGAATGGTATTTTAATATGTTGGAGCTCATTTACAACAGGTCCAGGCAACTTCAAAACAAATTTAAGAGATTGTTTGATTGACTTGCTGTTCTGCGTTCTCAAAGGTTGTTTTTTTCTGACTTTTATTTAATTTTTTTAAATTTTTTTCCTTCCTTCCTAAACCATTCATTATTTATTAGAAAATACTTTTTTTTTTTCCTCAAAATCTTAAATCTTTAATATTTCTGACATTTTGGACGAATTATCGCATGCTTTTATTTTAAACTTATCATGGCAATTTTTATATATAATATATATATATATATATATATATATATATATATATATATATATATATATATATATAATGGACTCTCCTGTCGGTTTCGACGTATGAGGATCTGACAGCTTAATTGATTCAGTTATGAAATTTTGTGCGATAATCTTAAGTGGCATTTAAGACCCGCTAGTGATTTACAAAGGAGGCCACATATGGAGCAAGTGTGAGGATTGTGAGATGAGATCACTGTTAGATTGGCTGACCTTTTAGATCTTGCTCTCGCTTCTTGAAGATGATTCAGACAAGCAGATTGAAAATTGCTGAGTCCGCTAAAACACGTTGATCTCCATTCTACCCGCTCCAAGGCTAAGCGCTCAAGGGTGTTATGTGGTATATTGACTGCTGACAAGTTGCTTTTCAGCTTGTCTTTGTATCTTAGCCATGGGCGTCCTACATTCCTGTAGCCCTGATCTAACTGGCTGTACATTAGGATCTTGGGTATCCTGTCATCAGACATTCTCAAGACATGACCAGTCCACCGTAACTGAGACTGTATGAGAAAAGTCTCGATTCCTCCAATATTACACCTGTTAAACAGGTCTACGTTAGATGTCCTATCTTGAAGGTTAACTCCACAGATTGCACACAGACAGCTTTTATGGAAAACATCTAGCTGGCGTATATGGTACCTGTATGGAGTCCACGACTCTGAGCCATACAAAAAGGATGGCAAGTACAACAGCTCTGAAAACCAAATTTTCATCCAGTCGAATACCCTGCTCATTCCACAAGCGATGGCGAAGTTTGCCAAAAGCACTGGTAAGCAATCCGATGCATAATTTCATCATCTAAAGTTCCACTGTAATTGATTTTGCTACCAAGATAGGTTTTACATAGTTCAGGGCTTTGTTTTCTACTTTCAATGGTCTCTCTGGAAATTTGTACACTGGTGGTTTTGTTTTTTACCACAGAATTGCTTCAAGTAGGACAAGGTTGGTGCACAACTTTCAGTTTTATGCTAAGTTTAAGACCAAAGGCTTTATATGCAGCAGAGAAACAATTTTTTATTAGATGTTGGGCCTCCTCAAAGGATATCGCAACAAGAGCAGCAGCATCAGCAAACAACAAATCAAGAATAATTTATACGTACGAAGGTGGGTCTTGGCTTTGAAGTGCTGATGATTGAAGAAGAACCACCAGTTGTTCGAAACTGAAACTTTTACGCTCTACTGTGTCTGCAAATGAATATTTCGCATCACCGAGAAGAAAAAAGGCAAAATGATCAGTGAAATATGACACAATCCTTGCTTTTGCCATTTGTGACATTAAAATATTTTGACATCATACCATCAGACACGATGTTAGCTTTCATTCCTTCATGAAAGGAGATGATGACCTTTAGCATAACGAGTTTGAAATGTCTGCCTCCTCGATTCCCAGTCCCAAAGGCCTTCGTCGTCCACAAAATCACCATTTCCAACTCCTGGTTTTTTTCGCGAACATTCTCTGCAACTTGATGAAGAGAAAATATCATGTCAATGGTGCCACGACCCGACCGAAAAAACAATTTCGATTCAGGATAGATGTCGTTTTTAAAAATGTATAATGATTCTGTTTAGAATCAGTCTAGCTATGAATTTAACCTGCAATTGAAAAAGTAGTGATATCACCGATGATTATCATAGACACACCTGGAACCCTTGTTTTTGTAGAGGTGTTTGATAGATAAAATCTTTATAATCTCTTAGTGGGACACAGCCTGCCTGATCTATCTCCACGAAAAGTAGATGTAACATTTTTATTAACTTTTTATATACCATGCTTATACACATCAGGTGGAATAGGACCCTTATATATTTCTGATTTTCCAAATTAAATCTGCTTAATATGGACTCACAGGTTCAAAAATATAACTCCGGAATTTCTGGATTTTATTCAAATTGATGTTGGCTTCCTCATTAGTAACCAAAAATGTTTAAACAGTTTGAAAAATTTTTCCAACACAGATCTAATATATATATATATATATATATATATTTTATAATAATGTTTAACAAATTTAAGGGGATGGGCAAATGGCTCGATATGAATCGGAGAGCCAAGTTCAAATTTCAGTCGAGGTAGATACATTCATTTACGTGCAAATGTCCTTGGGAAAGGCATGAATCCATCTCCTCCCTCTAGGTATGGGTTTAAATAGTAGAACTTGTATCTGGAAAAATCATTGTCATTCTGTTATTCTCAAGAAACTGATAATGCAATATTACTCACAAAAAGTATTATTCTTACAATAAGCCACAAAGGGTTGATAAGCAGTAAAAAAGAAAGATCAATCAATAAAATACAATAAGTTAACACTCAAGATTGCTAAAAGTAAATCAAAATTTGAATATCCAAAATTGCCATCAGCTTTGGAAGTACATTTCGATGAATGGATATTAACAGAGGGTGGCTCCGTGCCTTGAACGACTATTGGGTCTTAAACTCAACTCAGACATCAAATGGAACTCGTACATACAATCCATCGCTAAAGATACTGGAAAAATAACCTGTCCCCTCTCTCTATCCAGTAAGTACCTGAATCCACACAAATATCTTCTACCTTTACAAGAGCCAAATCAGGCCTAAAATGAATCCCTGCTGTCATATTTGGGCAGGAGCAGACCAGTCTTCCCTTTCCAGCCCCAATATAGTTCAAAAGCATCTCCGCGTCCTTGTGGGTGATAAATTATTTTCTTTCCTTTCTCTTTCAAAGTTCTAACCTTTACAGCTGAGATCCGCCATACAACGCGCATCGTAGCATTGAATCCCCCTCCATAGTCCATTGATGATAAGTTCCACTCTAAAAAGCTTGAACTCTTTATGTTGTAATAACTGTTTTTATTTAGGATGTTTTCCTAATCACTATTTTAATTTAAATTTCATTATCTCTCCCACATATCCGCATAAATTGTGTCCACTTCTTCTGTAAAAATCAATTACCTCGGGTGCATCCCATATTATTTTGATGGTGAATACTTCACTGTAATGAACAAAAAATATCTGACCATTTGTTCATTATGAGGAAATTTATATTCCCGTTTTCAAGGTGACTATGGTTCAGAAGATGCAATGTTAGACAATGAACAGCGGAATCAACGTTATATTGAATAGTTGATCCCAAAGAAATTCGCACAGAGTTCCTGATTTTGATTTATCCAAAGACTCAAGACTTTAAAAAATGGTTGCTTCTTGACGTTCGAACCTCGTTTTATTGCAAGAGAAACATGATGTGAAGAGATTCGCCATGTTCATTGCAATGATATATAATTTAAATTAAATGGGTAAAATCCATGAAACTTACGATTATAATATATTTATTGACAATTCAAAAGAAACTTTGAATTGTGTTCTTCTACAGTGCGCTATGATGAGTTTTTAACCACTCTCAATTACTGCAATTTTGGCTTGGTTAATAACGTCTCTTCATTTTTTCAGACAATACCATGTTAGTAACAATCTGCTCTAATCTATGAACGATAGTTGACTTATATTTTGCAATGAAAGTTCGCAGAAGTAAGAAAATTGGTGAATTTCAACAAAGGCAAATAATAGAATGGCATCAGTGTGGCAAGTCAAATAAAGAAATTGCTAAGTTTTTCCAGGTTAATCATCAAACGGTTAATAATATTGTCAAGAAATTTAATGAAGAAGGCCATTGTCGTGTGGAACAACGTTCAGGAAGACCAAGCAACGTGTTTGAGTGAACGAAAAGGGCACTGACGAGGGAAGTCATCAGAAACCGCCACCAGAGCGTCAAAGATGTCGCCAACACCATCGAAATGTCGCCATATGCAGTGAGAAAGACCCTGAAAGAGATAGGCTATCAAAGAAGAGTTGCAAGAAAGAAGCCCTTGATTTCAGAGGTTAACGGGGACAGGCGTATGGACTGGGTGAGAGAATTCGAGAGCAAAGATTATGAATTTTGGCAGTCTGTAATTTGATCAGATAAAAGTACATTCTGCCAATATTCTAATTCAAGATTGGTTTATGTTTGGAGAAATCAGAATGAGACTTGGAACACTGAATGCAACCGTAAAACATGGAGGGATTAGATTAATGGTGTAGGGCGTTGTCTGGTTTGGAGGGAAATCTGAGCTGATTCTTGTTGACGAGTGGTTGAATGGTCTAAAATACTGTCAAATATTAGAGAAAGGACTACTTCCACTATATGAAACCAATCCGATTAACAAGAATGTCTACCTTTTTCAAGAAGATGGAGCACCATGTCATACGAGCAAAGGCCTGGAAGGAATCGCAAGGAATCAAGTCACTGTCAGGGGTAGCCCAAAGTCCTGACGTGAATCCAATAGAGAACGTTTGGGAGCCCCTTGACCGAATACTCTGAGAGCGTGTAACTACATTCACGTCAGTGGCAACTCTTAAATAAACATTGCTAAATGAGTGGCAAAATGTGGCTCAGACGATTGTTGATGACTTAATCAAATCCATGAAAATCGAATAGAATCACTGACACTAGCAAATGGAGGACCTACTCCATACTAGTTCCAAATACTGTTTATGTTGAATAGGGATTATGGAATTAAATTTTTTGTATTCGATGTTTCTTATTTTCCCTGGCTTTAAACTTTTCTTATGCCATTGTACAAAAATGAGAATAAATTTACAGTTGATTCTACTAAGCTATCATTGAAGTCGAAATAAATACATAAAAGGAAATTTGTCCTTTTGGTAATTATAAAATTATCAAATTTATCAAAACAAATGTTTCCAAATTTCAAAAGTTTTTTTTCATTTTCAACGAGCGAGGTTTTGGGTTGAAAAATCGAGTTCCTTTCAAATCTTGTTTTGTTCAATAATTTCAATTTTTCTAAAGTTTGTTTTTTTCATTTTTTTTTCAATCACTTCACCTAAAGCAAACTTCGATACAGTGCCCCCCTCTCTAGTACATGTTAATTTCAAAGTTTCCCAACCTGGGGGTGACAAACCCTCAAAGGAAAATTGGGAAGGAAGTGGAGTGCTTTTTTTTTTTTAAATTAACAAAAATCAGAGAATTATCCAATTTAAATGAAAATTTCAGTACGTATTCATTGATTATTCACTTTTTGTTATAGTGGAACACACCTATTCTATAGTTAATAGACTCTCCCACCTATAATAAGTAGGAGTATCAGCGACCACAACTAGATTACTCTGCGTTATACCTATTATATCAAGTTCCTAACGTTTTGTACGTCGAACCTATTTTAGGACCGACTTAGTACAAATACAAGCCTCCACTGTGAAATCACTCCATAACACTTTTATAATGAATAGGATTATTTTTTATTTTAAAAAAATCTGAGAAAATGTTATTCTTTTTGCAATAACTACCAATATTTTCACGACTAAATTTTACTCGAAAAAAAAAGTTTAAGTCGCAAATTTTTATATTTCCATAAAGATTAATCACCGATGCATCTTTGCTGAAAAAAAAGTTTTTTTTAAGATTCCAACACAACACAAACGGGAATATCTTAAAAATTTGTTTTAAAAACAGTATTTCAGTTTATTTGGGAAAATTTTTCATGTGTTGTTGAAATATTTAAATATTTTTATTTTTTAAGTGATCAGGAATGGTGCACACAACGAGGACAGCACAAATGACGATTGCGTGGTCTCGGGGAATTTTTGTTCCTTGCCTGGGTGTACGCGCTCAGACACCCCACATTAAACCGACCTTGTGTCACAACCTGACCTCTTGGGGGGAGGGGGAGTAAATACAAATTTAAAAAAATGGCGGTGGTAATAAAACATTACTGAAAAAATGACAGAGTCCTCAACGCCCTCCAGAACGCTCCTCTGAATCCTGGTCGGGGGGTAAGATGCGCCGGCTCTGATCATTAGGCTGTTTCTACTGCAAATCAGTGTGATCTCCCTTCTTCAGCAACTTTGTAAATATATTTTGTCAAACTTTTCAAAACTTTCCTGTCCTATCGTAACTCTTGAATGTGTTACAAGTTTTCTAAACTCGTTAAAGATTTTTAGGTGAAATGAAATATTTCTATTTATAGTTCATTTAATGGCGTTTTTAAACATATATGGTTGTTTGTTCAATATCTTTGGATGTTATTGTTGGTATAGGTGGCAAAACTATTTCCATAATATGTACTAGTTCCAAAGTTATTAATTTGTGCTATCTCGCCTCAATATTAATATCAAGCCGATATCATAACAATGAACATCCGAAGCCAATAATTACTGTTTTTCTTTTTTCACAAATCATCTAACGTTAAGTGTCCCGATTATAATTTTTTAAATACTTTTAAATATGAGCTTATCAATTTTTAATGTTTGATAACTAGAACAGTGGGTGATTTATAATAAGTCACAATGACACCGACACGTATGACTCATTAAAGCAATTTTATTATCTCTTTCAAAAGGAAACCGACAAAGCAAGAGGTACAACCCAGAAATATCTCAATGGAATAACCTTCCCCCCTATGAGTAACTATACTATAGGTAGTAAATATCTCAAAGTATCGGTAAGTCAACGGACTACAGGGTCTAGTCGAAATCTTTTCGGGTGGCAGGTCGAAATCTCTGCCACAAGGCAGAGAGGAACCCGGACGAGGCTCCGCCGAAGGACAGAGTCTCGTTCGGGGAGGTTGACCAACCCGATCCCGTTTATACGCGTTTTATGGGCATTTTTTGCTGAGCCTACGAGCTCGGAAAACCCACGTTAAACCTCAATTGTTTTTTGGATGCAACCCACGTGGGGTGGGAGGTGGCTAAATATTCTAACCGAAATCTTTTTCGGCTATACGGTCGAACTCATCCCTTCCCATATCATAACCCAGATGTGGGAAGAGGTGGGTGTCAGAGCAGAGAGGAACCCGGATGAGGCTCAGCCGAAGGGTAGATTCTCGTTCGGGGAGGTTGTCCAACCCGATCCCGTTATGCGGGTTCAACGGGCATTTCTTGGCCGAGCCTACGGTCTCGGAGAACCCACGCTAAACCCGGCCTTGTGTCACATGCAACCCTCATGGGGGCTAAATATACTAGCTGGAATCTTTTCCAGCTATGCTAGTCAAACTCTCTTCCTTCGTGCAAAGAGGAACCCGGACGAGGCTATGCCGAAGGGCAGTTTCTTCCGAGGAGGTAGACAGACATGATCTCGTTTCTGCGGGGTCTACGGGGATTTTTTGGCCGAGACTACGGTCTCGGGAAACCGACATTAAATTCGGCCTTGTGCTACATGTGACTGCGTGGGGCAGTTGCTAGATACCGTCTCGCTGGAATCTGTTCCAGCTGTGCTGATCAAACTCTCTGCCTCCGGACAGAGAGGATCCCCAGACGAGGCTATGTCGAAGGGTAGAGTCTCATCTCGGGAAACAGCTACTCGACCCTATTTTATACAGCTTTTACGGGAAATTTTTGGCTGAGCCTACGGGCTTGAATGCCTCCACATTAAATTCGACCCTGTGCCACATATGATCGCGTGGGGAGGTTAGTAAATACACTAGCGGAGATCTGTTACTCAGCTCTTAGCTGTTGTCGAACTCGGTTGAGGAACCCGGACGAGGCTACACCGAAGGGCAGAGTCTCGTCCGGGGAGGTAGACAGACCCGAACACGCTAATGCGGGGTTTATGGGGAATTTTTGGACGAGCCTACGGGCTCATTATTGTTTTTAAGCCATTCGGCATTGTGCCACATCCCTACCCCGTCATTCATTTGGTAAATATCGTCTAGTTGGGATCTGTTGAGTACGACTCAGACTTACGCGAGAACTACCGACATTTCAATAGCAGCACTCACTACTAGATTGACTTGCAACGACCTTGTGCATAACTGTTACCTTATTTCTTAATGTAGTTGTTTTACGATAAACCTTTACTTATTTTATCCACCGTGTTTGTCAAGTATATATTCCTATTAGCACGGAATGTAACATTCACGCATAATGGAAAGATATGAGCTAGATGAAGCCACCATTGCCACTAAATGTCTTATCGTTATGTGGAAGGAAATTCTGCCACACCCTCTACAAGGAGGCGCTGAAAAGTTCTCAGCTCAATCTAAAGTGATTCAGAAAAGAAAAAGAAGTGGCAATGTTTTTTTACAATGAGGTAGAGGATAACAGAGTACGTGAGGTAGAGGATAACAGAGTAAGTGGCACCATCCCATGGAAGGTGATAATGACACTAATACGCAAGGAGACACCGGAAGTGAAAGAAACGAAAAAGACTTTAGAAAAAACCGGAACTCCAATCCTAAACAGGAAACAAGGGACAAAATTCTACTCTAGCTAATGTCTTAACATTATGTGAGACGTATTTCTGGGAAGTATAATTGTGGAAAAAATGGATAGCAGCTCGGATTGAGGAATCGGAGAGCCAAGTTCAAATTCCAGTCGAATCCATTACGCGCTAATACCATTGGGAAAGGTATGAATCCTTTTCTCCCTTACTATGAGTAAATAGCAGGACAGACCGGGTTCTATAGCCTTGGTCTGGTCTGCTGCAGAAAGAAATGGAAACCGACTGCGGGAAAAAAAGTCTGTCTCGTCAGTCATGAAAGATACATGATCGCCTAACATACATGTTGGCACATAACTGACTGACTGATATGTGAGAGGTATATCTGAGAGGTATATGTGGGAGGTATTTCTGGGAGGTATATGTGAGAGGTATTTCTGGGAGGTATATGTGGGAGGTATTTCTGGGAGGTATATGTGGGAGGTATATGTGGGAAGTATTTCTGGAAGGTATATGTGAGAGGTATTTCTGAGAGGTATATGTGAGAGGTATTTCTGGGAGGTATATGTGGGAGCAATTTCTGAGAGGTATATGTGGGAGGTATTTCTGGAAGGTATATGTGAGAGGTATTTCTGAGAGGTATATGTGAGAGGTATTTCTGGGAGGTATATGTTTGTTAAATTTCTGAGGAGAATATGGGAAGTATAATCTGGAAGGTATATGTGAACTGGTATTTCTAGAGGTATATGTGAGAGGTATTTCTGGGAGGTATGTGTTTAATAATTTCTGAGAATATATATGTGGGAGGTATTTCTGGAAGGTATATGTAAGAGGTATTTCTGAGAGGTTAAGGTGAGAGGTATTTCTGAGAGGTATATGTGGGAGGTATTTCTGGAAGGTATATGTGAGAGGTATTTCTGCGAGGTATATGTGAGAGGTATTTCTGGGTGGTATATGCGGGAGCAATTTCCGGGATCTATTTTCGGGAGGTATATGTGGTTGTTATTTCTGGGTGGTATTTATGGAAGGTATATGTGAGTGCTATTTCCGGGAGGTATATGTGGGTGGTATTTCCGGGAGGTATATGTGAGAGATATATGTGGGTGGTATTTCTGCTGCAACCTGTATAATACAGACCTTACCTTGTCCCAAAAAAATATGATTTTCATTACACTTTTGTTTTTATAGGTGTTTATCCCATAACACGTTCAGCGTTTTGGCGCGAAGTCCGTATTTAGGCAGGAAAAGTTTCTGTTGCATTCTGGGAGAACTTTTATTATTTTGGTTTTATTTAATTTATTTTAAACAATGTTTTAATGTTATTTGTTTTATTTTATTTTATTTATGATATTCATTATTATTATTTTATATTTTTATTTAATAATAATAATAATAATAATGTCCCTACGCATTAGATTATTTGTTTTTCATAAACAACTATTTGAAAGATGAAGAGGCTATGTGTGTCACATGACTTGATGGTAAATAGTTTCACGCTGATTTACTGCCGTTACGTATTTTGATATAAATACGAAGAAGAAACAGGTATATATATATATATATATATATATATATATATATATATATATATATATGATGACAATTGGAAAAAATCTTGGATTTTGCCGACGCGTTTCGACTTCCGACTTTTTTTAAGGTAAAAAATGAAATCGGAAAAAAATCTTGAAAAAAGACGAAAGACGAAACGCATCGGCAAAATCTAAGATTTTTTTCCAATTGTCATTTTATACCAATCTGTCTTGTACACAGAATTGATCTGGGAATTTAACTACAATATATATATATATATATATATATATATATATACAGTTGCGTTGATGTGAGTTTGTGACCCTGGGTTTCACGCCCTTTGCTCTATCATTGATGTTGAGCGCTTTCCATTAAGTACCACGCATATATAATATATAAATTATATATTGATATGTCCCGGAAATGGATATATTTGATCGGAGTAGCTAAGTGGTTTTGGCTACTGTAACCAAATAGTACACGGTAGCAGTAATCGACTGGTACTCGTCGTAGTCGCAGGTAATAGGTGTAGACCAATAGGATAGCCGATGGCGTAATCCAATGGGCGTCGTCAAACTCTGTCCGTCTCTATTTATGACGGACACCAGCTAATCATATTCCAGTGAAAGGGAACTCAGGTGTATGCATATTCCATTATATCATATATATAAAAATTACACACGCACACACATATATATTTATATTTATATACATATGTGACACTGGCCCGTCCAGGGTCGAATCCTGGTTGTCACGGCACCAAAATGTGACACTGAGCTGTCGGCCCGTGGTCAACTCCCAGTCGCGGTGCGAAACTGCAATAATTCTCCTACCGGCGTTTTGGGGTTGAATCTTAGTCACTGCCACCAGCCTGTGTCCCGGTCGATCAGTGGTTGTCGCTACCCGGCGGAATCCTTTGGTCAGTGTACCAAGTGGGATGGTCGGTCGATGCTAACGGCTTCACACCAGCTGTAACCGGTTCGACACTAGATTCGTCGTTCCCAGCTCACTTCCAACGTCTGGTTACTTCGATCTCAAGTCTAACTTACCCACGTTGTGATTTTGATCTTAGGTAGACGAGATCAATCAGGCACCGGGCGTAGTGTAAGATGAGTTTAGACTGGAGGTGATATCGCACAAGCGTAAAGAAAAAGAAGCAAATAAAACCCCAAGAGGTTCAAGTATGTTGAAAGAAACAAATTAACGTTATCCGTCTGTTATATACAGGAATATGTTTTTCTCCCAGCCTGTTTTCTATGGAGTGTGACACTTTTACGCTTCTTAGGCAAATTCTGGTCCTCTAAGTCAACTGGTTTAGTTTTAAGTGCTGGCTTAGCTTCGTTCGTAAGTATAACTTGCTATTGGTAAAATAGACGAAGTCGGATGTCGTGGAATCTCTCGGTCAGCTTCTGCGAGACAACACTCTGGTTCCTGTAACTCCAAAGGCTCTCTGGCGAACTACTGCTCAACTGTCTGAGGACGTTCGTTTATATGGATACCGACCAAAAACCGATGCGGGGTTAGACGCAGTCTGGGTTTTCGGTAAATCTCGATTTCTGACAAGAACTCTTTTTGTTGTCAGGCCAGGAAAATTGATTACTTCCCATTTTTGAAAAATTAATCACTTTCCATTTTTTTGGGGGGATCTCTTCGTCCGTGAGGAGAGGTCGGAGGAGAGCTATCCTCCTAAACTCCTCCTCTCTCACATTGATACCTCGTACCAATCCATTCAGTGGGTGTTAATAACTTCCCCGTTTTTCTCATCAAATTACCTCCGCCTATCACCATTGCTACTACTCGACCAATGGTTTCCTGGCCGTGCGGGTGTGGCTAAGCTGGCCTCATTAAAATTATAACCCAGAATTTTTGTTTACAAAATTCTTTTTTTCCCATCGGCCAAAATCTTTACGAATCACATATTGCCACTTAAAATCTCTCAGATCTTTTGGTCACTCTGCGACTTCTTAACCAGCACCTTTTACAAACTCCATCAATCACTTGTCAAAACGTGCCATTTGGTCCCTCCGTGAAGTTAGCTTTTACTGGAACACTTGGTTTCTTGAGAAATTAAATTTCTTATCTCCCAATTTGGCGATTCTTCCAAGATATTTTTCTCATGCCAAAATTTTATAATCACCATATGGCCACCCAACGTGGATAAGTAAATAACATTAATTCTCTCTATCCCGTATCGGAATATTTTCTCATGCCGAAATTTTTCACAATGTGCATATGGCTTTTCAACTTGCAGGCACTTAAGAAAAATGAGACCTCAGAAGATAATTAATATTGATTCTCTCTATCCCGTATCGGCGAATCATTTCGGAATACTTTTTCATGCCAAAATTTCTATAATCACCATATGGCCTGCCTGATATCTCAACGCTTTGCTTTTTCTGAGTCTCGTGTTTTCTCTGCAAACATGTTTTTTACAAACTCTCTAATCAACTGTCAAAAGCTCGCATATGGCCTTTCTGCGAGTCCACTGTCTACTCCAATTTACGGGTCTTTGAGAAAGTAACTCGATTTTATTCTTAAGTAAAAAAAAAAAAAATTATAGAATTTTCTGGGTATCTTCTTTTCCGTTCTCAGTATTTTCTTGTTTTAATTTCTATGGTTAATTAGTTAACCGATTACCATAGCTAAATAATGTCACACATACATATTATATATATATATATATATATATATATATATATATATATATATATATTGAACAAGACTTTGTTTTAAGCTTTTAATCCAAATTTTCATGCAATGTGTAAATGTGACAACGTACTCCACACGTCGTTCACTGCACAACTGTGATGACATCAAAGGTCGGCTGTGTCTGCATATACACCCGACTCGCCATGATCACAGCTTTGTCTCCTTGGCCGTGATCAAATTCACAAATAATAATGACAAATGCTTTTGAAGATTCTCTGGTGAGGAAATAGCAACAATACTAATTCTCACTAAGACGCCAATGTTTTCCTTTTGCTTCGATGGTGAATAGCTATCTCCATCCCTCCCGGCCTCGGAATGAGGACCCTTACATTTACTGACCTTCTAGGCAACTGTTGATTTCTCACTGCTTGCTACTCTGTTGGAACTTGACTAATGCATGGAATAATAATACAACACAAAATGTACTTAGAACAAAATGTATTGAAACAAGAAAGGTACACAATATTTACATATAGTCTTTTGTATATTCTTGGGAAGGCCGTTCCTGGGGAATGTGTTGACTTAGTTGCAGTCGGGCAGAGTCTCTGGATTGAATCTCTTGATTCCTCCCCTCGTCTTCCCGGTACCACCCATATTTATATGGTCGGTACTCCACTATGTAAATTAGGTGGATCCTACCACAACATACTCCATTCCTTACTGGCCGCTTGGCACTTACTCCCTGACTTCCTGTCTCTCTTATATAATATGTTTATATAAACACCGACTGGGGGTCCCCCCCCTATTCGCCCACTTGTGTTCCGGAAAAGGAGACTACCCAAAACCTAGATGGGTGTTCAAATTTTTTCAAAGGAAAAATTTTATGATTATCTAAAATCCTTATTGTTATATAAAATCAATAGCAAAATTTTATGTTTGCCAATTCAAAGGCGGACTGAAGACAGGAATCCTGAAAACTCTGGCAATTAAGTTGACTCAAAAATTGACCGGAGACGAAAATCCTAGGAAACCATGGTAATTAAATTGACTTAAAAGGAAAAGAAATTTATCTATTTATCTCTTAAGAGTGTGTGAGAAATCGTATTGTTACAATCCTCCCCCACAAAATTTTGTCATTTATTATATAAATTGCAATAACAAAACTACAGAACAATCAATAAAAACAATTTTAAAAAATTAAAATAAATGAAACAAAACAATTCAGTATAATCGCAATATTTCACGCGCAGCTCAAAACATGGAACTTTATACAGTTCCACGAAAAAAAAAAAATGCAAATGTATTCCAACCATCTCTGAAGTTAGTTCAACCCAAAGAAGGACAAATTCTGGGCGGGCCCTCGCCCCCTCAAACGTCGTAATATACCAAAAGACGGTTAACAGTCCTTCTGTTCAAGCCATCAAAAGAGGATTTCAAGCACCCCTAGAAAAAATGTCATCTTACAGGAAGCGTCACTTTCCAGACCTTCCAAAGAGAAAAAAAAAATGCAAAAAACAAAAATTACCCCTTCAAGTAACTCAGATCACAGGAAGTGTCATTTCTACCGACCTTTCAAAATAAACCACCTCTTTAAATCTTTCCCATTTCATAACGTCCTACCCCCACAAAAATGACATTTTAGCATACCACAGAACTGAAAACCAGTTTTAACCCGCACCCAGTCAATATATATGGGTATACCACAGCAATGTTCATCGTCAGTCCGCTAGTTTGGTTTGGTTTACGGCATATCAGCCTCAATGGATTATTTAATACCGAGAAGATTTTTATTGCTGGTAATATATTTTTTTCCCAAAAATGTATTGCTGGCAATAATGTATTGCTGGCAATAATGTATTGCTGGCAATAATGTATTGCTGATAATAATGTATTGCTGGTAGTAACTTTTTCTTCAAAAATTCATTGGTGGTATTAAAACCTATTTTTACATTTTCATGGTGTTTTAAATCCAGTTTTAGGGTTAACTATTTGTCCATAGCTAGGACCCTAACAGGTGCTACCACCTCGAGTCAGGATGGACCTGGGAATACCAGCAATTAAGAGGTGGTTCCACGCTCCTTACAATCTCCCGAACAGGAGCCTTGCTGTTGAATGTAGTTTATCGTCAAACCCAGGACGCGGATGTAGTTTATCGTCTTACCCAGGACATAGTTTTCTGTGTCGTATAAAATCATCAGATGCATGCAAGGGAGAAAATTTCTTTTTTTTTTTTTTAATGGGGTTGAAATTAAAACAAAGTTCGCATTGTCCTTTTCTCCAGAAACTCAACCAAAATGTGGAATGGAGGGCTTACAAATGTCTTTCCATTTTTTTGATTTTCTTCGGATTCCAAGCGTATAGTGGGAAATTGTAGCCTCTCTCTAATCCGTCTGACTCCTGTGACTCTACGAGGTCCATTACTCTTCTCTCTTCACCCTCACATTCTCTTACTCTTTCGTTTTGCATCGCATGCGTTTTTAACCAGTGTCTCCTATAACCCACTAAAGCAAACACTTTCTTTCTTTCTTTTTATGTGACATGTCCTTTCAGGATCATAGCTCTCCACCTCCCTCTATGCCTTACAGCTCTCAACAAGTTCCTCCCCTCTGCTTCCTCCCGCAGACTACGTTCTGTCATCCACTTGCTTAACCCCGCCAGGTATGTCACGCGTTGGTTTCCCTTGTCTCTCTTTCCCTCTATTCGACCCGTGAGTATCAGATTTTCCAGACCCTCATTATTTGTCCCAGAAACTTCAGCTTCCTGACATTAAGTATAAACCTTGTTTGCAACCTCTCTAAGATCTCATCGTTACTCACACGCTTGGTCCATAATATCCTTAGCATGCTTCTGTAGAACTACATCTCTGTTGCCTCGAGTCTCTTCTTTGTCTTTGAGGAAATCGTCCAACATTCGCTGTCGTAAAGAAGGACAGATGTCACGTAACAGTTCAAACATTAGCATTATGATAAGTATATTTCTATCTAGTGACAACCAAACTATAATATTTGCTGTTCGGTCCCCTCGGTAAGGAGATTTTTGAACACTATCACTAAATTCTCAATTAATTCATGTAAATCTGTTGGTTCTAATAATTGGTGTAATTTGCATACAGTTATGTTTGTTTTCCTTATTAAGGGCTTTGTACTCTTGCTGGTTAAGACATGCATCAAGGCCAGAAAGGAGTCTTGGGTTTCAAATTTTTCCTCCACCTGATAGAAAGGCGGGAAGACTAAGGATTTCTCAAAGACAGAAGACATTTGAAGTTTGATAATAGCCCGAGGCGGGGTAGCTCTTACAGTTACTGTCGGGTTTCCTATGCATACCCGTAACAAATCCAGTTGTAGCCGTATTGACGGCCTAAATCAACCCGTACATTTTTTACTTTACAACCCGTACATTTTTTACTTTACGAATGTGTAAGCAAACGAAAAGCAACAAGAGAAAGAACACAAAAAATAACTTTTTATAACGAGAACAAATTATATACATGAATAGTTAATAGGAGTTACTTCCCTTTGGCCGAAATTAAAGTCTTTACTAATTAAATATTTTTCTTATTATCTATGCTCATAAAAAGTTGAATGAACTTGGCGCTCAAAAGGTTCACTCTGAGAGACTTGACAGAATTCTGTAAAGCTGAAAATATGTTGATAAACTTTTAGCTTCAGAAAAGTTGAAGATGTGCGGATCTATTACGCACGAACATGCATACATACATACAAAAATACAAATCACATACAACGCCAAGCATTCATTGGTTAAATAATCACCACTACATTACTATAGGCGATTTACAAATCGCAGTAATGCGACAATTTTGTAACCGCTCTATTTTTAAATAGTAAATTTTGTGCACTTTTGGGAGAAACGGATCACAAAAGCTTTCTTAAGTCTCGCCAAAGCTCGATGATTGGTCGATGCCAACCAATCAGATCATTTGCACGTGAAGAATATTTTTTCCTGCGCAGCGATTTGGAGCCTACAGTCGCTTATTTAAGCTAAGGTCTTTTTCATCTCATTAGTGAGAAAATCAACTGCCAAACGAATCCACGTCAGTTGAAACCATGTGCCTACTTTCTCACGCACACACACCACTCACATGCTGAACATACCTTGTACACACTCACATAAACTCTTCTTACACAGCAATATCTTTCAAGAACAATCATTACAAGAGACTCCTATGAACATTCTTCCAGTGAACTTTGGAACACTAAAATAAAAGTTAAAGAGAGACAACTCTTGGTTAATTCAATCTTTTCTTACTTAAATGCATGCTTTCCTTCACATTGTTGTTTGATATTGTACATATTGTTAAATACATATTTTATGTGTAACAATGTCTTTTGGTTATCCTTTTCTGCATCAGCCTTGTTTCCTAATTTAAAGTTAAATTAATGTCGTGAAGTCCGCCACAAAAGAGTGAATGTTCCCTAATGTTTATTTAGTTTTCGTTGCTTGTAGTTGAATATTCGTAATGTTTGTAATTAAGTTTCTGTAAGATTCAATAGTGAGATTGAATAGTTTTTAGTAAGTTCCAGAAGAAGTTGGTGAGTTAGTGTTTTAGTTGAATGTTTTAACTTTAATTACAGTGAAGTTACTTCACGTTGAAGAACTTAAAATTCTAACTTTGTACTTCACTGCAGTAATGATACAAGCGTCGTGGACTAGTTTAGCAAATGCTAGTCGTTTGTAAATTCTCACTGGTGAGGTTCACTCGTACATTATGTTTTCTAGTCACGTGACAATCTCTGAAAAGCATTTCTGATTTTTGGCGGAAAATGTATGCTCGTCAGGTCAGGAACTAGGTCGATGTTATTCGGACGTAGTTGAGAACATGATTTTAATATTAAGTGACCAATTAGAAGTTGAAGTTTTTTCTGAAAATATGTATGAAGCTGGATAAGCTCTGTGATCCACTTAGTTCTTGACCTGACTAAAAAATAATTCCCGCCCAAAATTTATCAGTGCCTTTCGAGCCTGTCACGTGATTAAGTTGATTATAAATACCAGACACGAATTCGTTCTTCCTCTTCCTCTTCCTTGATTTCTCTACCTACAAAAATGTAGTTGTAAAAAAGAGTTCAGGTTTCGACCCCTTGCGGACGGATGCTATGAAAATATATTCACACACGCACATATACACGTACGTACGAAACTTTCCAAGCTACATTACAGACATACGAAACTTTTCAAACTTCATTACTGTTGTGGTAGGATCCACCTAATTTGCATAGTGGAGTACCGACCATATAAATATGGTTCGTACCGGGAAGAGAGGGGGGAATCAAGAGATTCAACCAGAGACTCTGCCCGACTGCGACTCAGTCAACACATTCTCCAGGAACGGTTTTACCAGGAATATACAAAAGACTATATGTAAATATTGTGTACACTTTCTTGTTTCAATACATTTTGTTCTAAGTACATTTTGTGTTGCATTATTATTCCATGCATTAGTCAAGTTTCAACAATTACGAACATTACAAACTTAATGACAAACAACGGAAACTTAATTACAAACATTACGGAACATCCACTCCTTCAACCCTTCTGAAGCTAAAAGTTTATTTAATATATTCTCAGCTTTATAATTCGTTCAACTCTCTAACAGTGAACATTTTGAGCGGCAAGTTCATTCAACTTTTATGAGCTCAGATAAAAAAAAATATTTCATTAGCAAACAACTTCAGTCAAAGGGACATAAAACCAACAAAAATAGTAACTCCTATGCTTATACATCATTATACAAATATAAATATAAATCTAGTTGTTATAAAACAGATTTTTGTGTGTTTCCTCTTCTTGTTTCTCTTGTTGCTTTTGCGTTTCCTTACACATTAAAAAAAAAAGTTGATTTAGGCCGTCAATACCGCCACACCCTCACACCGGGTACCGCCAGCACTATAAACCTGACCTGCTGAAAATTCCAGGTGCATCGTTCAGTCTGAAGGACATAATACTAATAGGGTACTACAGACAAATTCAGCCTTCTCCCTATTAGTATTATTTATAAGCCAACCATAATTTACCGGCTATTTGGTCCAGGAAGAATAATGCTTTCGTTTTCCTGCACATCGAGTATTAATACTAGCATTTAGTATAGCCATTGATACACTAACACTGAATGGGAATATAGAAAGACGAGATACACGCTTGAAAACATTTAATAAGGCAAATACAATTTACATACACATATTAAAAAGATTTACCTATATACCAAAACAAACGATTGTTCATACTGTCCAAAGGACGGGAATGTTTAACAAAACAACGAACAAAGACATAACATACAAGCTAAGTGAATATATATATATATATATATATATATATATATATACAAAAAATAAATAAAACAGAATGGAACGAGAGCATCACGAGACGACTGTCCAACAGATAACTATCAAGACACCAGAATTCATGCAAGCCAACATTACCAGTTAGTTTGCAATCAATCATTGTTATGGTGAAACACATCTATTCTATAGTTAATAGACTCTCCCACCTAATATAAGTAGGAGTAGTAAGAGAAACAAGGGTCAGTTGATGACGGACGACAGTAGTCGACAGTTAGTCGAATACGAAAGTATCAGCGACCACAACAAGATTACTCTGCGTAATACCTATTATATCAAGTTCCTAACGTTTTGTACGTAGAACCTATTTATGGCCGATTTAGTACAAATACAAGCCTCGACTGCGAAATAACTCCACAACAATCATTGAATCCCTGTTTTATTTGAGAAATATGACATCACAAACTACAAAATTTTATAACATCATTGCTTCGCTACCGGCAGAAATAGTGGCTAAGATCGCTGGCAACGTTTGATGAACTGAAACAAACACTTGTAGAATCACACGAGCAAACAAAGCCAAAGATGCTAGACAAATTAATGTCCACCTCCATTATTACGGGTCGACTGTCAGTTTATCTTCAGGAAATGCTGTCAATTGCAGCGAGATTAGAAATCAGCAACGAAATTGTCTTACACGATTTTTTTCAGGCGTTGCCAGTTTCAATAAGTCCTGTGTTAGCCACGCAAAACGACTTAAGCCCAACCAGACTGGGGCAAATAGCGAACGAGTTAATGCCTTTAATACAAGACACTACTAGAACTAGCATGTGCAACGACATCCAGACAAAAGGAGTGCCTCCTAAAACTTCAACAACACTACCGTATGGTCTTAAACCCTTTCAAAAGGGACAACTACAGAAGATATGTAGGGCACACATTTACTATGCAGACGCAGCGCACACATGTGAACACTGGTGTAAATGGCCGAACAAAAAGAGAGACTTAATACAACAGCCAAGTTCGCGTCCATCTTCTCCAGCTCCAAGTGAAGCGGGAAACTAATTGGACGGACGACCCCCACCCCAAGTCCGCCATTACTACAGATACCAGCAATGTTTGGTGGGGGGGGGACACACATTCTCATTTATTATAGATACCGGTGCCAGCCTCTCTATCATCCTGCATGGTCACATTAAGGGTTTATCTACACCAGTCACTTTGACGACGGCTACGGGGTCTGAAATACGCTGCCACGGGCAGCTTAAAGCTGAAATAAGCTTTCTTTGGACGTTTTTAGTAGCGGACATCCCACTACCCGCTACTAGGATTCGATTTCTTAAATAATTTCGGATTACTAATAGATTGTCAACAGAAAACGATCATCAACCCAACAACAGATTGTGCAAAGAAATTGAAAATATTTAACGACTCTATTAACTTGGTCGTAAATAATAATATGCCTGAATTAATTAAAAACTTGATAAAAAAAGTATCCCAACATTGTATCACCACATAACAACCCAGAAAGCACGTATGCAGGAGTATACCACAGAATTGACACAGGCAGTCATGCTCCTACCTTCGCTAAGGCCAGACGGCTGTCAGAAGAAAAAATCCAGGCAGTGAAGAAGGAATTTTCTAAGTTACAGAAAAAATGGTGTTATTACACCTTCTGGCAGTGAATGGGGGCCAGCCCCCTACATGTTGTAAGAAATCCGGATGGAAGCTTCAGATGCTGCGGTTATTACCGCGCATTAAACAGCATCACGAAAAGTGATAAATACCTTATCCCGAACATTAACTCAATTGCTGATAAACTAGCCGACAAAACTAGATTCAGAAAAATTGACTTGGTATCAGCCTACCACCAAATCAAAATTCACCCAGATGGCATAAAAAAAAAACAGCACTTATTTCTCCTTTCGTTTTACATGAATATAAATACATGCCGTTTGGATTAAAGAATGCAGCATCCACCTTCCAAAGATACATGGACAAGATTTTTCAACATGTTGATTGTGTATTTGCATACATTGATGATATTCTCATTTTCAGCGATGATTCGTCATCACACATAAAAGACATTGAAACTGTTGTAAACATTTTACATGACAAGAATTTAAAAATTTCAATAGAAATGTCAACCTTCGATGTAACTTCAGTTGATTTCTTAGGATATCACATTAGCTCGGATGGTATTAGACCCACACAAAATAATGTTAGCGCATTACAAAATTTTCCACCTCTTAAAGATAGTAAGAATCTTCGTTGTTTCTTAGGCATGGTAAATTTTTGCAGAAAATTAATCCCTAATTTCGCAGACATAGTCATGCCATTGACAGAAAAAATACGCGTATGCAGTAACACTACATTTACACTAAATGATTTAGAATTACAGGCATTTAACAAGGTTAAAAACAAAATTAGTAAATTTCCATCCCTAGCTCACCAACGGTCTGAGTATACTAAATATCAGTTAATTACTGATAGCAGTAATTATGCTATTGGTGCAGCCCTGCATCAAGTAGTAGAAGGAACACCAATTCCAATAGGTTTCTTCTCTAAGAAGTTGATACAAACTCAAACGAAATATTCAACTTTTGATAAGGATCTTTTTGCGGCCTATTCAGCTATCTTATAATACTTTTGACTGACCATAAGCCTTTATGTGGCGCATTCCGTAGCCTAAACCCTGCTAAGTCAGATAGACTGCAGCGGCAATTAGCAATTCTAACTGAATATATATCAGATATAGGCCACATAAAGGGTGATCAAAACGTTATAGCTGATTGCTTGTCGAGACCTACTCTAGCAGTTACGGTAGATCTGTGTGACTTACCAGCTATAGCGGGCGCTTAACTTAAGGACCCTGAGTTAAAAGAATTTTCCGAATTAAAAAAATTCAATTTTAGTACTGACAATAATAATTCCATATACAGTGATAATAGTATTGGTGTTTCCAGACCATATATACCTGGTGAATTACGAAAATCTATTTTCGACACTATTCACCCAATATCACACCCTGGAATTAAAACTTCATGTAAAATGATCAAAACAAGATTTTTTGCCTTATATGGACAAAACTATAAAAGACATGTGTAATGAATGCCAAACTTGCCAGAAAAGCAACATTT
>CAHIKZ030002049.1:0-17500 GCA_903632075.3 Acanthosepion pharaonis | reverse complement strand
GAGGGAAGTGTTTTAAAAGGGGATGGAAAATGCGACCCCGAAATCCGAACACGCATTGAACTAGCGGAGCATTCATCCCAAAGACCAAGGAATGTGCTGAGAAACGGAAAAAAAAAATTTCGTTAGACACAAAGAAAAGATTGCTGGATTGCTACGTGATATCCATCTTCTTGTATGATGGAAAATGCTGGATATTCTCCCCATGGACGAGGAAAAAAAAAGGCAGCAGAGATGTGGTTCTGCAGAAGGAAAATTCCATGGATGGAGTTAGGAAGCAACAAGAAAGTCTTAAATAAAATGGCAACAGAAAGAACATTTCAACTCAAAATCAGGAAAAGAGGAATTGGAAATCATAACTGTCACGTGGTATCGACTCTCTGCTTCCTTTGTCTAATCATTTCTGTTTCAATTTTTTCGAGACAAAGGAATTCATTCCAGAATTGTTTCTTGATTTCTGATTGGTTCACAGATGTGACTCGTTTGACAAATCCTTTCTTTCACCTATATTTAGGAATGATGACCTTTTGGCCTTTTTTAGTTATTTTTTTTTTTTTATCTTTTGTTTTTTTTATTTCTTTATGACGAAACAAAATGGCTTGCAAACTTTTTCTATCTTTTTTTAAACAGTGAAGTTTATTTTTATATCACTATACACACTTTCTGCCCCAGTAACAGAAGTTTGTAACAATTATTTGTTCACTGTTGTTAATTTCCTTTATTTGAATCCATAACTTTAATTAGTTGTAAAAGATGTGTTTTCCTTTTTCCATTTAATCCTTCTTCCAGATTTAGTTTCAACCGTTTTATTTTCTTGTTCATCATCATTAGTTCCTTTTGAATTCAAGGGAATGTTATTTCTTTCTGGTTGGCATTCAAAGGAACTTCTGTCGGTCTTAATTTCCGAAATTAATGCAGGTTTCAACCTGTCAACTGACACGGTATTATTCACATTGTTATAATAAGCGTTTGGTTACGAGAATAAAGAATAACGGGGATTACGTTTTTGAACAACGTTTATTGTTTAGTATGTCGTACAGAGATGTCGATAAATGGGTGGAACATCAGTTTCAGTGGCCGATCGTCAGGATGGCGAGCAGGTGTAAGGGTAACGGCGGAAGTTGATCCATTTCCTGTGTTGGTATGACCAAGGTCCTAAGATATGGTTGGTGCACGCGTTGGTTGATGTAGATTACAGTGGTGGTTCGATTTCGTTGGTTGGTACGCTTGTTCAATGGAACGAGGCCGTGGTGACGACTGCAAAGGGAATAATGCTTTGTAAACAAGTCGGGTATAACAGAGTGACGGCGGTGGGTTGCCGAGGTAGTGTCGGATTAGCATGGTTGGTATTTGACGATGTTATCATGTCCAAGCTGGATAGCCGAGGCGGTTACTCAAGCCTGGGATTGGTAACGGTCATTGAGTGCAGCGCTCATGTTGAGAGGCGGCGGTGACAGCGGCAGCAGCAGCGCCCTGCGTGTCTGCCGGTTTCCCGCATATATCCCCCCCACAAGGTGGGGTGTGACACAAAAATCGGTTTTTGGGAGCAATTCCGAACCCGTAAATATATATATCGGACAAAATTTTCCCATAGACTCCGCATACACTGGGTCAGGGTTGTTTATCTTTAACCCAGACTACGCTATGCCGAATGGCAGAGTCTCGTTTGAGTTCTTCTCCGCCCGGAGGCAGAGAGATCGACAAGCAGGGTATACACAAACTCAGAAGGTAAACAACTACCTTAGTTGCTATCGGAGACCGGCTTTTAAGCATATCTAGTAGCCTCCAGGGGCATTTCCTTTTCCGACGGGAATGTTTGTGATTGGCCAGTGTCGCTTTCATTGCTGAAGCTTGCTTCATAGACCGAATGTGATTCTTGGAGCCTATGCGCAGAGAACGGCTTTTTTATTTCGTTTTCTGCCTTCATCGTGTTCACATCCGGGCGACAGACTGAATGAATCAGAAACAGATCTAATTGCAACGGAGTATAACAACATCGTCAGACATTTTTATTGTAAAATATTTTTGACTGAGGTGTAATAGCCTAAATGGGCCCGTGTATGGAGCTTTCAGAAGTTTTCGCACCCGGTTGGTCCGTAACCACACATATTTTCTCGATTTTAAGTCTTTGGGGACATACGAATTCGGTAAAGAGTTCAGATGACCGTTAGTTTGCGAGACTTAAATTTATGCATCTCTTGAGCCAAATTCTATACTTGTGTATTTGCTATTTGAGTGTCCTTATTGTCTTAGTTTGTATCTATTAATATTCAAGGAAATTGGGAATTAATTCCTGTTGTAGCAGTAATGGCGAGTAATTCGATTCATTAGGTGCTATTTTGATTCCGAGTAGGACAATAGGCAGAACAGATAACCACGATTCCTTCCTGGCAATAATTGCCGTTTTTAGAGTTCGATGTGTACGTTCAATTAATGCATTTGTTTTTGGGGGGTAGGATATCGTTCGCAGTCCGTGGGCGCCTATTATCTTCGAGAGTTCTGAAAAAAATATCCGACAAATATATATATATATATATATTTGACGGGAATTTCAGCACAACCAATTCCAATAAATTTCATCAACACGTTGATATGCATATTCAGGGTCGCCCTCCGTGTCGGATATTTTTTATTTTTTTTTATTCTTTGTACTTACATGAGAAACAATATATTACTAGGTTTATATATATAAAAAATAAAAGTTTACTAAATCAGTAAATTAAGTAACTATTTTTGCCGTCATTGTCATAAATTTTACTTTAAAAAAATGTACCCTAATACATTATACTTGTAAAAATAATCCTACATAATATAAGGGATTCTAATACATTTAACTGTTCATAAAAAAATATAGTATAATAAAAATTAAAAATGAGAATATTTCAAATCGTAGTTAAATAAAAATTAAAAAGTATTCTAATCTGAACACCCCCGAAAATCTTTAAATTTACAAATAGGAAAAAAAATGTCGTAAGAATTTTTTTGCCGTTAACAATAAATTTAAAAAAAAATCCAGACGACATGCATTCAACGGATGTCAGTTCTAATTGAAAAATACATCCCTACCCCTTATCAAAATGTAGCTAATAACCGATACAATGACACAGACATAAGGAAAACCCAGACAACCCTTGTCCAATTGAAGTAGATTTATCTGTAACCATGGAAATGTGATTTTAGCTGTCTTTAAAACCGAGTAATTTTAAAAGTTGCTCCAAAATTCGCTTGAGGATGAAATGGAACTAATGTCTTTAATTTAATTGCAAAATTAATTTCGTGGCTTTTTAGCTTCCATTTTTGAAAATGTTAGAACTGTGTAGCGGAAAAAACCATATTTTAAATCAATTAATTTATATATATATATATATATATATATATATATATATATATATATATATATATATTGCATATACTGATAAAAGTTTATATCTCTTAAAATATGCAACATTTAAAGAGCTCATTTGTTCATATAAGAAAGTTCTCGTGTTAAAGTCTAAAGTCTTTAGCAGAGAGAAAGAGAGAGAGAGAGAGAGAGAGAAAGAGAGAGTGAGAGAGAAGAGAGTACTTGCAAATGTGTATGTATGTATGTTGACCTCTCAAAAAGGTTCATCAGTTCTTTGACAGGTCAACGGCGATCTAGCAGTCTCTGCGCGAGGCCATAGAAAAATTTTGGCTGGCATCCAGACGGGAGGTTAGCCCACTGATGGTGTGACGTCCCGAGACTTTTGGCAGTCTCTTAGAAGAAGGAAACTTTGATAGAAAACCTGCCTCATGGCCACATTAGATATCTTGCAACAGCTTGTCTTTGTACAATGTGGTTTTTGTGGTGAGGGTCGATTCAGTGCTATGCAAGCAGCATCTGATCTTAAAATCCGCACGGGCATTGTTAACAACTTGCTAGCTTGTATTTTTTTCCATCCAAGTCTGATAAAGATGGTGATGCAGCGACACGTACAGGTCTGACGAGCTGGAAGTGCGTAGTTGCTGATCTGCTCATTTGGCAGGACCTGGGTAGATGTAAAGTTACTAGCTCGCCTTCATTGAGACAAGGGTGGCTTTCGGTTCTGTTATACCGGAACGTACCTATTCTATTGTAAATAGACTCTCCCACAGATAAGTAGTAGTAGTAGTAGCAGTCGCCAGTGGAGCTCAGTGAGTTGTGTGAGTCAGTCGATGTCGGACATTAAAGTATCAACCACCACAACTAGATTGCTGCGTCATTAACTCTTATTTCAAGTTCCTAACGTTTTGTACGTCGAACCTAATTTAGGACCGACTTAGTGAAATACAAGCATCCACTGTGAAAACTACTCTACAACAGTTCTTCCAGGGATGTCAGAGCAGCCATTTTAAGGCGAGCACTGTTCACTAGAAGATTGCTGGACGGATCTAGAAAAGGTGACCCCAAAATTACCTGTCTCATTCATCTGGTCAGTATAACGCGGCTGGCGGATGTCTATTTGGCGCTCGAACATAAGTACAAAATAAACTAAGGCTTTAAAACTGAAACTGAAACTCTCTTGTTGGAACGTACGGATTATAATAGATAATCCTTTCGGATCTGTTCCGCAATGCAGAACAGCTCTGATGTTTAATTTCTAGAGAGATATTCTATAGATGTAACTGCTCTCTTGGAAACTCGTTTAGCTGGTGATGGTCATCTTCAAGAAGTTGCGGTTTACAATTTCTTCTGGAAGGAAAGTACGCTGAGGAGGATAATGTGGTTTTTGCTGTACGTAGCAAACTTTTGTGCCAAGGTTTGCTGAACTTCCTAAAGGAGTAAGACAACGTTTAATTATGTCGCCTACATCTCAATGGCTCATTGTACGCTACAATTCTTATTATGCCTACGCTCCAACAATGGACAGTACCGACATTTTAAAAGCTAATTTCTATTTATCCTTCAGAGATATACTATACATGATTCCAAAAGATGACAAGATTGTCCTCTTCAGTGAATTCAACGCCCGAGTTGGTACGGATTGGGAGACCTGAAGTAGTTTGGGGAAATATGGCGTCTGGAAAATCAACACCAATGGTTTAATGCTTCTCGAACTTTGCACTGAGTTTAATCTTTTTATCAATTCAAGCACAGGGGTGATCATGTTACTACGTGGATGCATCTCCGTTCATGCCAGTGGCATCTCATTCTTTATGTCATCGTCCGCAAGAGAGATGTGCAGGATTTCCATATTGTTACATCTATGTGTGGTGTGGATTGTTGGACTGATTCATCTTGGCCCTAGTGAGGGCCAAGATGAATTTTGTTCTTTTTGTCAGCAACTAGACAGAACAATGGAAAGCCTCCTGCACGTCTGAATGTCGTGAAACTGCATTCCCTGAAAACGCAGGAATTATTAAAACAGGACTTGCTGAAACCAATGATACATCTTCATGGGACTCTTTGAAGAAGAATGTGATGCGGCTGAGGAAGTTTTGGGCAAAATTCCAGCAAAACATTGAGACTGGTTTGATGAAAATGATGATGCTATCAAGGAGATCATTGAAGGAAAGAATCAGATACGAAAGGCCGGTCAAAAGAACAACACAGTAAACTGTTTGGGAGCTTAAAGCTGAAATGCAGAAGCTGAACATGCTTTCGAATTTTTTTTTAAGCATTACGCCCCGAGCAAGGCGGGAAGCCACTAGGATGCAGGGGGGGTTGCAGAAGATTTGGAGCAAGAGCAGATAGGAGTGATAGAAGAAAGGATGAGGAGAAGGATAGTGGATAGATCAAGGTAACTGGAGATGTCGATTGACATTACATTTGAATAGTTGGAGACGGTCCGGCCTTCTTCAGGATCTGGTCTATATTACTGAGATGTATTGTAATAATTTACGTTATTTACATAGTTCGGACTGTTGACCTCATCTTCTTTGCTATATTCACAATGTTTCGGATGGTATACGCTCCGGGCTTCTTCAGCCTCTGTCTATATTTGTAAGATGAGGTACGGTAATTATTTACGTTATTTACATAGTTCGGACTGTTGTTCACATATTAGGTTCGGTTCGAAATTCCAATCACCTGAAGAAGGTCGGAGCGTACAACGGCCGAAACGTTGCGAATATGGCAATGATGACGAGGATAACAGTCTGAATAATGTAAATAATTTTTTTTTTGTTTTAAATTTTATAATACAACAATAAATAGCATCCCTTCTGTTTTTGCTTTTCACCTTACGTTAGATAATGTAGAATATAAATGTGGTGGTTGGATACACTGATCGGCAGGACACACTGATCGACAGGACACACTGATCGGCAGGACACACGCTAAAGGCTAAAGCGGAACCTCATATTTTTATTTATTCTTATACTTGAATTTTTTTTTTAAATATATCTTAAAAAAGACATATTTTATTGAAATATTGCTTAACAGTGTCAAACATTTGTTATTCTCTTCTTAAATCACGCTCTTCTCTTAATTGTAAGAAGAAAAAGAATAAGAAGCCGTCAAGCCCTGGGTAGAGATTTTCCAAGCGTAGCTTAGATGTGGCACAAGGCTGAAAGTATGGGGCATCCAGTGAGGATCAAACTCACTTTTCAGTAGTAACTGATGTAGCAAGCCAAGCTTGCTAAACATTACACCCCGCCGAGGTGGCCCTTCAAGCCCTGGGTAAGTCATTTTTATTCACACATAAAAAAATAGGAAGCTGTGTGAAGACATGATCGTTTACGACGTGGCATCAAAAAACAAAAGACAAAAAAAAAAAAAAAACAACAAAAAACCCTAACCCATTTAAAAACAAAAACCGATCATCAGTTCTGAGATCGCCAGCGCTATCTGCTTTCATAGCTTTATTTTATACCCGGATATGTACTTCCTTCTAATAATTTCTCTTTCTCTCTCAGTGAGTTCATTATTTGACAGACTGTTGCAGTTGCAACTGCTGTGGAGAGTAGGAAACATTTAATGGACGTACGCTTTTATGTTTTGAAACATATGTCGTAAGTTATATTTTTTCATTCATTTTTAAGTACATTTATCTAAATATTTATATATGACATTGCTTTTAAAAACATTATATTCTTTTATATAATTTTAACCAATTCTAGGTTCTTTTCTGTTAATTTAACTCTAAACAATATCGTAAACTTAACGCAAATATTAATTCACCCCAATAAATTATAATTTTTAAATTAAAGTTTTTTTGTCTTTTTTTAATTAAATTTTTGACACTCTTGAAATTTAAATCAAAATTTATTTAGCTTGCCTCGCAACAACTCCAACCCTCAGAATTAAAAATTACCAAAAATCAGGGAATTATTCACATTTCATAAGTGTGGATGATATTCTATGTACTTACAAGGAATTTTTTACAATTAAAAAAAAAAAATCTGTTTTTCCCATAACCGGTGTGCAATGGAAAAGTGTCCCTCTGGGAGAATTTGTGTGAATTTTAGATCCCAATTTTAAATTTAAATATTTCAAAGTATTTTTCAGCAGTATTTCAAAGTATTTTAAATATTTCAAAGTATTTTTAACATACAGCATCCAAGTAAAGAATGTCCTTTTTACAATTGCTTATTTTTGTATATTCAGTTGCAGCGGTGATTTTCAAAGTTCGCGTCGAAACGATGTTATTCTATATAATTATGGTGTCAATTTAATTTTAAATTAACGTACTTTGCCCTTATATTGTAACCATTTTGTTTAAAGTTACTATTTTCATACTTGAAGTTAGATAAAAACTTGAAAATTTTCTGTCGTAATTCAGGATTTTTTTTTACTTTTCAAAATTATAGTTTATAATTAATTTCAATATTAACCCACCCCCCGCCAAAAAAACAAAAAAACAAAAAGAAACAAAAAAATACGGAGGCCCCAGTAGATAGGCTATTTAAAAAAAAGCTTTCTTTTTTTTTCATATTGTGAGCATTTTGCTTAAAATTCGTATTTGTTTGGTTTCACATGAAAAAAATGTAAAATTTAAGACATATCTTTTTAAAGAAATGTATTATTTATAAGTAAAATATATATATATATATATAAAAGAAGGCGTGTTTAAACTGACAAGAGAAGTATATGCCCTGCAGTGTCGCGGTGTACTACTCCAGTCACCAATCAGCGACTTAAAACCTGATTTGTATCTTATTAACATTTGCTTTTTTCTCTACTTACATTTAATGTATTACAAATTGAACTTGGCACAAATGACTATTAAAGGATGAAAAAAATTTGATGTCATCCAAATTCGCGCATTTGAGCGAGAAAAAAAGAGACTTTTTCTCGTCCAAATGCGTGAATTTGTTTTGCTCATGCAAAGTCTCAAAAAAAAAACTATATAAAATTCACTATGTTTTTATCCATAATGTTGAATGCGTTAAAATTATTTATTATAAAATAAATCTCAAGTTGATATTTAAAATTGCCGCAAAACATTGTTGATTTAGTTAAGATGGAGTAATCTGTTATGACATGTCTCTAATTTGGATTCAGATACTGTTTCAACTATTTTCTAGTTTAATTGTTCACCTTGTATATGATCCATTATTGTTTCCAATTAGGCTACAATAAAATTTGTATTTTATACGAATAGTACCTTATGAAAATTGAGATGTCATAGTTTTGAAGGCGGCAATAGAACCTTGCATGGGCATGTAATATATATATATATATATATATATATATATATATATATATATATGTGTGTGTGTGTGTGAGATTTTTAATATATATTATTTATTTATATATTTATGTATTATATGTGAGTGGCGTTCCGACGACAATTTTCCATCCCACTTCCATAAAAGCACCAATATACGCAACCATATATAAATCCAAAATCTAAAAATTAATCAGTTTGACGATCGCAAATAGCGTGAAACCCAGGGTCACACACTCACATCAATCCAACTAATAAATAGTCATTTTGTTTCGACACTTCTGGTGTCTTATCAAGTGATGATGCTGAATGTAGAATAAAGGGTTTTAAAAGATTCAAATCAATCAAACACCCCCTCGCTAAGGGGAAACGCTGTTACATAAGCTGGAATGACCAATCAAAATACAAGCATACGAGAATTTCAAAAAACTTGACAACGAACATTGGTTATAATAATTATTTAATGCTTTAATGTTGGGGTTAGATTAAAATAGAATTTATTCTAATAAATATTAAATTATACGATAAAATTTCAAATTACAAATCTATATTAAGTTTAAAATTATAAAATTACTGAAGAAAAAAGAAAAAAATACATATGTTATTCTATTTATTTTGTTTTTATTGAAATTAAGTTGGAATAAAAATCAAATGAACTAAGAAATATTCAAGATTGAAAGTGTTATTAAACGTATTCTAACCACTTATTAAAATATAACTTATACGGGTAAATATACATAGATAAAAATGATAGAATAGATAAAATTCAACATGTGCAGAGCAGAAAATCACTAAATAGAATGGAGGTCGTTATTTTTTTATCATGAGAGGACCATTTCGCCCAACACTTTCTCAAAAGGTGAACGTTGGCGAGCAGCAGGAAAAAAAAATATATATGATTCCAACACGCTACATAAGATTTTTAAATAAATAATTATATTTATGCTCTACTTTTCGAGCACTGTTTATGTTCTACTTATCGAGCTCTATTTTTTAAAAATAATAACAAAAATACTTTGGATTATTTACCTAACGAGTTCTTTCCTATTTTCTATATATTTTTCACACACACACACACACACACATACATATATATATATATATATATAAAACTGATAGGGAGTTCAATTTCTCCTGCTCTCGAATAAGTCATTTAATATGAGGTGGATATTTATATAGCGACATTTCTTTTCGAATAAGGCATTTAATTTATTTTTTTTTTTTTTTTTTTTTTACAGTAAGGTTTACCTTGTACAAAGTCCAGGGACACACGTGTTAGTGGGTTACGTAAAGGTGTAGTTTATACGGATAGTAGCGGGAGATAACGTTTAAACCTAGACATGAACAGGTTAAGATCGTATTGATCAGGGAAACATCCTTTTGGGAGTCGGTTCCACAGAGCAAGGAATGTGAGCGGGTTGCTACAATCACTTTCCATGGTAGTAACGATAGAACAGCGAGTGGCTCACCACATCCTGCCTGTAAGAGGGAGGCTGGGGGGAGGAAAATAATTCGTGGCCCAAAAGGAAGGAGACCCTTTTAAATTCTATCAAGACTGGAAAGTGAGGACTGGGCAGCTCCTGTCAAAATATGGCAGAAGTACGCCATTTTCGTGTTATGTTCCAAATACTTTCACCATTAGTCTTTGTTTTCAAGGAAAGAAAGTTGCTAATCGATAATCAGTGTGTACTGATTATATTGTTAACAATTATCTCTCTCTTTTCTCTTTCTCTTTCCTCTCTCTCTCTCTATATATATATATATATATATATATATATATATAGAGAGAGAGAGAGATAGTATTAGAGGTCTATATATATATATATATATATATATATATATATATATATATATATATATATATATATATATATATTTCCAAGAGAATAGAATCCAGTTCGAATATTCCAGGGTTATAATTTATTTCATTGTAATCGTAATCACGATCCAATTTATCAGACCTACAAATTCAAACTGTCCTGGACATTAAGTTCTACCTGATTCTATTCTCTTGGGAATTTATGTATATATATATATATATATATATATATATATATATATATATTTATCTTTGTTATACACACACACACACACACACACACACACACATATATATATATATATATATATATATATATAATATAAAAGGTTCAAATACTTATATTCCATGATTATAATTTATTACATTGGAATCGTGATCACGATCCAATTTATGTGTATATATATATATATATATATATATATATATATATATATATATGTATATATATATATTGTGCAGCAATCCTCTTTTATACATATTTCATTATTCATTAAAAACGACGGACAAGGCACTGGCGTTAAATGTTGGATTTAAAGTCGTACACGGAATTTTTTCGATTGTTTTTCTGGATGTTCTAGTGTTCCTTCCTTTGTTGGCTGCCAGGTCAATTTAATAATTGTGTATTTGAGTAGCAAACCCTCCCCAGGTTTCATTTAAAGCGACTGACAGGTTCAGTTTCTCCTGGTGTTGGATGTCTTTTGATATCAGGTGGAAATTTTTATAGTGAGTTGCTGAAATTACGTGTTATTTTTTAAAAATACTTTCACCATCATTCTTTGTCTTCAATTAAAGAAAGTCGATAATCCATAGCTAATCAATGTGTAGCGCTTATCTTGTTAACGGCCTGAATGTTGAAATTAACGTCTCTTAAGTGTTACCATTTTTTGTAGTCCTTTCTTTTTAGTTTCGTGAATTTTGAAATCAGAAAAATTTTAAATACCTAATTGGAAAAAAAATTCAGTGTGGTGAGTGCTCATCCTCCCACCACCGAGAACCCACTTTGATGAAAATGATCTTGGCGATGTGATCTCCATCATCTGGCTGTCCTATAGATAGAAATAATTCTCTTGTTTAAATTTAATTTAAATCAAAGGGGAAAAAATTCACTGTGTGTGTGCGGGAGGCACTTTCTGAACTCCCTTTGATCAAAATGAAATATACTTATCTAAGTACGCTGGGTAATTTAGTTTCAGAATATATATGGTTATGGGCGTCTATTTCCAAAATCCAAGTGGGACTTCGATAACAAACAAACCGACAGACAAAGGCTACAGATTTATATATATATATATATACTAGCAGGCTTCACCCGCTCGCTATCGCTTCGCAAAATAAGATATATTCACTACTTGAAATCTTTGAAACAAAAATTTTAAATGAAAATTTCATTCATAAATTCGCTTGTTATAATTAAGGAACGTTTTACAATTAGATGGCAAATTGTTGAAGTCAAAGTAAAATGCAAATTTCAAACACTTTCCTGCACTATATAAGACGATATTCCTAAACAGAACTATTTTCGATATGAAAATCAAAAGTCCTCGAATAAAAGAACAGAAATTAAAGGCAGTTAATTTACAAAATAAACCTTTTTAAAATCAATATGCAAATTAATTAAACCTTAAGAGTGATATCACCTAGAAGGAGATAATATATAATACAGATATTGAGTTATTAATGTATAAATTACTGTAACTTTGTAACACGTTTATTTATGAACTCTCAGTTGCGTCTCTGTCTTTGGGCAGAGTGCGCCCAGGGGCTTCTCTGTCTGAGGACAGAGGGGCAACTGAGGAAAATTATACTGAAGAGGTGCCTAGCCCTGGGGAACAGTTATTCGAGGCCGCGCCATCCCATTGCACAAGAGGTTGCGGGGGCTGAGGGGAATTTTGACCCTGCACGGGTGCAGCGCAACCAACCCAGCTTGTTGGAATGAAAACACTGTATAAATTACTGTAACTTTGTAACACGTTTATTTATGAACTCTCAGTTGCGTCTCTGTCTTTGAGAAAAATTATACTGAGAGTTGCCAGCCCTGGGGAACAGCTGCCCGAGGCCGCGCCTTCTCATTGCACTAGAGAGAAGGATCAGTACATGCACCGAGGCCAGCGCAACCGATGTTTGCGGCGTCTAGCGGAATTTTTGTTCCTTGCCCTGGTGCCCGCGGTCGGGCTCCCTACATTAAACCGACCTTGTGTCACAACCTGACCTTCTTGAATAAATAAAAATTACTGTAAATTTGTAACAAGTTTATTTATTATCTTTCAGTTGCGTCACTGTCTTTGGGTAGAGTGCGCTCATGGGCTTCTCTGTCAAAGGAGAGAGAGGCAACTGAGGAAAATGATGCTGAGTGGTGCCCAGCCCGGGGGAACAGCTTAATGAAGCTTAAGCTTCGTTCCTTCCACTAACTTAAAATTCCGCCCGATATGGTGGCATTTAACATAGATTATAATAAAAAGTGCACTGCAATTTGGGATATAAAGGAAAATAAGAGTTACTCCCCTTGAATCAGGACAGCAACGATAATGGCTAGTATAATATATTAATATATATTTTTAACTTCGCATAATCTGGCAACTCTGAATCTGAAAATCGTTCCCTGTGCTTAAATTTATAGGGCTTTTGAATGAGTTATGAATCATTGAAATCGGACCAGTGGGAGCGGAGGAGTTATTGGACACACACACGCACAAACACACACACATACACTGTACTTTATATATTAGATTTAGAAATTTAATTTACATTTATATAAAAACAAACAATTTGCCAGACGACCTCACACCTTAGACAAGAAAAAATCCCGAACAATGAAAGAAAAAAATTAAGAAATTACCAAAAGGTAAATAGTTGCCTACGCAGTAAAATGCTTAACGCATTATATATATATATATATATATATATATATATATATACAGAACAGACAGGCAGTTGTTCAGTTTTTTCTTGGTGCTGAATAAGCCGTCTATTATCAAGTGGATATTTGTTTAGAAACTTTCATCATCATTCTTTCTTTTCATTGAAAGAAGTCGATAATCCACCGATAAACAGTGTTTAGCATTTATACGGATAATGGCGTGAAGTTCGAAATGTATGTCACCTCGCCCTTGTGTCATTTTACATAAATTAGCGACAAAGACATTTTAAAACGTACGCACCAGAGTGAAGCATATTTTATTGATAATGGGCGCGTCAAAGGATAAAATTTTTTTTTTTTTTAATCTTTCTTACTTTTTTTTTCATAGTTATCATGGCACCAAAAATTAGGAATGGAGCCTTGAGTTTGTGTTACTGATATACGTTCTCAAGTGTCCATTTGCTTAGAGAGATGGCAAGACAATTATCTCGAGAGGAATGTGGTTTACAATGAGTTTAAAAAAAATATTATTAAACTAGAGGGCTCTTTTGACTGGGCCTTCAACAGAATAGATAGGAAAAATTAGATATGATAAGCAACAATAAAGTATAGAAAAACTCAAAATTGATCGCTGTATTTAGGTATTGCATTACCTTTTCAAAGTCCAAACGAAATCTTCTGTCGCCACTTAATTTAAAGACAATTTGATGTACGTAGGTCCTTACTTTCCGGACAAGTAATTATTTTTATTTTACTCGTAACTTTCAATGGATTTCGCAATTAATTTCAATTATTCCCAAATTTATTTCCAAGTTATAAAAATTGTTATCATACAAAAAAGTTCGTCGCAAAAAACACTTAAAAAAAAAAAACAACAAAAAAAACCCAAAAAAAACAATCACATTAATGAAAACTTTGGAGAATCCCAAATTTCAGGATTGCGTGTCTGGATCCGGCCCGGATTGCTTCTAATTTGCTCACGGAGTCAGCCTGATTCAAAATGGTATATGTTGGGCTACGGCCTCTAGGAGTAAAGTTGAAAAAGAGTGACACAGTGATACACAGACATTCGCATTTATTATATAGAAGATATACGATATTCTAAACACAAAGTATGTAATATTGGTATTTCTTTTTTTTTTTTTTTTGCTTGTAAGTTTTGGCATTTCATCATGTAATTGTAGGTAGCTTAGTGGGAATTCGTTTTCGTGTCCGCATTTGGAAAAGAGCTATGGTCTATATAATCTTGTTCTATATTGGTCTTTATTTTTAGATTTATCTTTATTTAAAGTATTTTTTATTTTTTTAATTTTTAATTCTTTTAATTTTTTTTTATCTTTTTATTTTTTTTTTTTTTTTTTTTTTTTTTTATTTTGGTTATTTATTTTATTTTTATCAAGAAGTGTTATCAAGCAATGCTGGATTAATCCAGTTACAAAAGATACGCAATTTCTACGGACACCGTACTTTCGATAGAGACATATTAAATACTTTCAAACTGTCTGGCATCTTACGATTTATTAATGTTAATGTTTACATGTCAGGGACGCTGCAACTTTTATTATTTATCTCTTCAGCTAAACTTATGCTGTTTCCTAGGAATGTTTTTGATCACAGTATTTGCACCGGAGAAGATAATTAGATATACTATATGCTTAGGTATTACTCTTGGATAACGGCTCTGATTGAGGAATCAGAGAGCCGAGTTCGATTTCCAGACGGCTCCATTACATTCACTTACGTGCTAATACCCTTGCGAAAGGTATGACTCCTCTTCTTCTCCTCCCAGCTATGGGTAAATAGTAGGACAGACTGGGTTCTTAAACCTTGTGCGGATCCATCTTTCCACAAAGTCAGGCCTATCCAACGGTATTAGAGATTCTATCGGCGACGCCATATTGTTGTGATGCCTGTGACGTACTGAGTGACGATTGACTTATTAGTTGTCGTTCGACTTCATGCCAAATAGAGCAAACCATATATGCAGAAATGTCTTTTCTGTGTGCGCCATATCTAAAAGTTGTTATCGTACAAAAACGTATATAGGTCTCCTGACATTTAGAGAAGACGATGTCAAAAAATATAGCAATTTGTCATGAAGCTATACCCGTCATATAAAACTACTGTTTATTGATTATATAAAAATGATGTTAATGGAAATGTTGTTACTGTATCCGTAGAAATTCAAAATAAACGAACTAACAAAGTCGATTCTATATCAGGTTTTTCCTACACACGTCACCTAAAAGGGAAATCAATGTTTTTTTTTTGTTTACGTTTCATTACGTGATCTCTTACGAATACTGATTCTTCTTCCTTTTTTCCTATATCTAAATAATTACATACACCAAATACAAATAACCATATACTTGTATTTCTTCATCGATAATCACAAAATAACAGTAAGATAATGTATGATAATAGTACATCCTCTTGCTCGATGTTTACATTTTCTCAGCTGAGCTCGTATGGATACAAGTTGATTTTATTGATATGGAATTATTCTTTGAATAGGCAATTTATTATGAAGTTATGCCAGTAATATATAAGGTAGAAATTCTTTTATTACTTTTTGATAATGTGAATCTTTTCACGTACATTATTAGTTATCGCACCGTAGCCGAGGTTAGACTACAAACAAACATCACACTGAATTTAAGGTTTCTTTTTTTAGTATTGTAATATAAAACAATCCCAGTTTTTTAAGGGTGATTTTTTTGGGATTTAAAGGCTGTCTTATACGCGGAAATATACGGTAACTCTAATTGTTGTAGAAACTCTATAGATTTTGTAATTGTACGAAGCATCACTTATGGCTTCATTTAATCTCAACTGTTCATCAATGGCCTTTTCTCCAGTGACAAATTTTTCAAGCTCACAGAATCTGGAAGCCTCTCGTAGCTTGTGTACACACTGTTTTATTGTTTCATTCGGTTTTTGTCTATAAATATCTAACTTATTTTTCGGCCGCAAATTTTTTCTTATAATGTCTGAAATTTGTGAAAAGATAAAATCAACCCAATTCTCTGGGATACGCCATGACATACATCTTTCTGATGGCCTCACATCCTGCTTGAGAGAGAGAGAGAGAGAGAGAGAGAGAGAGAGAGAGAGAGGGAGGGAGAGAGAGAGAGAGAGAGAGAGAGAGGGAGAGAGAGAGAGAGGAAATAAAGATCTGTAATTTCGTCCTCCCCTCTTGCGACTTTCTGGTCTGTTAACTGCTTGACTTGCGTCTAGGCAGTATGCTTCGGTTATTACTCTTGGATAACGGCTCGGATTGAGGAATCAGAGAGCCGAGTTCGAATTCCAGACGAATCCATTTACATTCACTTACGTGCTAATACCCTTGCGAAAGGTATGACTCATCTTCTTCTCCTCCCAGCTATGGGTAAATAGTAGGACAGACTGGGTTCTTAAACCTTGTGCGGATCCATCTTTCCACAAAGTCTGGCCTATCCAACGGTATTAGAGATTCTATCGACGACGCCATATTGTTGTGATGCCTGTGACGTACTGAGTGACGACTGACGTTCGACTTCATGCAAAATAGAGCAAGTCTATTGTAAGAATCTTTTGGAGATTATAATGATTTATTGGTATGAGTCCTATTATTTAACCCATAGCTGGTGGTGCAGAGGTAGATTCATACCTTTCCCAGAGTTATTTGCCCGCAAATGAAAATAGTGAACTCGACTGGAATTGGAACACTGCTTTCTGATTTCTAATTTCAAGCCGTTATCCATTACACCACCCGCACATCCAAGCTTACAGCACCTGGTATTCCCAAGTGGTAACCCATATGCGTAATGACCAGAGGCTTAACTTCAGTGATCATAGGGAACCGGTGTTTTAACATGATATGGCCGTAAGCTTATTTTTCTGGGTTTGTTTATTCTGTTGATGAAAGTTAAATATTTACCTGTTTTGTAAGTTCTAACATTAGGCGAGTAAATCATACTTATTATAAAACCCAGGTTGTGTGTGTGTGTGTGTGTCTGTTCGTTTATATATTGGATCGGATTTCCTACATTTTTCAACCGATTTCAACAAAACTTCACAGGACTACGTAAAATTACCTTGCGGTGGTTCTGACAGCGCCAAAAATTGGAAAAACACAATTGTTTTTGCATTAAGAGGCATCGCTGTCGCGAGAATGAAAGGGGGACAACTCATATCGAGTTATACTTATTATAAAAACCCAGGTTGTGTGTGTGT
>CAHIKZ030002048.1:182500-341108 GCA_903632075.3 Acanthosepion pharaonis | reverse complement strand
AAAATTGTTGCTGTATTCATACGTAAATACCCACCATATAAATAGTACACCTAGAGGCAAAACTAATCTTCACCTTTTGGTTGGGATAGATATTCTTTGAATATTAGCCCAACCTCCAGTCGGGGTGGCTTTCCTCACAGGCAGTTACTCTCTTTTGGGGGACGGTTAAGTTTATCGCCCGACGCCTAAAGGGAAATATCGAGGAGGCTTGGACATTTTTGCACGGTGTGGTCGATGGACCAACTTTAAACCTCGACCTTATGTCATATCCGGTTGCAACGTAAGCGGACTGGTAGATATGCCTAATGCTGACCTTTTGGCTTAGATTGGTATTCTTTGAATATTAGACCAAGCTCCAGAATGCTTTCCACCCAGGCAGTACTTCTCTTTCGGGAGGGGACTAAGTTTATTGCCCGGCGCCTGAGGCGAGCTCGATAGATCCACTTTAAACCTTGTGTCACATCCAGTTCTGACGGGGTCAAATCCGGACCTTGAAGACTAAACTACTAAAGTAATAGTAGTGAATACTTCTAATTAATTATAATTTGCGACAATGATATTTTTACTCTTTTAAGTTATAAAAATCAAGGAAAACACAAATAAAGGTTATATTGCGAGGGTGTGAGGTTGGTGTAATGGATAGCGCTTCGGAATGAGAAATCGGGGATATCGAAGAGCTGAGTTCGATTTCCAAATTAGTTCGTTACATTCACACCTACGTAAATACCGATGAGAAAGGTATAATTCCACCTAGTCTCCCCTAGCTATCTGAGGCGATGGAGATGTGGAGGATCAGAAGGATGCTAAAGATATCATGGACCGTGCGTGTGAGCAACGATGAAGTCTTAGGAGGAGGCTTATACTTAACATTAGGAAGAGGCAGCTGAAGTTTCTGGGGCACATAATGAGGAGGGAGGGCCTGGAGAAGGAGGGCCTGATACTCACGGGTCGAATAGAAGGAAAGAGAGACAAAGGAAAACAACGCATGACATACCTAGCGGCCTTAAGCAAATGGAACGTAGTCTGGGAGAGATGGCAGAGAATTTGTTAAGGGATAGGATGAGGTGGAGAGCCATGATCACCTATGACCTGAAAGGACATGTCACATAAAAAGTAAAACCGGGCTCTTAAAACTTGGTTGGCAACCAGTTTAGAAGAAGGACGACTTTGTATCCAAAACAGCATGTTATATGCAGCTAATGAGACGAACGACAATGTCTATTTGATACCGACTACGGTGGTGTATTCTGAAATTTAATGCTTTTTAACAGTATAATACTCCTTGGAGTATTCCATATTAAATGGGGAGGAGTATCCATTGCTACAAGTTTAAGAATTCTTTTGCTTTTATTTTTCGAGAAGTCTTCATGCAGGCAATATCTTGTTCTTCTAACTTTAGTTACAAGAAAATACAGCAGATTGCATAATATTATGAAGCCTCGTAAATAGTAACTTAATAAATCTTGACGTCGCTAATAAAACATTTAGATTCGAATCATGAATGAATAATGCCTGTATCGTCGGAAAATAGTTGAACTGCACAGTTCATGATATCCGCTGATCTCCACTGAATCATCAATTGTTGATACCTGCCGTTTATGGGTTAAGACCATGCCAACATATCTCGCGATGGCTATTTCACATAGCAAAACCGCGTTTCTTTGCGTCGAGTATGCTAAATTATGGTCGTCACGAGTGCATTGTTAAATTACTTTAGGCATCATAGTCAATTAGAATTACTTTATTACAAAGCGACTGTGATTAAAATCGGGGCAAAAATACGTTTTTGTAACGTGATAACTAAGTAAAACATTACAGTCACTTTTTTTTTTTGTAAATAATTGACGGTGAAGTCGCAGACATAACATTGCCGAAAAAAAAATTTCGCAGTGTTATATCTGCAAGAGTGGAACAGCAGGAGACATTATCAAGAAGTTATTGTAATGAGTTTTCGCAATATGATCTTGCTCAAAATTGGTTCTTTTCTTCTGATTTGATTTGTAATTATGTTTCGTTTTTGTTGTGAAATCATTAAGGTTGCGAACATTTCAGACCTAATTAATTCAATACTCGCGGCTAAGTGCCAATGTATTTTCTAACGCTATTATTGTGAGTGATATTTTTTTTCTTTTATCAGAATGTTTTATTGGACAATGCGAAAAAGCGAAAAAGAGAGAAAAGACCAATTATGTTTTTTTTCTCTCTCTCTTTTGCCACACCAGAGATTTGACGTTCTCCGCGACTTTTATTTTTTTTATTTTTTTTTTTCGGCTGACTTGGGTGAATTGGCAGCCGCAAAACTACAATTATATGGTTTCGTGATCCAGTGCACGAAATTGAAATCTATTTTTGAGGAAATAAACCAGCTGCAGAAAGAATTGGGCCAAATTTAACGAAGCTTACTGTTTTAAATGACTACTTTTTATTACGTGCATTCTTTCTTTCTCGGTCTGTTCATATCTGTCTCTATCTCTCCCCCTTTATATGTACATCTCCCTCTCTCTCTCTCTCTCTCTCTCTCTCTCTCTCTCACACACACACACTATATATATATATATATATATATATATATATATATATATATATATATGATGTCTGTCTGTTCATATCGAACTATCAATCTGTTCGTATATATATATATATATATGTATATTAATCAGTGTTATTTCGTGTGTATTTTTTTGAAAATATACGTAATGACTTTGCGCGCATCGCAGAGATATGCTGCATTACAACATGTTAAAACTCACAGGTGGTTCATCATAATAAATTTGACCACAATTTCGACTTAGTAAATGCCAGCCTGATCGGCAGAGAAAAGGATTAACTAAGGGGAAAATGTATTAAGCATGCCCTAATCTCAAATTTCTCGACAATAAACCTAAGACCAAGACCATCACAAAAAACAAGGATAGAACAATGTGTTATATGAGCTAATAGAGAAAAAAAATCAGGGATCGATTGAGTGGGGGCTGAGTTTAAATTCAAGAGGCCTACTGTTCTAATATATATATATATATATATATATATATATATATATATATATATATATATATATAAACATAAAACATTAGGCAGCATATGATTTACATACAAAGAATAATCACACATAGAATTAATCAGAAGTATCAATGCGATTATTGGCGACATCCATCGCTAGAAAACATAATATATGCATTAAAATCCTGTTCATCCATAGTGCAGTACATAAAAAAATTCCTATAAAAAAATTACTACTATGACATTACACTATATTATCGAACTATATACTTAGTTCATGACATAAAAACTGAATACACTTGTAAAAATAGAATACGTGGATTTAACACATCACAAGAAATATTTAAATAAAATTCTCACTTAAAAATTTTGAAACCGTCAATAATAGCAGATATTCAAAAAACATCTTTCGGTCGACATACAGATATATCGTCTCAAGTTTTTGATTTTATAGGGAAAAAAAAACACATGCCTGTTGATGGATGGAAGACTGTCCGTAAGTACTAGCATTTTAACATCAAATAAACTGAAAAACTACAGACAACAAGTTTTTCTTCAAGGATCAAAACTCGCACTATGGATGAACAGGATTTTAATGCATATATTATGTTTTCTAGCGATGGATGTCGCCAATAATCGCATTGATACTTCTGATTAATTCTATGTGTGATTATTCTTTGTATATATATATATATATATATATATATATATATATATACACATGAATAAAATAAATAAAAAAACCTTTCTGGTCTTTTGTCTCCGTTTTTTATTGCCACATTTATATTAAAAAACAACGCATTTTCAAACTTGAATAATCTGAACCTAACACATGTCGACGAAACACGTTGTTAAAAAGCTTTCCTACTGTATCATTATCTACACTTTTGTTTCGAATAATATTATACAACCTACTAAAATGGATATATATATATATATATATATATATATATATATATATTAAAGAAAAACAGACCACTTTAAGGTACCATTATGATAATTTATTTCACCAGAGCCCTTTTAAAAGACGTCGGATCATCAGATAGCACTTCCAAAAATGAAATGAAACGAAAAATGAAATTAAAATTGATGGGTAGTTTAAGTTTTTGAATTTAACAGAGAGTGTAAAAGGGGTAGTTAAAGAGACATAGTAGAGTTTAAGAAGGATTAATTTCATATCTCTCTTAAGCATACTTTGTATATGGGGGAATGACCAGACCATGACCTATTTAGACGGTTAACTTAAACGTATATATATATATATATATATATATATATATATATATATATATATAGATTGTGCTGAAAAAGTTCCAACAAATATCAGGTTGTTTATTTAACAGTATCCGTATATATATATATATATATATATATATATATATATATATATATATATGGAGTCCATCGAAAATCGATGATGATCCAACCTAGCACAAATGGATTTGACATGGCCGAGGTACTGCCTCATTCGTGTAAGTCAGCTCTATGGGCAAAATTGGAAGCACATATTTTTGCACAGGTGGGAAATGCTACTTGGGAGATGAAAGAAGCACCGTGTTTCCGCTTTGCTTTCTTATCTTGCAGCCTTTGCAAACTCTCATTTTCCAATTGGTTCACACCATCATGGATTGAAGTACGCTAGAGTTTCCTATTGGATGCTGATGATGTATATAGGGACAACTTTCAAGCATTTAGACTTTCTTTCAGAGTTTATAGAATTAATGAAAATGAAATGAAATTTGTCATTTACTGCCTCGACTCCAGTGTTTTTAGACAAGCTTTTCTGTTATCATTCAGTCCACTCGTCAGGAGATTTCAATACTTGAATGCCTTTTTCTCATTTTTAATCTTAATTTGGTTTGGGTTCCCTTATTATGGGAGCTAGCTTGATTTTTTTCTCTTTTTGCTTGGGTGCGCCCGCGTGTGAGCATGCGTATGGGCGAGAGAGTGCATGTGTGTACATGCGTATTCGTCAAGTGTTGCGGTTATTTCTCCTTTTCATCATTTTTTTATCTTCTTCCACTCTCTACCTATTTCTTTCCCTTCTTTTTCTCTTTCGGCTCTGACATAAGATGACGAATGACATTGCATTTACATTTTTGAAGATCAAAAGGAACTAGGATGCAAGAAGCCAGAAGAGAGTTCTACAATGGAGAAGTGTGTGAGAAGAAACTGTTAGCATAGAACTTACATCTATGAAATATGTCATATCATATGAATGCATTATTGTTTTCAGATGAAATATTGTCAACACTTATTTTTAATTTTTGACTACTAAATTATTTCGTTAAAAGCATATTGCAGTCTGTTTTTCTGTTAAGTTTCATTTATCTTTCTATATGGTGGTGAGTATTGGACTCCTTACAGTCAAAGAAGAATCTGGAAGCGGTAAAGATGAGGGTCTGCGGTCAAATCCTGATATTATTATTATTATTTTCTTTGATTTCTGGCGTTTACATTTTTCTTTCCGGGTCCCGCCCAGGGACCCTAAGTTAGAAATGGCGTCATGACACTTTCCACTGACAAAAAAAAAAAAAAATTACATAGATAAAGCCCTTCGTAAAGTGTGGGCTGTACTTGTCCGAACAATTTTTTGTATCTCCTTGAGGCATGGACTTCCAGGAATCTCTTCAATTAGTCTACTGCAATCTTTTCTAACCAGTCCTAGGGCTCCAACTACAACAGAGATTGTTGATGTTCCCATATGCCACATTTTCGAGATTTCTATTTCAAGGTCCTTGTATTTTGACAACTTTGTGAATATCTTCAAAGATACATTGCAGTCAGCAGGGACTGCCATATCAATAAGGAGGCACCGTTTTTCTTTGTGGTTTTTAATAACAATATCCGGGCGGTTGGCCTTGATTGTTCTGTCAATGTGTATTGTGTAGTCCCATAGAATTGTAACAGGTCCTATCTCCGTAACCGGTCTGGGTGGTGTTCATACCAGTTTCTTTCAGTTTCTTTCCCGTAGAAGTTGCAGATTTTCCAGTGCAGATATTGGCCCACTCTATCATGCCGGGTTTTATATTCAGTAGGTGCCAATATCGTGCAACCTGATTATTATTATTATTATTATTATTATTATTATTATTATTATTATTATTATTTCTTTTAATCAATTCGCCCAAGCAAGACGATAATACCACTATTGGGACTGAAAGAGAATGAAAAGATTTTAGAAGGAACCAGAAACCAGATCCTAAAGATGGAACAAAAGATAAACCTCTACCCCGGCTGGAAAAACCCGGAAGGAGTGTGAAACGGGCGATAGGCACAACTAACTACTCCTACTGAGATGGGGAAATTAATAACAAGTAATTAGTATATAATGTCAGAATTCAGACGGAGACGTTGTAAAAATAATGTTGAACCAGTATTTAGAAGGGACTGGAAACTCAATCCTAAACTTCTAAACTGGTTGCCTCCTTCTTCTGCATGGTTGTTATCCAAAGCTATAGGAGCCTATTTCTCTTGCTATTTACCCATAGCTTAGGGGAGAAGAGAAGGATCCACACTTTTCCCAAGAGTATTTGCACGTAAGTGAGTGTAACGAACTCAAATTGATTCGGAATTCTGCTCTCTAATCTCTGATAACGAGTGGCTATCCATTACACTAATGAGTATCCATTATGTTTACCGAAAATGAAAAGCTATTTAGACGTAGCCTCACTTTGATGATCGAACAAGAACATGTGATATCAATTCAAAATTTTCTAATAATTATTATGTACATCCCATCGTTAAGTACTGCGTACTTTCGGTGGAAATACGAATAGAAAACTAAAGTTAATTACCCGGGACGGGTGTTTCGTTCAATGTATCTGCAAAGACAACTTTTTTTATGAATATGATGAGTAAAATAGGCAACTAAATATTGGTTCACGTTCTTCGTATCAGGTTAATTTGATTGCTTCGAAAAGATAGTTGAAACAAAATGAAATGCTGTCTCGAAATGTAATCAAAATAAACGTTTATGGCCCTAGTGTTGATTATTAACGAAAGTAATTAAACTCCACAACATGGCGACACTTTCATTTATTCATACTTAGATATTTTTTGTTGTTTTTTTTTTTTACCAAAGACTTTCATTATTAAGTCATGATATTCTCTTACACGTTTACATTTCATACGTTAATGTCTATATCCATATGTGTCTGTTGAAATTAGAAGCAACCTTTACACATTTTGGGGAAAGAAATGTCGCTGTTTTGAAGTAATTTTCCACTTTTGTTGCAATTATGCAATATCAAAGACATATTGTCGAGCTATATTTCCTTTTCATGTTCAATATCTTCTAAATATTAAACTAAACTAAAAGCAAAATATAGGAAAAATAACAGTTTATCCCCCTGTCAATGCCATAAATGAAAACAATTACTGAAAAGTTCTCAGTTTGACCAAGAACTGTGTGACACGAAACATACATGCTATTGTACATATCCAACCTTCAGTATGGGGCACCTCGAGGCGGTGTAATGGTTAGCAAGCTTGTCTCGACAGAACAATTATGACAGAGTAGTGAGTTCGTTCCTCACTGGGTGCCCCATACTTTCGGCCTTGTGCCACATCTAAGCTACGCTTAAAAAATCACTTGGGCACCTCGGCGTGGTGTAATGGTTAGCAAGCTTGTCTTGCTAGATCAGTTACTACTGAAAAGTGAGTTCGATCCTCACTGGATGCCCCATACTTTCGGCCTTGTCCCACATCTAAGCCGGGCTTAGAAAATCACTATCCAACCTTCAGTACTACCAGTTCAGACATTTGTAGTTAAAACTCTCTATTCTTTTCCCACGGAGTCGAAACACCAACGTTTGCTCAGTATTCTAAATGTAAGCAACAATTCCCACTGAAACTGTTTTTCCCAAAAGAACTGATACTTCGTAGGACAGATTCTGGCGTGGACGGTTCCCTGAACATTGCAATGTTAACCTCTTCAAGTGTCAATTCGTATCTGTCCGCCTTATCATCATAATACACCTCCTCTTGCGTTCATGTCTCACACCTACATTGATTGGCTCTTTTGCCTTAACGTCCTGTGTATGACGATAAACTACGTCCGCGTCCTGGGTAAGACGATAAACTACGTCCAACAGCAAGGCATGGTCAGGAGGTTTTGAGGAGCGTGGAACCACCTCTTAATTGCTGGTGTTACCAGGTCCACCGAGATCCGGGGTGGTAGCTCTTGTTAGGGTCCCAGCTATGAGTAAACAGTTAACTCCCAAACTGAGGTCAAAACACTATGAAAGTGTAATAATAGGTTTTAATACCAGAAATGCCTTGTAAAAAAAATTATAACTAGCATACATTTTTGAAGTAAAAATTATTACCCGAAATACATTTTTGAAAAAAAATATTACCAGCAATAAAAATCTTGTTGGCATTAAATAACCCATTGAGGTTTATATGACGTCACACAAATCAAACCTAACTCTTTTGTCTTAAATTAGGTGAACTTGAATAGAAGGAAAAGTTCAAACATTCTGGACAATTCGTTTTACAAATTTATAACCCTTCCAAAAATATCAAGATATTTGTTCATTGAAACTAAGTACCTCCAAAAACTTTTTGAAAAAGAGCACACCATGATGAAAAAAGTGCCACAAACTTGATAAAAACAAAGATTTATCGTCAAAAAGATTATGCTTATTATTAGGAGGAAACATCAAAGCATTTTTTTTATTATTTTATTAAATTTTTTTAATCATTTCCAGCACGTTTGAAATTTTGATTAAAATTTTGTTTCCTCTGTGTCAGCTGTATGCCTAAGATTTCTATAGAGATTTTTAGCGTCATTTTTTTTTTTTTTTTTTTTTTGGTTGGGGATGGATAAAAATATATTGTTTTGGAAATTCTTGCAAAAATCAAATTATTTTAACAGAATTTTCCGGACTTATTCACGAATGAATAAAATTATGTTGTTTTAGAAAATCTTGGTAAAAATAAGTTTTTTGTTCTTTTTTTACATCTGTTACCTCAACTTAAATAATTAATGTAATTGAGAGAAATTAAAATTTCAGCCTCTTCATAGTTATATTAGTTAAAAGCATGACTACTTGGAGAATTCAAATCATTTTTTTTTGTCAAACAGAAATACAATACAATAAAATTATGACATTATTATTAAAAAGCTTTTAATTGCTTCTATAAGTAAAATATATTAATGAAACTATCGTCCTAAGAAAACTTTTTTCGATGAATAATGTATATTTACAAAACTTGTTATTATCTTTTTTAATTTTAATTAGAAAACATTATTAAGTTTTAAATCTTTTAAAATTCTGTATTATTTTCTATCTTTTAGATTATATTATTATTAGTGCAAACTATATTTACTAATCACAAATAGAAAAGCTTAATGTAAATTATCTAACACCAATATTGTAAAAATAATTTTAAATAAGCGTGCCAACTTTTGTAAGTACGGGCGACCATACGCGACATTATCAGAAAATAAAAACGATAACTTATTAAGTTTAAAGCCGAATTTCCTAAAATTCAATAAAATATTAGGTTAGAGGGAATATTTTTTTAAACTTTTAAGATTACTGAGTACTAAAAATTATGTGAAAAAGGCGCTTACGTCATTTTTTCAATTATGCTTACTACAGATAAAGTCTCCATAGAACAATGTTAGCTGTCATCTTTGTCGGTTTAAAAAATGCATTTCTTCCATATTATAAACTTAAAATGAATAATATTTGTTTCAAATCAGCTAATATACCACAAATAAAGTTTCAGAAAAGTAGTTTTTATTTTTGGAAAGATTTTAATAAGGACAATTAAATTGCGATGAAAGACGACTAAAAAAAATTGTTAATCAGCTATTTTAGCAAAAAAAAAATCAAGTCAATTTCAATTAATTTTTTTAAATACAGTAAATATTTTACTTATTGGAAATATTAAATTTAATTTATAAGCTCGTAATTAAAACTAAAACAAAAGCTTCAAGAAAGATTTTTCATTTATAAAAATACATTTTAAATCTTAGGATATTTTTTTTTTGTGGAGGTACCTAATTAAAACACTTTTCTAATGCTACTACTAATCTCTAAAACAATTGAAATTTGTTTTTAAAATACTTTTAATGTTTTAAAACAAGAAATAATCAGATGGTGAATGTGGGCGGTCCATGAACTAGAAATTCTTCAAAATAGGCATCTTTTTGCTCGCTCAGGAAGCAGAAATATTGTCCTGCAAAGAGAGACGATATTTCCACCTCCTTTGCCTTTTTCTTTTGACGTCTCTTTTATTCAGCACAGAGGGTCTTCGAAGTAGTGTAACAATAAAGAAGCTTGTCCCACTAGATCAATTACGACGGAATAATGAGTTCGATCCTTACTTTCAACTTTGTACCACATCTAAGCTACGTTTAGAAAATAATTCAAGGGTACTTCGACGTGTTGTAACGGTTAGCAGTATTTTAAAAGTTCTATCCTAAGAGTTTATTCTGTCGCATTTTCTCGCTTGTGGAAAATCTCTTCCATCTTCCGGTCAACTGTGATCTTCAAAAATTTAAATGCAATTGCAATCGTTGTCTTCTTAATTCTTGCTCTTTTATTGTTCTCTCTCCTTAATAATGTTTTTCCTAATATTCTCTTGCGTCTTAGTGGCTTTATTGCCTTGCTTGGCGTGAAATGATTAAAAGAAAAAGTCTAGGTTCTCTTATAGTTTATCATTATTATCTAATTACCCCATTCAAAAGAGATATTATTTTTATTTAAAAGTTTTATGAATATTTTTCTCAATGAATAGTAGTAAAATTAATTAAAAAAAAGATATATTCTTTCTAAAATCAATCTTACCATGCAATAAAACACATAGACATGCTCAGTTATACTAGAGATATATATGTTGTTTACTTATATGGACATATCATGTGTTTGTCTGCATGTGGATGGCTAGAAAAGAGAGATAGAAATAAAGGAAGGTTCTGTATTACAGTGTACGATGGATAAAATTACGCAAAAAATGAAAATAACACTGACATCTCATTTTAACAGATATATTTACCAAAATTACACAAAAATATCTTGAAATACGAAAGATTAAATGTATTGCATAAAATCACCATTGGTTTCAACTATGGCTTCCAGACGTCTTCGGAATCTCCTGCAACTCTTCTGGACGTTTTCCCTGTTTAAGTTGGCCAATGTTGCCATAATCCTTGTCTTCATCTTTGGTGTGCAAGTTTTCTTGGTCTCTCGCATAATAATCAAGGGGGTTGCAGCCTGAGGAGTTAGGTGGCCAGATCTAAGGGATTATGCGATCGTAGAAATTGTCTGAAAGCCATGACTGGGTTCTCCTGGTTGTGTGACATGGTTGTCAGACATAGGGTCTTCCAGCAGCCACCCTCTTGACCTGGGGCAGCACTATCACCTCAAGACATTTGATGCAGGCCCCTTGTGGGAAGATGAATGGAGGCTAGTAATCACTACTAACACCATTCTAATCAACGTTAGACTCTTCTAGCTCTTTCCGAATCCTCTGATTGACAGCCATACACAATGAAATGTTCGTATTGGAACTTCCGATGCGAATTCCAAGGAGTATAGAAGGCTGTTTCCAAGTTTCTAGCGGAATAAATTGCATCATGGCGCTCTTTTCCCTCACAGACGGTTCCCAGACGGTACTATATTCTACAGGCAACAAATTCAAAAACGAACAACGCGCATGCGTGAAATTAAACATATAACATGTCGACAATGTCACTATCGTACCCTGTATGTACCAAAGAAAAAAAGCAGAAAGATGTATGTATGAGTCTGTATGCGAGAAAATGGGTGATGAAATATGAGTATGCATGTATGTGTGTGTCTATGTGTGTGCGTGTGTGCATGTATGTAAAAAAGATATGTGGTTATGTGTTTATGAATGCAAGTGAAATAGGGGAAGAGAGAGAGAGAGGGAATGAGAGAGATGTGCACTGGTGTATGCGTGTTTGTGTCTGTATGTGTGTCTGTGTGTTTGTTTCTGTCTGTGTGAGAGAGACAGAGAGAGATCAACGGAGTTTTATTCATTGATTAGTTTGTTTTTACGATTTATCAACACCATGTGGTTTGTTTAAAGCCGAAACATATTTTGAATGTTAAGAATATTATTTTTTACTAGTGAATGTTTCTTTAACAATGTTTTGAGAATAACAAGGATATTTTTTATTTAGAAAATGTAGTATTTTATCCATAGCTGGGGTAAGAGATTCATTTTTACATTTCCAAGGATATTTATGCGTAAATGAATGTAAAAACTCGAATGAAATTCGAACGCGGATGTCCGATTTCTCATTGCGAGCTGCTGCCTATTATACCACCTGCACATACATATGTGTGCAAAAGAGACAGAAATGTTTGTTCGCGTTTGTGTGTTCAGAAAAGTGAGGGAGAGTGTGCATGTGCGTGTGTGTAGGTAAGTGAAAAAAAAAATAGAATGCACGTTCGTGTATATGTGTGTGTATGCTTGTGTAGATAAGAAAAGTAAAGAATGTGCGTGTGTGGATGTGTGTATGTTTGCAGATAAGAAAAAAAAGTGTGTATCTCGAAAAAGAATGGGAATATGCAAATGTGTGTATGTGTAGAAGTGAAAAAGTAAGAAAGAATATGTGTATTTGTGTGTGTGTGTGTGTGTGTGTGTGTGTGTGTGTGTGTGTGTGTGTGTGTGTGTGTGTGTGTGTGTGTGTGTTTGTAATGCATGTGTGCAGGAGAGAAAGAGATTGCACGCGTGTGTCCTTGTGTGAGAGTGTGCGCAGAAAAGAGAGAATGAAAGAAAAAGTTAGTACGCGTAACTGTCGGGTGTGCTCGCGAACAGTCGGGGGTGTTGGAGAGGCCTGGCGTAATCAGTAACAATAATATCCCACGGATCATTTCTCGAGATTATATTTACTCGCTTGACTTTGATAAATTTCTCCGAATCTTTCGAACTAAAATAGCAAACAGAAAGTCAAAGTTGGTCTTACAAATATTCAGTTCAAGTGGAAATACACCATATAAATAAATGAAATAATTTACGTTCCAGAAAAAGGAAGTAGAAGAAGGAGGAATAAAAGGAGAAGGAGGAGGGGAAGGAGGAGTAGGAGGAGAAATAAAAAAAGAAGAAAGACAAGAAAGAGGAGTAGTAGTAGGAAGAACAGAAAGAGGTGGAACAAGAGTTAAAGAAGAAGGAGGAGAAGAGGGGGAGAGAAGATGATGAAGAAGAAGAGGAACGAGCGGGAGGATGAATCAAAAGAGGAGAAAGATGAAGAAAAGGAGGCTGGTAAAGAAAAGATGGAAGTGGAACAAGAAGAAAAGAAGGAGGACGAGGAGAAAAGATGATGAGGGAGAAGAAGAAGATAACAGTCATAGAAGAAAAGCGAAATGATTTACTTTCAAGAAGAAGAAGAAGGGGATGAGGAGAAGGAAGAGGAAGCAGAAAAAAGAGGAGGAAGAACGGAAGAAGGAGAATGAGGAGGAGATAAAAAAAGGTGGAGGGAGAAAAGAAGAAGGAGTCGGAAAAAGAGGAGGAAGAAAAGGAGGAGAAAGAAGAAAAATAAGGAGGGAAAGGAGGAGCAAGAGAAGAAGAAAACAACCATAGAATAAAGACGAAAGGCATAAAAAGAAATGTGAACGAAAAGAAAAACCATAAAGTTCTAAGAAAAAATATTAAAAGAATGTATAAACAGCAAAAAGGAGAAAGAGAGAAAAGAAAAATAAACAAATTGGTGAATAAGTTCGAATGTCGACTGTTATTTATCATTCGTTCCTTGTCGCCCTGTTGTACGTTAAATAAGTGCGAGAGAAAGAGCAACAACAGACGACGTCCAACAATGCAGCAATCAAAATTAACTTTAATATTGAAGAGCTCTGCTATTTTGGCTTATGATAACAGATTTATCTTTTCCTGACGAGCCACTCCTACTTTTTATAACGATTCCCACCCTAAATACTGCCTGCAAGTAGGGGTGGGTAAATATGGCGCAAGTTGTAAATTACATGTATATAGGATTCATTCGGATATTTCTATGACTTCAGCACGTTCTTTTCTAAGTTGGATTCAGTCAACAGTTTTGTTTGATATATGATCGTTCGTGCTAAGGTTACGTGGTTGATGGTTCAACCTGGTCATTTATAAGAATGGTGTTTCAGGCGACGAAAACTAAGCCTTGTTCTCCGTCTCCGACAGCAAAAGAATAGAGACAAAAGGCAGAAAAGTAGATGACTTAAAGAAGAACGGCGGGAGGAAGTGTAGAAGTGGCGATGGTATGCAAAGAGGAGTTTATTAAAAATGAAAAATTGCGGTTTTTTAAGGAAACGATGAGATCACTGAAAATTGGGGGAAAAAACAAAGAAAAGATAAAAAAAAAAGATAAAAGAAAACGAAGAACAAAGGTAAAATAATGCGAAACGAGAATACCGTAGAAAGACAGAAGCAATTATAAAAGAATAAGAATGCACCAACAAGCACACACACACACACACACACACACACACACACACATATATATATATATATATATATATATATATATATATATATATATATATATTTACACTTTAATAAATATACAGAGCGTCTACTCAAATAGGAGTATCGGCTATAAATAATATCTAAAGTGATACAAATCTGTTAGATTAATAAAAATCCATTCTAATATATATATATATATATATATATATATATATATATATAGTGGGATGAAATAAATATTCGTACACCATGATATTTAACATAATTATAACTTACGAAAAATCTTCTACACAATATGCTGCAATATGAAAAAAAGAATTAGAAAAATTTTGTTAGAACTGAAATTATGTTATTTATAAAATTTCGAGGCGTTAAAGTATTTGCACAAAACATGTCTTTAATATCAAATGGCTTAAATTACTTTATTTACATAATTCTTTGAAAGATTTTGCGAGATTCTTCCAATTATTTTATTACCGGAACAATCTAGATAATTCTCTAATTCCTTTCTTATATAAGCTTATCTCTGCACACAAATCATACACAATAATAGGCATCATGTGGGAAAAGTAAGAAACTATCAAATTCACAAAAAAAAAATGGAAAAAAAGGCAAAAGAAATGGCAAAATAGCAGATATTCTGAATATACCATTTACTTCTATTAGTTCCGTTATTGATAAGTATAAAAAGATGAAAACTGTTGAAAACTAATTCCAGATCAATGAGAAGAATTCAGCGCAAAATTCAAGAAAATCCAATGACTACTCGGAGAGAAATACAAGAAGAATTAAAAGCATCAGGTATTATTGCTACGAAGCGAACAATAAGCAATGAACTTCCTAGAAGTCAACTAAGGTCGCGTTCTCCAAGAAAAACTCCATTACTATTAAAGAAACCAAGGGATGCCCGGTTAAAATTTGTTCGTGAGCATAAGAATAAACCTGAGTCATTTTGGGAAAGTGTTGGGTTTTTTTTTTGGGGGGGGAGGGTTGATGTCAACACACGTTTGACACTTTTGCAATCCCAACAAATATTCTTTGTCACTTTTGTAATGCTCGTTCTAGTAGAGACTTTGTAATCGCAGATACAACTATAGTATGCCGTTGAACAATGCTGGTGTCAGATGCCTTCGAATATCACTCGCACTAATAGTATTTGTTCGATAATACTCACTCGAATAGTTATCCTTATAGTGATCCGAATAAGAAAACAGTATAGTGAATAGAGTAGAGAATAGCGGTCCGATTAGTAATAGAGGATAGAGTAGAAATGAAGATCCGAATAGTAATAGATGATAGACTAGGAATGGTGATCAGTTAGACACACGGTACCTTCCATATATGTGTTTCTTCTATAGTCACGTGGTCTAATTAATTCAATATTAGGATCTCTTGTGTTTGCTCACTGGCGATCTGTGTTCAAACTCAAGTGTCGAAAGTTATGGACAGATGAAGCAAAAATTGAATTTTTTAGGCGTAATTCAAGGAATCACGTTTGGAGGAAAGACAACAGCCTTCGTACCGAAGAACACAATCCCAACGGTAAAATTTGGTAGTGGCAATATCAGAGATTGGGAATGTTTTTTCCTGCCAATGGTACGAGCAATTTAGAGATAATTAGATGGTGGAATGTATTCAAAAATATACCAAGAGGTTTCGGACCCTAATTTGTTTGGGTCAGTGTTAAAGTTTGGACTCCCAAATGAATCGGTTTTGCAACAAGCTAATTGCCCTAAATATAGGGCTAAATCTACGAAAACATGGCTTATTGAAAACACTGACAATACACTCGAATTGTCATCAGAGTCTCCAGACTTGTATCGAATAGAGGATTAGTGGCGTTCATTAAACATTCAAAATAATAAAAGAGATCCGAAAACATTCTGAACCTAAAGAGAATATACAAAGAAGAATGGAGTAAATACCAACAAACCCTTACAAATCATTGATTAAAATCAACAAAAACAGACTGATTGCTGTTGAATGGGGTAACGAATATGCTACAAAGTGTTAAATCAGTATTATAATGTCGTACGAAGATTTTTTCGCCTCCAAATTTTTTAATTACATATAATTTCATTAATATAACAATTTTTCAAGAATGTTTTTCTATATTGCAGCATTATGGCATAGTATAGAGATGTTGTATGAATTATAAAATTATTTTATAAAATCTAACTGTTAAATAAAAAAAATTCATGGTGTACGAATACTTTATTAGTTCCTATATATATATATATATATATATATATATATATATATATATATATATATATATATATAGTAGTAATAGCGAGTCCTAATTAACACAATATAGAATATTAGATATTAAATATTAAACTGACTCATAAAGAGCACACCATGTGTATTTTTTATTGAATAGAGCAACAGTCTCAAAATGACACCATAAACAGAAAAATCCTGTGAATTTTAAATTTAAAATCAGTAGGTGAAAATGGTCATTAACTTATGGTATCTTAATTCCAATTGTAAGGAAAAAAGTTCATATATATATATATATATATATATATATATATATATATATATATAGTCATCCAGAGACAGACTGTTTCGCTGTATCACAGCTCCTTAGTGTGGCTAGATATCAAATTGCTTCAAGTTGGGACCGAAACCCGACTAATTTGACATCAGTTATCTATCTGTCTGTCTGTCTCTCTCTCTCTCTCTTTATATATATATATATATATATATCTGTGTGTGTGGGTGTGGGTGTGTGGTTTTAAGGTATGATATGCTTATGGATAAATGGTATGGAAATATATAATGGGTCACTGAGGTAAACGCAGAGTAGCAACAGTCTGTTTCATGATTGATGGCAATCTTCTGGTCTGAAGATTGCATTTAGGCATGAAACACACTGTATAATTATGAGTACAGATAGAATGAGAATACGACAAAAATTTAAATATATCAAGCAATTTCAAAAACTTCTATTCTGACAAGTTTCGTAAATGGATCGACTCCATAAGAATAAGAATAAGTTATGTACCATGCGTGATACACGATTATACGATCATGTATCTTTCGATACATGACTGACGAGGCAGGTTTTTTCCCACAATAGGTTGCCATATATTTCTGCGGTAGAACCGTTGCCAAGGCTATAGAACCCGGTCTGTCCTGCTATCTACCCATAGCTGGGGGGAGAAGAAGAGGAACCATGCCTTTCCCAAGAGTATTAACAATTAAGTGAATGTAATGGATTCGGCTCGAATTCGAAACCGGCTCTCCGATTTCTCAATCGGAGCCGTTATCCATTAATACACTGTGCCTCCTTAACGAGCAAAAAGTGGTTCACCTTGAGTATATGTACGTTTGATTGTTCTTTTTACTATATCTTTTGTAAAAATAAGATTTTAATTCATTTCAACCGTGTTTTATCATTTATTTATTTCCATATTTATTCATTGTAACTTTAAAACTTTTTTGACTGCTTCAGTGCGAATACGAACAGGCGATAAACTGACATAGCCCGGTTGTACCTCCGACGATGAACACACACTCACGATTTTTAACTTTATCGCCTATCGTTACTAAATTATTACTGAATCAATGTGCATTTTCTTAAACCTTAAATAAAAATTATAAATAACTGAAGAAATATATTTGACTTGAAATTCGTTAAAATTTAAGTTCTAGAATGATACAGTTAAAATAAGAATAAAACATTAATATGCTTACGTGTACCAATTTTTTTCATGCTAATGTAGATTTTGTTGAAACAGACAACTTTTCAGATGAAGCCAAAATATATATATATATATATATATATATATATATATATATATATATATATATATATATGTATGTATGTATTCTGTTCATACGTTATTTTTAATGGATACATTTTATTTAAGTAAATGCTCTGATTTTTAAATAAACAGTGTTAATTTCATTTACCGCTCTGAATGCTCGAGAAATTTCGTAGAAAATATGCGATCTACGACAGGAATCGAATCTCTGTCATATATGGACCGTCATTTGATCTGACGTGCTATACCACTCAGCTACATAGAAGCGTCTGGTATAACTGAATGGTATATTGAGATCAAGTGAGGGTTCTATATAGGACATAGGAAAAAGAAAAAAGTAAATGAAAGAATACAGTGTTTGAAATGGCATACGTTGTGCTTTTTCTTTTCTTAGACCGCGCTCTTCTCCTCTTAAATGTTAATAATAATAATAAAAACAAAAAATTGTTCTCCAGAGTACAGCCCATGCCTTACGATAGCCTTTTTCTATGTAAAATATGTTTCTTTGTTATTTTAATTTGCTCAGTGGAAAATGTCATGATGCGTTTCTAACCTTAAGTCTCTGGTCAGGATCCGGAAAGAAATGGGTACACACCAGAAAATGATGATAATAATAATAATACCGCTACAAACCAGAGAACGTAATCGAAAACGACCAAGTCAAGATCATGTGAGATTTAAACTTCCAAACAGACCACGTCCTTGAGACGAATAAAGGAAAAATAGCAATTATTGAAAATAAAAAAAGGAAAGAAAAAGAAAATGCTGTTCCTGGTGACCATAATGTCAAGATCAAAGAAATTGATGAGCTCAACATATACAACGAGCCTCGGATTGACGTTGCTGTAATGGGAGACGTTCCAGTTACTGTCATCTCAGTTCTCAATGAGGCAGTGGGTTTTTAACCATCGAACTTAAAGTCTTACATTAAAACAATCGAATTAAAGCCTAGTATACCATCACTTCAGAAATCTGCAAAAAATGCTCTCAGCGTGAGCTAACAGGACTTAACGCATAATAAAAGATCACCGGCTTCTGATACGAAAAATCGTGTGAAAGGAGAAGGTAGTAGTGGTAGTAAATAATAATAATAATAATAATAATAATAATAATAATACTTTCTATTATACGATACTAAGCCTGGGTCTCGTGGCTTCCTATCTTTATTGAAAATGTTACAATGTAAACATTTTATCTTGGTAATTTAAGATTAGTTACATTTTATCGCCCATTGTTACTAAATTATTACAGAATCAATGTGGATTTTCTTAAACCTTAAAGAAAAAGAAAAATAATAAATATCTGAAGAAATCTACTTGATTTGAAATTAGTTAAAATTTAAGTTCTTGAACGATACATTTAAAATAAAAATGAAGCATTAATATACTTATGAGTACTAAATTTTTCATGCTAATGGCGGTTGGCTGCTCATATACAATTATGCCTGCCTACTAGACTGGCTAGCTAATTCCGGTTGAAGACGCCGGATCGGGCATATTTTGTGTTTGTTCAACACCCACAAAGTCCGCCTGTGGTTTATACTGGAACTACGCTGAGCCAACCTTAGTTACAATTTCTTGGAAAGAACACATTATCTGGCGTGATCAACAGCCTGAACAAGGCCAGTACGTTCAAACCCTCACTCACGCTGACCACCGCCTTCGTGCCCGTACAGCCATCGATGGATCACAAATAGTTCCATCTACCTCAAATCAATCAAAATGTTTGGGTCAACCGGAGGTATGGTTTGGTGCCACATGCTGGTATCGCCTCCCCAGACCGTTAACAACAAGAATTCACTTTCCTGATGAATCGACCATGATGAGATTCGTACCCAGGTCTTATGGCCGTTAAGTACCACATATTTGCTTGTCAGTATCCTGTATTTAACCAGTTGGCGATACCCTCTAGCGGGTGGGAATAGTGGGAGAGGGCGTCATGGTTGGGTGTCTCGAGTTTTTCTTTCTAATTTTGAAGAAAGACTGAGGCATCTAAATACTTGTGAACACCCAGAATTGGAAAACGCTATATATCAATAAGCATTTATTAATAATTCTTGGCAATAATCAGATGAAAAACAGACAAACGTAAAAGCAATTATCGGACAGAGGTAGTAATTATCAACGCATATTTTCGAAATTAATCTTAAAATGGCGTACCTATCCTCCAAGTTGTCATGAAACAATTAACTGTGTCAATGGTCAGTGTTCGATCCCAAGTCCAAAAGATTTCGAATATAGTCTATAACTTTTAGAAGAGTCATAAACATTATAATAGAAGCCCTTTTCAGTTTGTTAATGTAAAAAATCTCGGCCGTAGGTAAAGAGGCAAAAGCTTATAGCGAGAAATAAGCTTTTCTAAGATATATAATATGGAGACACGGTGGATTAATATATAGGGGTTCGCATTCGGAATTGGAAAGCCGAATTCATATTCCCGTTGAGTTCATTGCATTCACTTAATTGTAATACCCTTGGGAGAAGTATACATCCATTTCTTACTCCCAGTTATAGGTAAATAGGTGGACAGACTGGGACCTAGAGCCTTGGTTGGTAACCAGTCTGTTAGAAGAGAAACTTTGAATTCAAACGACCTGTTGCCTTTTAGGCAAAGGCTAGAAGAAAGTAGATTGAAACGAATCCACCACACATGTCCTCTCGAAGAACGGAACAAGCCCCCTACTTCGAGCGGCGACAGAAAATAATAGACTTCAAGGGCTTAGTACAGTGGTTCAAACAAACGCAGGAATGGGATATAGCACTATCTGGTTTCGGACCACTCGCCCATGGGTGATACACCCATGGCACTTTAGACGATGACAGGGATCCATAATGAGGAAAGAATGTTTGGAGAATTTAAGAGTCACATGACATTAAAGGGGAGTGGGAGCGATGTTAAGGAGACAAAGGCTAATCAGAGCTACAAAGGACAGGAAGTCGTGGGGAGTCATGACAACCCATTTCCTGAAGGAACACAGCGCACAAGAAAAGGCGCCCAGCAGCAGAAGAATTTCAAAAAGCCATTAAGACAAGAACTGTTTTCGATTACGCGTGACAGTTAGAAAATAGTCCCAAATAGGAAGCCTCTAACCAACCAGAAAAAAAAGGGGCAATATCTCTTCTGAGCTTTACTGTCTTTATTATCCGCTGGAGAAGCAAATCAAAAACCGGACAACGACTTCCCGAAGCGGACAGGAAAAATCGGCTAGGGACAATGAGGGATGAAAAGAGAAAAAGAACAATTTCCAACCAAAAATAAAGTTACCGTCCAAAACAGTTAAATCATGGAATGCCCATCAGAATTGGATTCCCTTTTGGCTCAATTAGGAATTAATCGCCGATGGGCAGTGGGTCAAGTTGGACACTTGCCAACCTATCAAGTCGCTGTTCGATTTTTGGAGTTAGTAGCCGAAGCCGATTGATTTTTGGGTGTTATAGATTAATGAGGAGGCTGTAAGTTGAAGATAAAGTTGCCAAATATATCTTCCTGTGGGCGATCTCTCTTAGAAACTCATAGTCACTTCTTCAAGATTGGCTTTCATTCTCTTTGTTCATTTTTTTCGTTCTTGGAGCACGCATGTAATTTTCTCGCGTTCGTCATTTCACTGATTCTTCTTACGATGCGTGTATTTTATTCCGAGGTAAAGAAACCACCCACAATAATGCAGTGGTTAACAAGCTAGTCTCTCAAATCAATTTTCTCGCGAAGTGAACATGACTCTCACAGGCTGCTAGTCCATGGGCGTGTGATGTCCAATTAATTTATGCTCATACACCTGTCTCACCGAAAATCAATGGTTAGCAAACCTGTTGCGCAGATAATTCATCTCCTTCTATGCACCTAGTCCATTCCGCACGTGAGCGATCATGGCTCTCCACAATATCCTTTGCAGCTCTTAATAAAGATCGTTTTTTCGCTATCTCGCCTAATCTCTCTTCTACCAACCATTTACACCAGCGCTTTAGGAAGGCTATGTGCTGCTTTACCCTGTCATAATTGCCTTCAGTATGCCTTGTGAGTGTTAAAATTTCTTAGCATTCTTTCCTTTTTATGTATCCTCGAAATTTCAACTATCCCTTTCTCAGTCCATTAAGCCTGTTTTTTCATCTTCTACGTTGTCAAGTCCTTTCAGCAAGTGGACAATCATGACTCTCCACAATTTCCTGTCCTGAGTAAATTTTGTTATTTCCCTATCTCTCCAAATGCCAGTTCTGCCAAACATTTACTTGTGTAAGTGGTTGGCAGAAATGGTTGACTCGTTAGGTAGGATATGTGCTGATTTCTTCCGCCACTCTTGTCTTCAATATGCCCCATGAGTATCAAATTTTCTAAGCTTCCTTTCCTCATTATGTACCCTGGAAATTTGAACTGTCTCTGAATCGAATTATGTGTCACTTTCTTTCCATTTTCTCTAAAACTCCGTCATTGCTTACGCGTTTGGTCCATGGCAGCCTTAGCATCCCTCTGTAGAAACATTTCTGTTGCCTAAAGTCACTTCTTCGTCTGTGAGCAGACTGTCCAGCAATTACTTCTTTATAGGAGAAAAAAGTCGTTAGAAACAAAGAAAACAGTATTGATCTGTATTGATCTCCGGTGTGGTAGCAAATGCTGGACAATCTCCTCAAAGATGAAGAAGAGACTTGAAGGAATATAAATGTGGTTCTACAGAGGGATGCTGAGGATGCCATGAACCGGGTTTTGGAGAAAATGGAAAATAAAAAGGAAACTTATATTTAACATCATGAAGAAACATTTGAAATTTCTGGGGCACGTTATGAGGATGGAGGGCTTGGAAAATCTGATACTCACAGGACAGATTGTGGGAAAGAGTGACAGAAGAAAACCACACATAACATACGTGATGGGCTTGAGTAAATAGATGATAGAACAGGTTTTGGGAGAAATAACAAAAAGAGAAAACTTCTTAAAAACTACAAGCATCTTCGGATTTCGGTGTCACACTTTCCATTCTCTGTTAAAAACACTTCCCAGCTATATAATTATTTATTTATTACTTGCTAAGTAGATTAAATATTTAATTTAAAGATCTTTTATTAATTTACCAAACTGTGAGTCATTGCTTGCTTGTTCACTTTAGCCTTGGAGTGAAAGTTACTTATACCTATATCGACAATCTCTGCAAAATGTGATGCTTAGGTTTTTTTTCTTCTATGTGCCGTGTCCTTTCAGGACGTTGACGATCATGGCTCTCCACAGTTTTTTCTCCTTTGTAACTCTTAATAAATTTTGACTTTTTCACATTTCTCCAAAAGTCTGTCTACCACTCATTTACTCAATAGATACTTTATGCTTTCTTTTCCTCTGTCCCTCTTGCCTCCCTGTGAGTATTAAATATTCCAAGCCCTCTTTCTTTATTATGTGCTCTAGAAATTTCAACTGTATCTTCCTGTTGTCTAGTTTAAGTGTTCTTTTTGTCTCCATAGTTTCTAGAACTTTGTCGTCGTTCACATATTCGATCCATAGTATTCTCAGCATCCTTCTGTAGATCTACATTGTTGTTGCTTCAAATCTCTTCTTGTTTTACATTCACTGCCATATCAGGACTGATGTTATATGACAGTTCAGTACTTGTTTCTAGCATTTTTTTTTTGTTTCTTAATACTTTGCTTACTTTTTGGAAGGCATCTTTAGCTATCCCAAAGCATCTTCGGATTTCGGTGTCGCACTTCGATTCTCTGTTAAAAACACTTCCTAAATGTTTAAATTGTTTTACTTGCGTGATTTTCACATCTTCACTTTGCATTTCCCATGGGACATTGTATATTTTCTTTCTATTTAATCGTTGTATTTCCTTCGTTCGTTAGTCCTATCTAATTTATAGCGATGTTGAATTTTCCGTAATATAAATAGCGTCTATAACTCTACGTGTAATTTTAACCAGAACAGATGCTATGTAGATATTGATTAACTGGGTCTCACATGGGCGCTGTGTCTGCAAATATTAAGTAGAATTGATATCTTATCCAAGCTAGTTTAATTAAGCGGTTTCCTGACATGAGCGAAGGAAAGTATTGCAAATATATTGATATTAAAACATTATCGTTGTACAAATCAACTAAAAACAGGAGACCAAGTCTCTAGTACAAAACATTTAAAATATGTATTTTGGATATATAGTTTACCCGATCTAATGAAACAGAAACTAAAGAAAATTGGCTAGACCATAGACCTAAAACACATACGCATCAACGTAAACATCATTTTCGTTCGACAACGTCCTAAAGGAGGAAACGCGTCGCACGAAATCTGTTTCCACTTTGTCGCAGATTTCTCTAAAATACTTAACATTAGAGAATTATTTTAAAAGCGTGAAGAACTAGCCATGATAACCAAATGTCGAAACCATCTGACATTAAATATAAAAGTTCTCTAAAATACAAGCTGATGTCTTTGGGGCAGCTATCTTTGTGGCTATAGGTTTGCTAAACATACGTTACTGTCATTAAGTGGTCGCGGGTTCAAAGGAACAAAATAACACAATAATCGACATATATGCCATATAACAATAATGGAAACCTGATGATAGTCAGAGGGTACTTGGCCGAAACGTTGCATCAATTAAAGCATCTATAATAACCAAGATGAAATAGATAGTTTATTCCACGCAGGGGTTCGTGAATTTATATCGGCAAGTGAGTATGTTGCTTGGAAGTTTTTTTTTCCGAACATAAATTCTCCTCCTTGAAATGTAAGAGGCTCTCTCATTCTTCCCTTTCCGGTGGGTACGATCTGTCATCCGGTTTGTCCCACGTGTGCAAAATCCAAGCACAGCTGGGTCGGCCATATGTTTACATGTTAGAGGAAGCTACGAATATCTACTGAACAGATGGATGTGCATCTGCCGGCTAGGGGGAGATCTCTCAAGTCAACCCACTGATGGATCTAGCCTTTTTGAAGCTCATGTGTAACACTGAGCGCCAAATCTATTTTCACATGACCAGAGTTGAATCACATGATCTTGACTCGATTAAGTGGGCTCCAGAATAGAAATAATGCAAGAGCAGATTATTTGGAAAAAACAAAGATCAAACAGTTGCTTCCATTGACACCTGATAATCTTAGACATGAAAGTCAGTGAAGAACTACAGAAGTAAGATTCTACAAACTTCTCCTACATTGAAGACATCGCAAATGAAGCACTTCGTGATAAGAAACTGGACCGTTGGAAGATCACCCAACCATTGTTAAGGTGTGAATGTTGAAACGGTATGACCACGTCACAAATGCGATCCGTCATTCCACAAGCACCCGACAAGGTGCCAAAAAGAAGGAAACAGAAATGAAAATGGGCAGACAATGTCAATGAGTAAACGATAGACTTTCGCAAAGGCCCAAAGACAAAAACGAGATATGAAGTTGGCCCGGTGCACTGTTGAGCAGGAACCACATGCCCATACCCGGTCAAAGGACTGCTTATTATTATTATTATTATTATTATTAAAAAAAAAAAGACACAAATATTTTATATAGATAAAACCCTTCGTAAGGTGTGGGTTGTACTCGTGAGAACAATTTTTTCTATTTTTTTAAGGCATGAGCTTCCAGAAATCCCTTCAATGAGTCTACTTTTCATACCAATCCGAGGACTGCAAATATAACAGGGATTGTTTATGTTATTATTATTTTTATTTTCTTTGATTTCTGGCGTTTACACATTTCTTTCCGGATCCCGCCCAGGAACCTAAAGTTAGAAATGGCATCATGACACTTTCCACTGACAAAAAAAAAAAAAAAAATTACATAGATAAAGCCCTTCGTAAAATGTAGGCTGTACTTGTGAGAACAACTTTTTGTATCACTTTGACGCATTGACTTCAACGAATCCCTTCAATTAGTCTACTGGAATCTTTTCCAACCAATCCTAGGGCTCCAACTACAACAGGGATTATTGATGTTCTTTTTCATTTTTTTTCAAAGATTTTGACAGCTTTTTGAATATCTTCAAAGATACATTGCAGTCTCAATACTGAGGCACATTTTTTGTTGTTTGTGGTCTCTAATAACAATGTCTGGGCGGTTGGCTATGATTGTTCTGTCAGTGTGTATTCTGTAGTCCCATAGAATTGTAACAGGTCCTACTCCGTAACTGGGTCTGGGTGGTGTTCACACCAGTTTCTTTCAGTTTCCTTTCCGTAGAAGTTGCATATTTTCCAGTACTGATGCCGGGTTTTATACTGAGTGTGTGCCAATATCGTGCAACCGGATACAAGATGATCAATTGTTTCTGGATATATATCACAGAATCTGCATTTTGGGCTAACACAATATCTTAGTATATGTGCTCGATAATTCCTAGTTAAGCAAGGATAAAACCTTCAGTTTCCGCTTTCAACCCTGCACTACGTACCCACTGATGGGTACGGGTTTTGTCTACGTCAGCTTGTTTGGTACGGGCAGAGTATTCGCCACGAAGCGGTTTATCTTGCCATTGTTTCTGTATCTGGTCGGTTGCATTTGTCTTTGCTTTCTTTTTTTTCTTACAGGCTTCATCATGCTACATTTCGCTAATCTTTATGACAAAATCTAAATCTATTAAGGGTGTTTCTGTAATTCTACCTTTCTTGAATGTTACTTTTGCACATTTATCTAATCCGAAGTTCATACCTATGTCGTCACTGAAGTATTTTACAATACTGAGGAAGCCTTTCAACTCATTGTCTATTATTATTATTATTATTATTATTATTATTATTATTATTATTATTATTATTATTATTATTTACTTTCATTTCTGTTATATACACGTTCTTCCAGGTCCCAACCTGAGGTCAGAAATGGTTTCATAATATTTTCTACTGATCATTTTTGTAAAAAAAAAAAAAAAAAAACGAAAAACATAAAGAAACTAAGATCACACACATTTTACATAGATAAAGCATTTCGTAATGTGTGAGATCTATCTGTGAATAAAATATTTTGTATTTCTTTTAATTTATGAACGACCAGAAATCCCTGCAATGAGTCTACTGGAAACTTTGCCAATCAATCCGACGTCTCCAACTACAACTGGAATTATTGATGTCTACATGTGCCACATTTTTTAGGTCCCCACTTCAAGATCCTTGTATTTAGATAGTTTTTTTTTTTTAAGATCTTCAAAGATAAATTATAATTCGCAGGAGCTGCCATGCCAATAAGAAAACACATTCTGGGCGATGTCTTGGCAATTAGCTTTTAATGTTCTGTCTATGTGCATTGTGAAGTCTCATAAAATTATTACGTCATATCTCTGTAACTATTTCTGGGTGATGTTCATACCAGTTTCTTATAGTTACTTTCCCGTAAAGGATGCATATTTTGTAGTGCAAATATTGGCCCACTCTATCATGCCGAGTTTTATATTCAGTGGGTGCTAAGACTGTGCAACCTGATGCAAGATGCTCAAATTTTTCAGGATATTTATCATAGAATCAGCATTTCGGGTTAACACAATTTTTCAGTATGTCTGTTTGATCATTTCTAGCTAGCAATAATTGATCCTGTGCAGCAAGAACATCTTCAGTTTCAGCTTTTAACCCTGGACTATGCAACCACAGATGGGTTTGTTTACATCAGCTTGTTTACTACCGGTAGAATATTGACCATGAACAGTCTTAACTTGCCATTGGTTCTGCATTTGGTACATAGCAATTTTTTTTTTTACTTTCTTTTTTAGTTTTTTATCACTGCAGTAACTGTTACTACGTTTTATATGCACTTCTTCAGTCCCATGAAATTCTTTTTTGAATTTGTCTATTATTATTATTATTAAAAAGCGATCATTGAATGCACTTCTTGAAATTGCAAATTCTTAATAAAATTCATTCAATATTTTTATTTTATCATCATTTTATTATATTTGGTCTGAGAGGGAATCCGTTTCTCCTGGTAATAATTTTGCCACGGGTTGTAGGAATAGGACCATTTCCTGGCGGTCGAGGTCCCCCACCAAAAAAAAAAACGGACTATTGGGGTATGGGGGGGCATGGTTACACATCAAACACGGCCTTGAGAGAAATTACGTTCGAGAGGGGAATGCGGATGAATACACTTATGTTCTTTCTGCCTGTACGCAAGCACCCATACGCACATACACATACACACAACATACAAATGTGCACAGACATGCGCCCAATGTATCTTATTGGTTTCTGAACTCCTTGCATATAAAGACTTCACTCTCGCTTTCTCTTTGTTCCCCTTCTCTTAAAGCACTTTCGCATTAATTCCATTCGTACATGCACTTTATTTCCTCGCCACATAATCTGATTTTGCTGCCTACTTCATTATTTTTTGCACCCCTTTATTTTCTTTCCAGACCGTATCACTTGGGATGCGCTGGTTTTTCATTTTTGTTAATGTTCTTTCTTTTTTGCTTCTAGATTCTGTGCTTCATTCATAGATAGCCATCATCTTGCTTCATCGAACCCACCGCAATTCTCCATTTGGCACCATTTCATTCTAATTCCTAATTTTTCAACTTCCTCAATCTCATATATATATATATATATATATATATATATATATATATATATATATATATATATATAAATCTAAAATATTAAACATTAACCTTTTTCAATACATTGTCTATAAAAAAAACATAAAATTTTATATATATATATATATATATATATATATATATATATATATATATATATGTAAGATCACTGCCTCACTCATTGAAATCCCGTAGACTCCACTGAGGATAATGGGGTCTCAGTTCTCAACACGCTAAACGCTACTACTATGGTTTCCCTTGCAAGTCGGTTATGCAGGATGGGGGTGCTCACACGCACAATCTCTCTATATAAATTTTTCGTTCCCTTCCTTTAATTCTCCCCCTCTTACTCTTTACATATATATATATATATTTCTAAGTAAAAAAATATGTGTGACACTATTTTTTGTAAAAGATATACATATATATTTTGATAAAATATATAACTGATGTATTACACGCACGCACACACACACGCACGCAAACACATACGCGCACACACACACACACACACACACACATATATATATATATATATATAAGTGGACATTGAAGTCAATATCAAGAGGCTTCATTCTTTTTCATGCTAAAAGCAATCGTAAGTACGTTGTGTTTTTGCTCAAGTCTGACGATTACATTTAGGATGAAACAGACTGTCACCTCTGAGTGTTGACTTCAATGACCACTTTTTATATTTACATACACTTGATCTCTTTTATATATATATATATATATATATATATATATATATATATATATATATATATATATGACTAGTTATATCTACCTAGAGAGAGTTTTGATGTTATAAAATTAAAAAAAAAAATTGAAGCGGAAAACTTTATGTCAACGCGTTTCAATCTTTTAGCAATTACATCAACGCAATGTGAACATTTTATTTGATAACCTGTATTTATACATTGAAAAAACGTTCAGAAAACATATTGTTACTATGTGTATAATTTCAGGTTACCAAGTAAATGAGATAAAATTACTCCAGGAACGAAACTCATTGGCATAAGAATCTTTTCCTCTCTTCAGGTGGTGGGCAATAAGCGTTCTTAATGCCATACAGCAATTATACAGCTATGACACTGGAAGTAGAGAGGGGGAGGAGGCGTAGAAAAAAAATTCTGTATCCAGCGTTGTTGAAACGGAGAATACTTTTACTTATATGTCTGCACCTGTACATTATCTCAGTTCTGCTATTTAACAACATACTGCTGTTTTTATAAGTTGCTATAACCAGCTTCACTTCCTGGCACAGCCTACAACTTTTACCACTTGTTCTTCTCAGTTTAACCTCTTTTTTTTATATACACTACTGCATAGATAGATAGATAGATAGATAGATAGATAGATAGATAGATAGATAGATAACACTCTGAATTAGATAGATAGATAGATAGATAGATAACACTCTTAATTAGATAGATAGATAGATAGATAGATAGATAACACTCTGAATTAGATAGATAGATAAATAGATTGATAGATAGATAACACTCTTAATTAGATAGATAGATAGATAGATAGATAGATAGATAGATAACACTCTGAATTAGATAGATAGATAAATAGATTGATAGATAGATAACACTCTGAATTAGATAGATAGATAGATAGATAGATAGATAGATAGATAGATAGATAGATAACACTAAATTAGATAGATAGATAGATAACATAGATATAGAAGATAGATAGATAGATAGATAATACTCTGAATTAGATAGATAGATAGATAGATAGATAGATAGATAGATAGATAACACTCTGAATTAGATAGATAGATAGATAGATAGATAGATAGATAGATAGATAGATAGATACCATAAATATTTGATTTAATATCCGGGGCGCTTATTTTAAAAAAAAGTAGATTTTTAATAAATTAAGTTATTATCGTTAAACTCACAGATCCAGATAAACATCCACTTGTGTTTCTCAAATATATTTGATCTTTCATCTTGTTACGTTTATTCGTGTGTGTGCGTGTGTGTGTGTGTTTAGGGGAAATCTTATTTGATGGGGTCAATTATTCTAGTGAGGCGCTTATTCGAAGGAGCACTTACTTTAAATTCTTTCGGAACTTTTATTCGAGGCAGGGCGCTAATTCAGGCATTTACCATAGATAGATATGAGCAAACTGGGAAAGATATATATAGATAGATAGATAGATAGATAGATAGATAGATAGATAGATAGATAGATTGCGAAATCGGCAGCAAGAATAGACGCTTGAGACTACAAAGTGCTGTAAGCTTGGGTGTGCGTGTGGTTTAATGTGTAGGAGCTTGGAATGAGTAATCAGGGAGTGAAACACCGGTTCCTGTAAAATTACCGACGTTAAGAAACGTCGAATCTGGTTAGTAACTAGAGTGGTGACCGTTTCGGAATAGCAGATGATGTAAATTTGGTTGTACGCGTAGTGTAATGAATAACAATTGTTCATCGGAAATCCGAGTTACAATTTCCGTTGGGTTCGTTATATTCACTTAAGCGCAAATACCCTTTGGGAAATTTGTGAATCCGCATATTCTCTCCCCATCTATGGGTTAATTAGTAAGATTTTTATCACTAAAACCATTTTATTTAAAAACAAGAAAGGTAATAATAATAAAAAATATAAAATAAAATTGCGTAAAAAATATTCAAAATCCGACATCAAATAACTATTATAGACTGATAAACGAAACGAAAAATTAGCAAAAAGAATAAAATGAATCTTCTTTGCATTGTAAATAATATCGTGTTTAATAATAAACCTCAGATTTAAAAATAAATTAATAATCTTTTTGACACAATATAAAATGGAAGACAGAAGTACGATTTATTGTGATTTCTTTTCTATAGTTTTTTTTCCTTTAACCTAAAACTGCCGATAACGGTTTGTATTTAGGATTACATGAATAGATTATTTTTTGTTGAATTAAACTGGCGACTACATCTGAAGTTGTAAGCAAAATTAATTTTCTGTGTCATATGAAACAGATTCGGTGATGCTTTCGTTTAAAACACCAAGTAAATAGATTTTCGTTTTCTCATGTTGTGTTCACGAAATCTAATTATTCAGAGTACTTACCAGTTTTCCTCCATCATCGACAATATGGTTTTCAAGTCGGGTATCGTTAATGGCAAGAGAAGAAATATCAATGGCATATCCAGTCGGGAGCTAATTTTAATTTATTGTTTTCGACGAAAATGAAAAGAGATCTAAAAAAAAAAAAAAAAAAAACTTACATGAATTGTCATTCCGTTTTAGAACCGAACGATGCCATTACAAGATTCTTTGGAATATTGCCTGATTTAATAGAATTTGGAATACAAATTCTTTCCGCTTTCTCTCGCATGTACACGCGCACACACATACATACGAGGTCTGATCAAAAAGTATCGGGGCTATTGCTATGGTAACGGAGCTAAAGTACACAGAGTGAAGCCGCTTGGCACAGACTGACCTCGGCCTCTGTCGTGTATACACATTAACTTGTAATGTTCTCGTTCACTCCTATTATGTATCGCGGTACTTGGAAGGAAAGTGTGTAGAATGTGGTCATCTCACCACTCCGCAGAGGTTCCATCAGGGATCATATCTTATGCAACAGTTTTTGGCGAAGAAACTCGTTTCCCAGGTCCAACAACCATCATATTCCTCAGATCTCGCACCTTGCAAATTTTTCCTCTTCTAAAATCAAATCCCACTTGAAAGGAACAAAATTACCCAAAATGTTCAACGAGGTTCACTATTCCAATAAAAAGAGTTCCAGGAATGATTCTATCAATGGAAAAATATAATAAACAGATTGTTCTTTTTAATCAAATTGTCTGGTTAGCAAATTAGCGTTTTATCTATAAAAATAATGTATAAAAAGAAAATATATGAAAATAATTTTCAGAATTAGCCCATCTCGTAACATATGATATCATTTGTTTATAGTAACATGATTATGTTACTATAAACAGGTTTATAGGTTACAGGTTCGATTCCTGTCGAAGGACACATATTTTCTATAAAATTTCTCGGGCATTCAGACCGATAAATATAGTTTATACTCTTTATTATAAACAGAGCATTTATTTAAATATTTGCATCTCTAAAAATAACGTACAAACAGAAAATATATTAAAATAATTGTGGACTTAGTACATTTCAATTTTTATTTATTTATTTATATATATATATATATATATATATATATATATATATATATATATATATATATATATATATATATATATATATATATATATATTAGGTGTTTGTTTGTATGAACACCTTTTGGGCCATTTAATGTCGAAATTTATTGTTCTTCAGATGATCAGTAATTTCTTTTAAAAAATGTATTACTAGTATTTCTTTTATTATGAGAATGTATTGCTGGTATTTTTTACTATAAAAATGTTCAATAACGTACAAACAGAACATATATATATATATATATATATATATATATATATATATATATATATATATATATATATATATATAAGTTTCAATACAAAGAACAATATGTTCATTATATTTTTCCAATTTTTGGAAGTAGTGTGCGTCTTGTATGCTGGAAAATACGGTATATCCTTTCCATCAACCTGACATAATCGTAGTCCCAGGTAAAATACAGCTTCGAATTGTGTTCAGTAATGTGGAGGCTATTCCATCTGGCACACATTGGCACACATTACATGAAACTTTGATTTAGAATTTAGAATTTTAAAAGAGTGCCAAAAACTTTGAATTAAAATTTATAATTTCTTTGAAAGAAATAAGACTATTTACATTCGGATTATTGTCCTCATCTTTGTTGTTGTTATCACTCCATTTCAGTTAAATATATATCTGATTAGATTAATTTCTTAACTTTAAAATCCCTGATCCAAATAAGTGCCTTTTTCTTTTCTCAGATGTATTCGTTTAGTCAGCATAGGAGCGCTTATTTTAAATTTATCGGTGAAATGAAAGGGCACTAAATCGAGCATTTATGGTAAGCAATAAAATATAATGAAAGAAAAACTCATAAAAAATTAATAATAATAAAAATACTTCGTTGAGAAACTTAAGATAAACATATAGACGTATACATTTAAATTCCAAACTGTAAACTGCTTTTAGTAAGTGTGTTAATCTTGTTTATAAACAAGGAAAAATATTTTTAAGAAGCAGCTTGATACGGACGTTAAAACAACGTACATGCGTTCGTAAGAACACAAATAAAAACAAACGTTTTGTAGAAACATCACCATACGCATGCGCCGATTTAAAAAAAACATATTGCTGAGTCGACAATGTCCGAACAAGATAAACAATTTAAAGATCAAATATCACAAACGATCTTAGACTTCTTGGTACACGTTCCGGTCAGATTAATAATGGCGCTGAGGCGTGGAATTCTTACTGAAAGAAAACGTCCCAAATTCAACTGATTGATTTATTCTGATCCTTGGCCCTGCCTTCAAAAAAGCTGCTTGTATGTGTATCAATGACAGACTGACGAGGTGGGACATGAAATTAGATCTACCCTTGCCCCGTGTCCAGTTTTCGTAATGAGTTAGATACGACGACCGTTCTACGGAGAGGGTAGAATCGTACATTCCCAGCTTAGATGCCCCTCCAGGCTACGATGTTTGTGGACTTAAAATAACCATACAGATATGATGATAAGTTGTAAGAGACGAAGGGAACTAGAGACATGTCAATTGTAAGAGCTTTTCTATTTTACTGGAAATTAATGCTCGCAAGTTTAGGACGCAAAATGTTTCCCGAACTGAAGAAAATGTAAAGTTGCATTAAAATATTTTTAATTTGTAGTCGAACGATAAAAATGTACTAGACAGGATTCAGTGGGTAAATTGTCGACATTTTTTTTTTTTTTTTGGTTTTGTGCATGCGCGTTGTTTTATATGCTTTTGTCGACTGCAGAGTATAATAGAGTCAGTTGGGCACCGTCTGTGAGAAAAAGAGCACCATGACGCAATTCACTCCGCCATAAATTTGGAAACGACATGCTGTACTGCTTGGCATTTGCGCTCCAATATAAACATTTCAATGTGTTTGGGTTTCAATTGCAGAGAACTCGGAAAGAGTTGGATGAGTCTAATGGTGATTACGCAAGTACGGCAGCCCGGACAACTCTGATGGTTTTGATAAGAAAAGAACTCCCGAATTTGTTGGGGAAGACCTGAAACTCAACATGGAGACCTACATCAAGTGGCTTGAGGAGGTAGTATTCCTGTGGGTCAAGAGGGTGGCTGCTGGAAGATCTTTTGTCTAGCAACAGGATTCTGCACCATGCCACACAAGCAAGAGACCCTCGTCATGGCTGTCGGACAACTTCTGCGATAACATCATTCTTTGCATCTGACGACCTAACTCCCCAGAGTGCAACCCTCTTGATTATTATGTGTGGGGCGCAGTTGGGCTAGAGACCAACCAAACTCTTTGTAACACCAAAGATCAACTGAATGCAAGGATTATGACAGCATTCACAAAGGGACACCGTCCAGAATAGTTACAGGAGATTCCAAAGTATTCTGGGTAATGTAGTTGAAACCAATGGCGATTTTATTGAACGTTTACTCTGAAGCCGAGATGCCTGGTCAAAACCAATATAATTGGAGATTTCTTTTTATTTTATCAAGAATCTCTAAATATAGAGCAGAAGCACCAGACCAGATGTGGCAGCAATATTCAGTAAGGAGGAATAGTAAAATTGTCTTGCACTAGAGAGGGAACCAATTTTTACTACCAGCAGACATAGCAATTGATTCAATATAATCTTTCCACTTCATGTTAGCGAAAACAGTTAAACAGAGAATGCGTAATGAGTTGTTTTCCTGGAGTTTAGCATCAGCCATGCTGATGGAAGGCAAAAATGCTTCTCTAAGACGGTTAAAAGAGAGCAGTTTCATTTTGGAGGCGTCAAAATTAACAAGCCATTCTTTGTCCCAGTTAACAACACATTTTAGGTCATTTCTAAGATTAGTATTATTTTGCAGATCATAACAATATATATTTTTTTTTACTATTCCTCCCAGTTCTTGTCCTGTCATCCATTTTACACAATCTCGTTAGGTAGATTATTCCTTGCTTATTTCTGTTTCTCTTCTTTCCACTATGTCCTGCAAGAAACTTAAGATGGCCATATGTACGTATATATTTAAATTCCAAACTATAATCTTATTTGTAAATAAGGAAATATATTTTTATGAAGTAGCTTGATACAGCTGTGAATTAACACAGGTTTCTTGGGAAATTCTCCAAACCCTCTTTCCTCATTATATACCTCTCCGATTCTGCGTTGTAGCCAGTGAGTCCCAAACTCACTACATTAGCGAAATGGTCTGTGAAATGAGAATGCACACTATTAGACCAGACTTGTAATTGCTACTTATTTTAGTATTTAACTTTCTTTGTTTACAAACAATGAAAAACGACCATTAGATGTAGTATAAAATCACGGAGCAATTAACCATATTAGAAGACAAAATTAGATTAGATTTCAAAATAATATTATATTTGTGTTAAATGTAGCATGACGTGCTTAAATATGTCTTTTTATTTGCAATAAATAATATGCGAAAAGAAAAGGAAACATTTCATTTAAATATGTACCAACAAGAGACCATTTCTAAATATTAAAAAAAATAAAATTTAGGGATGTTATTCGAGCATAAAATGTATTTCCATTTTCATCTTAAATTTATTGCTAAGATTATTTGAATGAATACATTTACTTGAAATGGCCAAGTTAGATGTTTAATCAAATTTATTGTTTATGCTTTAACCAAAGCAGACAGTAAGAAAATAAGATTTGTGGCGTATAAAATTTGTAAACTTCTGCATGTCAAATTCAAGAAACAAAAACGGCGAACGAATCTAAAATTGCGTCAGTATTATCTTTATCACATATGTTTTCACTAATTTAAATAATTTACAAAAAACAAAAAACAAAAACTGAATAAATATTTAAATATTAATGCCAGCGCCTAAATTTAAACGGTATGAAATAAAATAATAATGAATAGAAGAAGAAACATTTTGTAGGTATTCAGCGATATGATGTAAATATGTTAAGGGACATGTCTTTTTATTTTATTTTTTTAAATCGCTGATGATATTTCTTCATCATCGAGAGGGCCCAAAATGTTCCCCTATCGCGATAAACAGGGGCGCTTTCAAGGGAGGCCTCGTCGTTTTGAACGTCTGTTGGGACTTAAGCTCAATCAAGACATCTGATCTATCGTTAAAGATACTGTAAAAATTGCCGGTACCTATACAGCTCCAATAAGTACCTGACTTCTCATGCTATTCTTTACTTTTACAAGCGCCAGATCAAGCTGAAAATGGAGTACTGCTGCCATATAAGGGCAGGAGCTGGACTGTCTTTATTTTCCAGTCTTGCTAGAAACCAAAAAGCGTCTCCGCGTCCGTGTGAGGGATTAATTATTTTTCACCCTACAACATGTTTGCCATATACGAAACGTCGCTTCTCTAGTGCTATTTCCATGAGAAGTGTGCAGACGAAATACATTCCTTAATTCCACCAGTTTTAACCTTCATGGCTAGAACCCGACATGACCCGCATTGGTGAGATGTAAGTTCCATTCAAGCAGCGTCTAACACACGAACCGCTACTTTGTGGAACTGGCTCCCAAGAGATTGCTTCCTTGACCACTATAATGTTAATCTGTTCAAGTCTAGGGCTAATCTTTATCTTTCTTACATATATCCATAAACTATGCTTCTTCGTCAGTAACCCTCTAACTTGAGTGGCTCTCTGGCCCTGTACAGAGTGAACATCTTTTTTTTTAATAAAATAAAATTATAAAATAGTATGTTCAATGACTTATTTCTCTGTGTCTCTCTGTCTATCGCTTTAATCAATCAATTTCAATCTTAAATTATTATATTTGTTTCACGTACGATCACGGAAGTTGAGCCTGGTCAGTACCTAATAATAATATATATATATATATATATATATATATATATATATATATATATATATATATATAGATCTAGTTACCGTTATATAAATATGAATTATGCAGGAATAATAACGGTAACTAGATCTTTCTTCATTACAATTTCAACGGAAAACAAATACGTTCAAGAGAAAAAATATGTTCAGAAAACTGCTCCAGATTTAGGTCTGAAAACTGACGTTTACATACACAACAGTGAAGCCAATCTTGTGTAAGTTTAAACAAAATTTAGAGAATATCGACCCAATTTCTGGGCTCCAAATTTGCAAAGACAATATCTCTTAATGAAATCAGTCATAATAGCCAGTGATAATAAATTTCCGTTCCACGAAACTTCCTTCATAAGCAAAACTGGCAGAGAATGGATGATAAGGAATAAACCTTGAAGAACTAACACCAATGGCCAAGTATTATTTATGAGTGAGTTAACGTCTTTTTTATGGTTCGCAATCACAAATCTGAATGATTTGCTCCTTGTTCCAGGCTTTCCATCCCATCAACACTTTTTTTTAACAACCAGAAATGAACGTGTGTTCACCGGACGTTGTCTTCACAAGACCACAATACATTGCTTTAATGTCTGTAACTAATCCACACATTTTATATCTGCATTTGTCATTTTGCAATCGGATATATTCTTTTTTTTATCTCATTAGGCAAACCAAAATTGAAACCTGAGTATTGTGTTGGCTTTCGGGTAATGCCTTGTGTATTGAATATAAATATCTTGAACGCCTGTTGTCATTATCTAAGTCTCGTCATTACAGACACGTCCGCCGGCCAATATAACACTCTCCGTCAATTAATTGATTCAAGCTGACTGAATTATGACGTCTTGCCGCTCCTTATCCTATTGTCGTAGTTTAATAACACACTTCTTTTTTTTTCATGGAGAATATAAATTGCTTTTAAATTAATTTAACGGTGTTTCGTGTCTTCAGCCAAGGATGCAAAAAAATTAAGTGGATATGTCCATTTTATGCTGACAGTTCTCTCCTGGTTAGAGATGCGTCAACAAAATACATGTCATTTAAAACGTTCATCTTATTTATAAAACGCTCGGAGTGTATGCATTATTTTGTACATATACATGTAATTGTATGTGCATTAGTATATATGCACGCGCGTGTGTGTTTGAGAGAGAGAGAGAGAGAGAGAGAGAGAGAATCAAGTGAAATATAAACAGATTGGAGAGAAAAGAGTGAGTTTAATCAGCCAATGTAAATTATGATTGCTAAAACAGAAAATATAGTTTAGAAGTGTCACGAGAATTGAAGACATGCCTAAGATAAACTGATCAAAATCACGCGCATACACACGCACACACGCACACGCACATACACACACACATATATATATATATATATATATATATATATATATATATATATATATAGATAGATAGATAGATAGATAGATAGATAGAAAGCTCAGACACTAATATCCCATGGTTATAATTTATTACATTGGAATCGTAATCACGATCCAATTCATCAGACCTACAAGTTCAAAAAGAACACAGAAAATATATCTCCGGACACACACACACACACACATATATATATATATATATATATATATATATATATATATATATATATATAATAAAAGACAGACCACGTTAAGATTCCATGTAATAAGTTATTTCACCATAACCCCTTTAACAGGGTTCTGGATCATCAGACTTTACTTCCAAAAGCGGAACAAAAAAAAAAAAAAAAAAAAAATGAGCTTTGGATATCATCCTCCTCAGGTCTACCCATACGTATTACCTAAATTTGCATAAACTATATATATATATATATATATATATATATATATATATATATATATATATATATATATATAAATTCAGTGAAAGTTTATGCATGGGGTGAGAAACAATGGTGAGAAATGTATGAAAAGCTCTAGAGAGAGGTGTAACGGAAGGAAGAAGGACAGGAAAGGCCTTTAGGTGAGGGTGAGGAATAAAAGTTAAAAGAGAGAAGTCTTAAAGAGAGAAGTTAAAATAACGGTTTAAAGGAGTGAGATACAAATAAAAATATGAGTTATTATCAGTTGCATAAATCGACGATCGATTCGTTGACCTAAAATTAAAAAACCAGACACCGGAAAATTGTGGATACATTTGTGGTGACAGCAGACAAAATAAATGATTATACGATCCAAATTTAAAGTCTGCCAATTTACAATGCCGATGTATATATGAAATATATATATATACATATAGTTTGCATTTAATAACTGTTATGTATATATAACCTATATATATATATATATATATATATATATATATATATATATATATATATATATATATATATATACGTGTGTGTGCGTATATATATATATATATATATATATATATATATATATATATATATATATAAAAAAAAAATTTAAACACTAATATTCCATGGTCATAATTTATTCCATTGGAATCGTAAATACGATCCAAATCATCAGACCTACAAATTCAAAATGAAAACAGAAAAAAAAATTCTGTTCCGGAAATCAAAACAGAATTTAGAGAAAGTGTAAGTATGAGGAGGAGTGACATGAAACCTTAACAGAGAGAGTTTTTGGAGATGTGGGTGAAATGGATTTAAAAAGAGAAGAGAAAGAAAGTTCTATTTCCATTGGAATCGTAAATACATCCAACCTGGATCCTTCCTCTTGGAAAAATTTTTTTCTGAAAAATATACATGTATGGGAATTTTTTAGATATATTTTCATATGTATGTATATTTTCCACTAATATTATCTATATATATATATATATATATATATATAGATATATAGATAGATAGATAGTAGTGGTCAATATATATATATATATATATATATATATATATATATATATATATATATAAATCTAAATCTGTATAAATAAATTTCTAAGAGGATAGAATCCAGGTAGAACTCAATGTCCAGGACAAAGTAATAGATAGATAGATAGATAGATAGATAGATAGATAGATAGATAGATGTGTTGTATATTTGTTTAGATGGGTGTGTGTATGTATTTATGGATGTGTGTAAGGTTTTATGTAGATATGGTTATGTGCAAATATGTTTATGTCTATGTGTATGTGTATATGTATGCATGAGTGTATGTGTATTGAGACATATATTTTTGCACACGTATATGTATGTATGTGCGAGTAGATATAGATATGTTGTTGTGTATGTGTGTATCTACACATGTGTTTTGGAGCTTATAAATAATAAGTTCTTACTAGATAAAATATTAGTTAGATTTTATATGTTTATGTTAAATTTTTAACCTGTAGGTTATATGACTTGCTTTGTCAAATTTTCTTGATTACACATCAGTTCTCTTATAAATACCCTTCGTTTTTAGTTTGCCCCTCCTCCATTGTAATTTATTATTATTTTTTTTTCCTCTCTCTCTCTCTCTCTCTCTCTCTCTCTCATCTTCTGGATTTTAAGTTTAGATCATGTCGTTTTTTATTATGCACAGTATTACCACAAATGTATACACACGTTTCCGGTGTCAGTTTTTTTTTAATTTTAATGTAGGTCAGCGATTCGGTAGCGAATTATGCATCGAAAAATAATTCATATGTATCTGTATCTCACTTATTTAAACCGTTATTTAACTCCTTTCCTTTTCCTGTTAAATTTTAACCCCCACCTTCACATTTAGGCCTTCCTGTTCTTCTTTCTTCTATTACTCTCTAGAGCTTTCATATATTTCACTTTCATGCTTGTTTTCCACTCCCACACATACCCTCTCACTAAAATTTTGTTTTTTTTACCCGGAGTTATATTTTCCGATTGCTTTTTGAATTTGTAGGTCTATCAGATGAAATTGGATCTGATTACGATTCCAATATGATAAATTCGTAACTATTCAATATTAAATTTTTGAATATTATTTTGATTTTTTTATATATATATATATATATATATATATATATATATATATATATATATATATATATATATATATATATATATATATATATATATATATATACGTTTCGTTAAAATGATTGAGACCTATTATACGAATTTTATGTCCACGAAATAACTTCTTGTAGAAAAATGATTAAGAAAAATTTCCAACTTATTACCATTTTAAAAATCTTAATACTTATGTTGGTTTTACAACAACGGCGATGACAAGAAAGCTTACGTTTCACTTGAACGATCATGTTCACATTCTCTGTTCAGATAGATATTAGTCGAAAATACATCAGTGTTCTTTCCAAATAATAATAAGCAAAAAATTAAAATTCTGAAGATATAAAAGAATTGCGGCCAAAAATAACGTTAACTACGAGTATAGCAATAAAATTCTTAAATGTTTAAAGCAGCAAATTATATAAAAAATGCAATTAAAAAAATTTCTTTAAATTTTTTTGTCGAACTCTCTGCCTTCGGGTCTACGAGGTCTACGGGGAATTTTTGCACGAACCTACGGGCTCGGAATGGCTTCACGTAAAAACCGGCATTGTGTCACATCCTGTCTTGTGAGGAGGTTTGGCAAATACCAGCCAAATTACAGTTTGTGCCGGGCTTGCAACAAGACAACATCTCCGTCTTCCGGCAGAGGTTGACAAGACCACAGTCTTCAGGCGGAGGGCGTCTCAGTCGGGTTACTGTCTTTGAACAGAGACTCGAGTGAAAAGAACAGGCAAGCTGGAGTCAGACAGTTTGCTGTCTGGCTTGCGACAGAGAAAACCTCTGTCTTCGGGCAAAGGGTGACTCAGTCGGTGCTCTGTCTTAGGCTGAGAAAAGAGATAAGCACTGTACCAGAGTCCACTTTTGCGGGGGGTGGGGTAAATTTTGAACAGTGACCCGGGTGGAAACGGTTGGGTTCCCGACATAAAACTTGACTATGTGCCACAACCAGTCCGCAGTGAGGCGATCAGCAAATACCAGTCTAATCGCAGTCAGTCCCAGGCTTGCAACAAGAAAAGACGTTGGTGAGGGTGGCTAAGTAGGGGGCTCTGTCTTCGGTTAGAGACTCGGCTGAGAAAAATAGACCCGTACTGTACCCGAGCCCGATTTTTCGGGGGCTGGGGTAAATTTTGGTATATGTAGAAACGCTCGGTTTTCCTATATAAAAATTCATTTTGCGCCGCATCTAATCCGGAGTGGGGCGACCAGTAAATACCAGCCGAAATGTCATGAATATGGCAATAAAGAGGAGGACAAGAGTCCGAAAAATGTAATTTAAATTGTTAATTTTTTTATCTTGTTTTTTTTTTGTTTAACGGCATATCAACTTTTGCGGGGTTCACTATTTGTCGGCAATTCGGACCCTAACAGGTGCTACCACCCCGAGTCAGTTTGGACCTGGAAACAACAACAATGAAAAGGTGGTTCCATGGTCCTCAAAACCTCAGAAGTTCCCGTTTTGCTGAATGCAGTCTATCATCATACCCTGGAAGTTCGAACGTTAAATTAATATTCTGCGTATTATCTTTCATCGGAAGCCCAGTAAATGATTTATGTTTTCTTTTGGCAAAAACAAGGTCCCAAAGAAATATTGTATCCCTCTTTCTCACAGACGTAACTAAGCGAGTCTGTCGCAGTTCTATTTCTATTCACATGGAAAATGTTTGGAAGAGTCCTACTCTTTGCTTCCATCAGTCCTGATCTTTTCTACCTCAGTCACGCTACATCCATATAATCGAATCAACCTTATCGCCCCGTGTTCCAAAAGAAAGAAGGAAGTTACTCTCTGACAGAATTTTCCCAACAAAATATCACTTTGTTGAAGAAACTCTCGCTTGAGTGCTATCATGGATACTTTAATCTTTATCCCTTCAAGGCAACTGTTATCTATCATACATATTCTTGTAATCTCCAATTCATAGCAGATTTTTCACTCAAATTCACACTTCACTCATCATTAACATTTCGACTCTAACCCTCAAAATAGAGTGGTTCTCAAGCCTTGTATTGGATGATATTATTAAAAGATCACTTCACAGATATTTGGAGAAAACCCTTTGATCGCGTAATCCGTGACCTTTAATTTCAATTGATGAATATATTAAAGTTATTATCTCTAGCGCTACTATAATATTACAAGGGGGGTCCACTGGTAAGAAACGCAGGAGTAGTCCTTTAAAATGCGTATTTTAATGGTAAATAATTTGCATATTACACGAAAAACAAGGTGTTAATTTGTCTAAGGTTATGTGTGTACGCGATAGAGAGCGTGTGAGAGAGAGAAATCAGCGATAACATGTAATGTAGTGGTGAATTTTTCAAGTCTTTGCTGGTGTTTATATTTTCTTTTTGGTTAGGGTTAGGGTTAGTTGAACTGCGAGGTCGGCGTGATTAAATTACAGCGAACTAAATGAACTAGTGCAAGTATTTTGAGGTTCAATCAGCACTGATACAAAATAAACAGGATAATAAAATCTGAAATGAGATTCTCCAAATGTTGGCGTCTATAAATGTAAAGAGAGACACGGGAGGTGTGCAGGGCTGGCTGTGTGTATGTAGGCATGAACAGAAATATTCGCATACGTCTTCACGTCATTGTACTTACGGTAGATGTGTGTATGAAAAGATTTTGCTGGGTCAGTCCGAGTTAAATTCAGCAGAAGAGAAGAGAAAGTAAAAATAGGGGAACAAAACTAAAAATAAAGAAAAAGAGAAAAATAAGGGAAACTCATAATAAATGAATAAGAAAGAAAGAAAGAAAGAAAGAAAGAAAGAAAGAAAGAAAGAAAGAAAGAAATGTGAATGGGAAAATATGCGTGAGAAAAAAGAAAAAATTAAAGTTATCAAAACTCTAGAAGGAGCGGAAGGAAGGAAGGAAAGAAAGAAAGAAAGAAAGAAAGAATGAAAAAAGAAAGAAAGAAAGAAAGAAAGAGAAAGAATGATTGCCGATGTGAGAGAAATAAAACGTAAATAAATAAAAGATATTGCGTGTATTTAAATAAAGAGAAATAGAAAATAAAGAATGATAATGAATTTTAAAAAAGAATTTGCAAAGAAAGAAAAGAAAGAAAGGAAAAGAGATGTGAAAAATAAAACTGAGAGAGAAATAATGAGAGTTATCAAATCTCTAGAAAAAAAGAAGAGGAAATGGAAACTGATAATAAATGAATGAGAAAGAAAGAAAGAAAGAAAGAAAGAAAGAAAGAAAGAAAGAAAGAAAGAAAGAAAAGCGCTGTATTAAAAAGTGTAAAACTTAAAGTTATCAAAACACTAGCAGAAGCGGAAGGAAGAAAGGAAAGAAAGAAGGATGAAAGTAAGAATAAAAGGAAATGAACTGAATAAAATTAAGAAAGGAAGAAAATAGAATGAAGGAAGAGAAATTGAATCAATAATTAAAACTAAAAGTATTTAACGAAACGGAAATTGAGAAAAACGAATAGTAATGAATTTTGAAAAAGGATTCGAAAAGAAAGGAGATTGTTGAAATATAAAACTGAGAGAAAAAGAACGAAAAGAAAGCAAGCAAGCAAGAAAGAAAGAACGAACGAAACGAAGAATAAAAAAGGAAACGATTTTACAAAAGAATAAAAGAAAGAAATTTTTTTAAAATAAGGATGAAAGAAAAAATCAAAACAAAATTATCAAATCTTTAGGAAAGAAAATTATTTACAAAATTAAGAAAGAAAGAAAGAAAGAAAGAAAGAAAAAGGAATGTATGAAAAAAAGACGAAGGAAGAAAAAACAAAAACTGAAAAAAATAAGCCTAAGTGAAAAAAAACGAAAAAACAGTAGGAAGGAAATAAAGAATAAAAGAAAGAAAAGATTAAAGACAAAAACTAATTTTGAAAAAGAAAGAATAAAAATATGAAGAAAGAGAGGGATGAAAAAAGAAAGTAAAAAATATAAAAGAAAAATGAATATAAGAAACTAGAAGATGAATTTGAAAAGATAGAATGATTAAAGTAAACATCAAAGAAATGAGGTTGTAAGAATTGTAAAACGAAAAGAATAGCAGGAAAAATGGCAACGAGAAAAAAATATTATCAAAACTTGAAGCGGATGTGGAAAAAAATGAAGAAAATATTAAAACCGGAAGAATGATAAATGTTTTGACATAGAGACAGAAAGATCAAATCATTTACTTAAAAGTTTTCTTTGACATTTTGATTCTTTAATCCATCTTACCTATCATCCCTTTACCACAACACCTTTCTGAACAAGGTTAAAAATGCCTCAAAATTAAAACGATACTTTCACCACGAATGAAAAGAAAGACCATGATAACTTTTGGTTCTGTATTTTGTTTTATTGCAGTTTATTATTAAACCTATTTAACAAAAAAAGGATAAATTGAAGTTCTAAATTCAAATTATTTTCATCGTTTTTGTGAAAATTTTTTATTATTATTCTGACCTTCTTCTTCTTCTTCTTCTTCTTCTTCTTCTTCTTCTTCTTCTTCTTCTTCTTCTTCTCTTCTTCTTCTTCAATTTCTTCTTCTTCTTCTTCTTACCTTCTTAGAAAATCTTCTTCTTCTTCTTCCTTCTTCTTCTTCTTCTTCTTCTTCTTCTTCTTCTTCTTCTTCTTCTTTTTTTCTTCTTCCTCTTCTTCTTCTTCTTCTTCTTCTTCTTCTTCTTCTTCTCTACCTTCTTCTTCTTCTTCTTCTTCTTCTCTACCTTCTCTACCTTCTTCTTCTTCTTCTTCTTCTTCTCTACCTTCTTCTTCTTCTCTCTTCTTCTTCTTCTTCTTCTTCTTCTTCTTCTTCTTCTTTCTTCTTCTTCTCTTCTTCTTCTTCTTTCTTCTAGTACCTTCTTCTTCTTTTCTCCTTCTTCTTCTTCTTCTTGTCTCAAAAAAATTTTTATTTTCAAATCTACCTTATAGTCTTTTTAAACTTTTTCTTCAAGAACTTTTTATTTTCTGTTTTTTTCTTCATCTTCTAATCAGAAGAGGAAATTTCTTCTTCATGAAAATCTTCTCTAGAGCTTCTTCTTCATATCAGGTTCTTCAATACCTTTATTTTAACTCTTTTCTTCTTTTCTTCTTCTTCTTCTTCTTCTTTAATTCATCAAGAAACATCTTAAGAAAGGAAACATTCTTTTCAACCTCTTTTCTTCTTTCTTCCATCTTTTCTCTGGAATTCAAAAAAATTACAAAAACTTTTGCACGGAACTCTGAAACAACAAATTTTCTATTTCAGAAAGTTATTTAGATTATATTAATTCTTCAACCAAATGTGTTCTCTATTTTCTAAAAACTATATAAATAAAAGTATTTTAAACAAAATAACAATAAAGACTAACGTCCAGGATCTCAATAATTCCCTCCTAAAAATTGCAGCTTTAACTTTGACATCTCTCACAAACGCTGCTCCTCCATCCATTCACTGAAGCTAACCGTCTCCCTTCCTTCAATATTGTGAGTATCAAATTTCCCAAACTCTCTTTCCTCATTATGTACCATAGAAATTTCAACTGTCTCTGATGAGTATTTTTTGTTGCCACTGTCTCTAGAAATTCATCGTTGCTCACATGTTTAGTCCATAGTATTTTCAACGCAAAACCAAAATACTAAACTGAGAATTCCATAACTTGATATTTTATTGGATAACAGTGTCGGTTCATGTCACGAGTTTTGTAACCGATCACAGTTATGGGGGCACCAGGTGTATTGCATCAATAGCAACGGGGGTATGTCGAGAGTATGATAGCCTGGCGGAACACATCCATTTCCCGACTGGCTTTGAATTCAATGTTTTCTTTTATCGAGACTAATTGCAACCTCACGGCAAGCAAAAAACAAACAAACAGTTAGCTCTGTTATTTTAACCGGGCAGAATAGATGAATTACATCCTTTTCCCAAGGATATTTCATCAAAAGTGAATGGCATGAGCTAAGCCAGAATTCGAACTCGGCTCGCTGATTTATTGGGCCGAGATGCTAACTAGTTCACTTCAGAGAAAATCTCTATAATAATTATTAGGTTTCTGTAAAATACGTTATTAATTATGATTTAATGTCAACTGTACTATTTTGGGAAAGGTGGGTTTTAATGTTTTTTTTAAAACTAATTTTCACCCAATACAAAGCACAAGAGCGTAAGAAAGGGCAAAAAGTGAAGTTCTTGGGGTGATGCTAGAAAGATAACGGCTAACATTAGACTTCAAAAGGGTAAGATTAAATTACTGAATAAAATTTCAGAATTTACACGGAGACGTTAGAAGCATACTGTGGAAGTACACTTTACAAGGAACAGGAAACCTAACCTTTAACAACACACAGAGGATACATCTCTACTCATGTTCAAAATGATGAGACTCAACTGTTAATCTAAGACTATACTTAAAGTCAATGTAATGGAGATATCAAAGAGAAAATGTCATGAAAACAACTGTTATGAAAATATTTATAAACAATGCACAGGGAAACAGTGGGAATGCGATTGAAACCGAGAATTTATTGATATAAATATTGTTTTATCAATTACTACCTTCCTTATCTCCAAAATTGGTAGAATATTCCAAGGCTGTGCTTTTCAAGGTGTATCGTTATGTCTTTAAATATTTTAAAAGTATAAAATTTAAATAGAGCTTGAAGAATTGATGACATTAACTGTCAAAAAGAAAAAAAAAACTAGCATAAATCCTTTTAAGCTGCCAACATTTCAATCAACACTTATTAAAGAAGTTTGTTGATACGTTTATTTTTTCCTTTACTAATTGTTCGCCAATAATACACGGGCCAAAGGAAGAGAGTTTCTGTATGAAAGAGTTGGATGAGAGAAAGAGGGAGAGATACAGTTTTTGAGGATATCTAGGAAAGATAACAGTTAACCTTAGAGTTGGAAAGGTTGAGATGATATTGATCGGGGAAGTATCATCTCAGGAGTCTGTCCGCAAAAGTAGCGGTTCTTGAGAAGAATCTAAATGGAACTTCCTTCATACTAATGGAATACAAACGAAATGAGGATAATTCGTTCCAGGGTACGTGGCATGGCGGGTTTTAGGTATGATGGTCAGAACCACGGCCGGCGCGTACTAGCCCGGAATCCTCAGAACCCTCCGACCGGGTATGGACCCAAACATGATTGAGAACCCCGAGCAGGCGCTTTGTGATCCTTTCTACCTTATCGACATTTGATTTTTTTCTACCTATATTTATATAGGTTACAAATTAAACTAAGCACAACTGACTATTAAAAGATTAAAACTTTTTGCAGGTCATTCTGAATGTCTACTTTTATCGTTCAAATCCTTGAATTTATTTTGCATTAATATTTAAGCTTATCATAATAATTCTTCTGCTGCCACTTAATTTAAATAAAATTTGATGTACGTTGGTCCTTACTTTCCGGACAAACAATTATTTTTATTTCATGGGTGACTTTCGCTCGATTTCGCAATTAATTTCGATTATTCCCTAATTTATTTCCAAGTTCTAAAACATGAAATCGCACGAAGAAATTTGTCGCAAAAAAAAATTAGGTAAAAAATATCGCCGAAAACAATGACAGTATTGAAAATTTGGAAATTCAAAATTTCAAGTTCGGGTCGGATCGAACCGGGATGTTTTAATTTTCTCACTGAAGTTGGTCTTATTCCAAAATGGCATGATATTTTTAGCTACGGCCTCTAAATAGTAAAAATGAAAATGTACGACACAGTTGCAAACTGACATTCGCTTTTATTATTAGGTTGTCCCAAAAAAATCGTAAACAAGAAAAATTGAATTTTTATGCAATTTTTTTATTGTTTTTACTTTATCGAGAATTTTCTGATGAGCTTGGAGTTGGCAAATCGACAATTCACCGACACTTGAAGCAACTTGATTTTGTTCACAAAAAGCCGCGCCAAGATCAACACGAACTCACCAAAGGCACAAGCCAACAGACGAGTTGACATTTGCCGTCAATTATTCAGCAATCCATTGACGAAAGTTTTGGAAGCGCATTGTGACATCGGACGAAAATGGGTCTATCTGGTCCAGCACAATCGAGACAAGCGATGGGTTCAGAAAGGGCAAGAGACACCGTCGGTTCCAAAACAAGATCGATTCGGCAAGAAAGTCATGTTGTGCGTTTGGTGGAACTTTGAAGGAATCGTGCATTTTGAGTTGGTTCCGAATGGTCGTGCCATCAGTGCCGAACTTTACTGTCAGCAACTGGAGCGGGTCTACGAAAAGTTGAAATAAAAGTACCCGGCTCTGATCAACCGAAAGCGCGCTTTGATGCAGCAGGACAATGCCAAGCCACACACCGCCAGGAAGACCAAAGACAAGTTTGAAGAGCTGGACGGCGTTGAGGTTCTGCCACATCCAGCCTACAGTCCTGACTGTGTCCTCCATCAGATTACGGCCTTTTCCGCTCAATTACAACACTTTCTGAAGGGCATTTCTGATTCGACTCGTTTTTGATGAAGTCGAGGAAGCGTGTCAAGAATTCTTTGATTCGAAGCCGGCTGAATGGTACTTTCACCAGATCCGAAAGCTTGCAGATCGATGGCAGAAAGTCTTGGAAAATGATGGTCTTTATTTTGAGGAATAATTTTTGTTGTTTTTTATTATTTGGCGAGTAAAATTTCAATTTTTTGCAAGTGTTTACGAACTTTTGGGACAACCTAATATATAGATGATACATTATTGTACGTAAAAAATTTAGAATAAAAATTTTTTTTACATGAATACTAACTTATGATAATTGAGATGTAATAGATCGGTGGGGGCGTATCATATATTCGGGGGCGCAAATATCTTTGAAAGTATACGTATTTAGAACTGTTATATACCGTAATTATGAATACTAATGGGTATGACCCAATCCTCATAAATACGCTAGACACTATTGTAATCTGGGGTAGTATGCTGTCTACGTGGTTCACCACTATGGAGTTGTTTACCTACTTCACGCCGCTGGCGAAATTCCATTATCTTGATGTTATAAATTTGTCCATTTCGTTGATATTTTAAAGATTTTCTATTACAAGAACAACGATAATTGTTTTGGATGATTACTCTTGTCATCGACAAATGTTTCATCTGATATGGAGAAGAATCAAAAATAAGCAGAAACAAAGATCTCTTTAATAATTTACCAATTCTCACTGTATTTCGTTTTTTGTAGTAAACAATTGACAAATTTTGTTTGTGTTATTTGTTATCCCGTTGTTCCTATATTAAAATAACAACCTTGTTTTTTAAATAAAAATTAAATTCACAAAACTCAGAAAAGGTAAAAAAATGAATGTAAGGGTCTGAGATCGAGATAATTTATTATAGTAATATTATCATGGCCCTCCTCCGAGTCAATAAAACTTTCTGACCCCTGAAAACGTTGCCAAATGGAACTAAAGTTCAACCTTTGTCTGCTGAATTATTTTTATGACAATGTCAAAAAAAATTTAACTATTATACTATAAACTAACATTTACTGCTATTTCTGAATAAATAAACGTGAAGTGTGACCAGATTTGCGATTATTTTTTTTATTATGCATTTTTTGATTTTGCTTAGCTCAATTAAAACCAAAATTTGTGGCGGCCATCCAGATGTGTCTTTGGTGTCATTTGACCAGGAATTTCCTATTTTTTTTCTTTTTTTTTTTTTGCAAATTGAAAAAAGCACAGAAAAGGAATCAATGATATAAGAAACATTAACGTTAAAAAATGTCAAGTGGAAGATTCATGTCTCGTAAATTTTTGTCGATTTCACACCAAAAATAAACACCAAGATCTGTATACGTTTTGATAAAGCTATCATCAGATGAGACCAGCAGCCTCTAAAATTTTCTTTTTTACACACAATCACAAAAATATTACACAAACACGCATATTAAGAGAGAGAGAGAGAGAATTAATTCAAAAAGATAGAGAAATGGGTAAATTGTCGTCATATTATATATATTTAATTTCAAAGCATGCGCATTGTTTTTTCTTCTTTTATTTTGCCGACTGTACAGTATAGTACCAGTCAGTTGAAAGTACAAATCTGTGAGAAAAAAGAGTTTTTAAAAAGAAATTCATTTAGCCAGAAATTTGGAAACGGCATGCTGTACTAAAAATAATGCTTTTTAAAAAAAGCTCAATACGAACATTTTGTTTGAGATAAGTGAAAAAGATTCAGAAATTTGATGGGATAATGTCGATTGCGACGGTGTTTGGAGTGATCACCAGTGATGGCGATGTTATGTCCTCCATTCATCTTTCCACGAGGTTCTGACGCAACATTTTCCTACATCAAATGCCTTCAGGGGGTAGAAAAATAAATTCTAGGTCAAGAATTGTGGCTTCTGGAATTCCCTATGTCCGTAAAATTGTCTGCACCATATATAAACCATGCCACACCAGCAGGAAATCCAGTGATTAGTGTCGGACATCTTCTGCAACAACCTTCTCCCTTTGCATCTGGCGACCTAACTCCCCAGACAGCAAAATAACTTGATTATTATGCGTAGGGCAGACCTTGAAGAAAAAAAAAGACTCATTGTAACACCAAAAGATGAACTGAAGGCTTTATATTATGGCAGCATTCACCAACTTAAATAAGGAGACCGTCCAGGAGAGATGCAGGAGGTTCATAAAAAAAATGGAACTGTAGTTGAAGCCAATGCCGATTTTATTCAATAAATTTTATCTTTAGTATTTGAAGATATTTTGTGTAATTTTGTTAAATATATCTGTTAAAATAAGATATCAGTCCTATCTTCATTTTTAGGTAATTTAGACTACCATTTATCCATCGCATTCTCTCTCTCCCTCCCTCTCTCTCTATATATATATATATATATATATATATATATGGAAAAACGATACATACAAGTGTTATATATCCGTACAATTTTAGGAAAATCCATGCCAAACTGTAAAAATATTTCGTTTAACGCGTTTCGTCCTTTCCAACTTCATCAGACTAAATTGATATTTACTTTGATGGTGAATAAACATGCGCATTTAAATTTTCAACGTCCTCTCGCTTTCACGCGCATGCGTAGTCGCATCAACGTAAACATCACTTCAGTCCGATGAAGTCCTAAAAGACGCATTGCGAAGCACGAAAAAATAAATAAATTAAGATGAAAGGAAAACTTATTTTAATCGACGCGTTTAAATCCTCTGAGGGACTTTATCAGTGTAAAAATTGTAAGCATTTTATTTGTAACAAGTATTTATAAATAAAAGTAAAAATGTTCGTCTTTCAACATTTTTAATTTTTACAAACACTCGTAAATATTCGTCAGGTCAATGCTGACATTTCTAGGTAAATTATGGATGATGCTAATTGACGTAATGTAATGTCTAATAAACAAAACTGAGTAACTGATTAATTGCTAAGATTTCATTTTTTCATGTAATTCGTATTTATATTAGTTTAGTTTGGGATTAATTTAAGTATTATATATTTTAAATAAAAGGTGCAAATAATTTAACCATGTTCTTTTGATTCTTAACATTTTTATAGTCATATATTTTTATAGGAAAAGAAGTAATTCTTCCGATACAGAGGATTTGAAAAAATTAATAAGTTACTTTTCTGTTTAATAAGTGTGGCATTCTTTAGATCAAAGTTGTAAGGTTTTTTATTTCTATTTACGACTAATGCATTTGATAAATTAAATGTTGTGTATAAAGTCCTTCTTGTGTTCATATATTTTTTCTTATATGACATGCGTGATACAATGTATCTTAGGTGGTCATATATCTTTCGATACATGACTGGTGAGGCAGATATTTTTACCGCAGTGGCTGCCATTTCTTTCCGCAGTAGACCAGTTGAAATATTTACCCATTTTTGGGAGCGAAGAATATTTTCATACCTTTCCCATATTAAGTGAATATAATGGATTAATACTGGAATTCGAACTCAATTCTCATAGTCCTCATTCGAGCCGGTATCCATTACTCCATTTGTTCCTCCCACATTTTTTTTTTATATCTTATATATATATATATTATTAAGGTGTTCTATATATTTATGGGATAAATTCTGCTCAATATCAGAGATAGAGCGTGTGTAAATATAAAAGTGAACATTGAAATCAACATTTAGAAGGAACAGGCTGTTTCATGCTAGACACAATAGTCAGGCCGATATTTAACAAAGGCCACGAGGAATGTATGTTTTAACAAGGCTGAAAAAACATGGGGTTTATCTGCCCGTACGCTCGACCAAAAATATTCCCTTAGAACCCGCATAAACGGGTTCAGGGGCTAAATATATAACCGGACGAAAAAGTTGCCTCTCGGCAAAGCCTCCGTTTCCTCTCCAAGGGGTGCAGAGAGTCCGACAAAGTCGCATTAAAATCTTCTCGGCTATTTATATATACGGGTCAGTGGTGCATTGTGGGTAGTCTATTTTGGCGCATATTTTGGCGGTTATTTATTTATTTATTTATTTAGATTATTTTTCTTGTTTTTATTTATTTTTTTTTTTTTTTTTTTTTCTATTTTTATTTTTATCTTATTAATATATTTTTAAATTTTCGGTGTTTTATTAACGTAGTAAAAATCTGTTTATATCGCTTATTTAATAGTTTTTTTTTTGTTTGGGAAGATAATTAAAAAAGAATATTCAATTTTGGGTTGATTGCTGTAGTTTATTCTAACAATTATTTTGCTGGGAGCAGTTTTTAATTTGTTTCTTACTTCATTTATTTATTTGGATTGATTACTTTTTACTTGTTTTTTTTTAACGGTCAGTTCATCAGGATCGGTTTGTTTATTTATTTGGATTAATTTAGATTAATTTATTTTAAAACAAAATTTTTTTTATTTATTTTATTGTATATTTTTTATTTAATCTTTTAGGTTTTCGATTTTTTAAATGACGTAGTAATTTTTTATCGTTATATAACAATTATGTTTTTTTTTTCCGATTTTTGGTTTGATTTTTATAGTCTAACTAATATTTTTTGTCTTAATGATTTGTTAATTTGTTTATTATTTACTTTATTTTTTCGTTTATTTAGTTTTTTTTTTTTATTTATTCTTTTTTCTTTATTTATGTTTTGTTATTTGTCATTTGTTTAATTTTTTTTTTTATTTTATTTTTTTTTATTTTTTTTTTTTTCGTTTTCGATTTTTAAGTAAATAGTAAAAATTTGTTTTCATGTCTGCATTTTGAGATGAGCTCGGATCGTTTATTTAAGAATTTATGTTGGTCTGGGAAAGTAATGATAGCTATTTTTTCCTCCAAGCAAAGTTTGCAAGTTTCGGATTGGTTGTTGTAGGCTGATGATCTTTTCCTTATTTTCCCAGATATTTTTGGTGTGATGTGCGTTTTGTTTTTAATTTCCCAGATATACTTAGAAAGCATTGTACTGTTCGCATATTTACTATTTGTGAAAGATGTATTGTGAGCATAATTTCTTTGTTTCCAGGGTCTTTCAGTTATACTATGTATACTTTTTCTTCATTATATGGTGATTTTATCGTGGCTTAGTATATTACGTTGTTTTGTAAGCAATTACCGTTTAAGGGAGATTCATTTTTTATTCTACAGTTACACGTGGGTTTAATTTGTTCGTGTGGTTTCCTGTTGTGCTTTTTTATTATTCGTGTCGTGTTCTTGGTGCAACTGTAGCTGATTTTTACTGTGTTTTTGTTGAATATTTTGTGTAGGATGCATGATTCCGGGAAGTGTTTGTGTAAGAGTTTGAAGAATATTTTTCCTACGTTTTTTTTTTCACGTTTTTGCTGTACGGTAGGTTAAACCATGTGATATTTCTTTTCCTGTTGGCCTTTTTTGTGTTCTGTGGTGAGTATATGAGTTTTGCTGGGAATCCACTATCTTTTAGGGCTGTTTCGTATTATTTCTTAGCTTTTTTAAATATGGATTCATTGAAGGAATTCTCGAAAAGCATATACATACATACATACATACATATATATATATCCCTCAGAATAATTATTTTTATGGATATTTTTGCTTCTGATTATATACATAATTGTTTTGGATGTGGTTGTAATTATTTGGGATATTGTTAAGATCAGATAAATTGTTTTGGATAATAGATGTTAAAGAGTTAGTATGTAGTATTATAAATCTGTTTATATCTAGTTTATTGTTATTGTTGTTAATAATGTTATCTTTTTTGTGGTTGTATATTTTGCATGAGTTTCTTTTAGCATAGCATATGAAATAATAAGGATATTGGAGGTTTTTGAATGTGTTTTCTATGTATATTTCTTCTTCGGGTAAATTATTTGTCTTGTCACTGGTTATTAATAATGGGCACACAGAGAGTGTCATTCATGGTACACAAGCGTTTATCGCTATAATCCAATGATGAAATATATGTCACATTTTATCACATTGTTTCAGGATATTCTTTAATCCTATGCTGGATTCTCTTTGATATTAATGTTGGTTAGTTGATTCGTTTTCTACGGCATATCAACCCTTAGCAGGTTATTTAAAGCCAGAAATTATTTATAGATTGTAAGTATTTTTTTTTAGATAATAATAGTTTAGTAATAGAAATCTTACTAACTAACTCATACCTGGGAGGAAAAGAGGTGGATTCATACCTTTCCCAAATGCGATATAAGGAACTTGGTATGCGGCATTCTGATTAATATTTCTGAGTCATTATCCATTGCACCACCCGCGCATCCAAGCTTACCCCACCTGGTCTTCCCAAGGCTCGTCGTTGCTTAACTTCGGTCATCGAAGGGGAATTGTTATTAAGGATATACAGTTTATCTGTCATATATGACTGATACCTATGAAATCGAATGCTGGCGTCAAGAGTCATCTTAGTGGACGTGGACGTTGGAACACGACGGAAGGTATGTTATTCTTTCAAATGACATTAAATCTGAAAAATTATTTTATATAAATTTTAAAAATCAACACAATACACACACTTGCTTCAAAAAAAAGAATATGCGTGTGTGACTTTCAGTGTGAATAGGAAAAATTACGATATTCCCTTTGGTTTTATCAGCTTAATGTAAAGAAGAAAGACAAAACAGATAGATACGGAACATATTTAGATAGTGTTGTGGTAGGATCCACCTAATTTGCATAGTGGAGTACCGACCATATAAATATGGTTGGTACCGGGAAGTGAGGGAGGAATCAAGAGATTCAATCCAGAGACTCTGCCCGACTGCGACTAAGTCAACACATTCTCCAGGAACGGTCTTCCCAAGAATATACAAAAGACTATATGTAAATATTGTGTACACTTTCTTGTTTCAATACATTTTGTTCTAAGTACATTTTGTGTTGTATTATTATTCCATGCATTAATCAAGTTTCAACAGATAGATAGATAGATAGATAGATAAGGAACATATGTGAATATACAGACAGACAAAAAACATATTTAGATAGATAGATAGATAGATAGATAGATAGATAGATAAGGAACATATGTGGATCGATAGATAGACAAGAAACATTTACCTAGATAGATAGATAGATAGATAGATAGATAGATAAGGAATATAGATAGATAGATAGATAGATAGATAGATATATCGTGTGTATGTAGGTGTATAATAGTATCCGAAACAAAAGTGATGATAAAACGAAATGGATTTTTTTTAAAATTAAAGACGCGTTTCGCCGCAGAAAAGCTTAGCTTATATTCTCTTAGACTTCATCAGTTCAAATGTTTTTCTACTTTTTTATTTCAATATATATATATATATATATATATATATATATATATATATAAATATATATATATATATAAAAGATGATAAGAATAATCAGTAGAATAATCATGAATTAATGTCGTGGGTTTATTTTAAATCAAAACATAAAATTTTTTTTTTTTTTTACAACATTCTCATGCCTTGCTAGATTTCGATAAACGAAACATGAGAATTCTTCCTGGAAAAAAAGAAAATGATCGACCTTAAGATTCATAAAGACAAATAAAAAACAGTCACAATAATCGGCACATGTGTTTGATTATTTTTCTAAGTTTTCAGTTGCACACAAAAAGAATCACACTTCTAAACACAAATAATCAGTGGAACACAATCATACATTTAACTAAATTCACACACACAACATACACACACACACACATATATATATATATATATATATATTGATATTGATATATATATTAAACTTTACTCCTGTGTGTGTGTGTGTGTGTGTGTCGATGTGTTTTTTGTGTTATGATCTTTAAAAGAACCCTGGTAGAAAAACTAAAAAATGATTCCTTGCATAATCGGAAGAAAAAAAAAAGACGTATAGGTTAGTAAAAAGAAAGAAGGAATGTTAATTAAAATTGTATTGTCTATAAATTCTAATTTCAGCTCTTTATTTTGGTGTTCCATATGTTTTCAATAATTTGTTTAAATCTCAAAAAATAAATCACAGGGGAAGCCTGAAGAATGCATCGGCTGAAAATCGGATGAAATGTAGAGATAATTAAAAGCAACAAGGCTGAGAATAGCATTCAGAACGAACGACAATGTCTTATCACAGAATATTAAGCAAAGAAGCTCGAAAAATGCATCGCCCTAACTGTAATAATAAAACCAACGAGGATGAGTATATTAGTACTAACACTTTGCGTCACGGCTATGAAAGTTGCTGAAAATAGGAAAGGATAAAGAATACATCAGTCGAAATTCAATGATGAAACAAAGAAAGATGAAAATATTGCTTCGAACAATTGGCATCAGAATCAGAATAAAGGCTGGAGAATAGTATCGGTCGAAATTTAATGATAAATCAAACAAAGATGAATATAATAATCCGAACAACTTGCATAACGTTGATAAATTGTGAATTAAAAAAAAACACATTATGAGTGGCTGAAGAACGCATCGGCCGAAATTTAATCATAAAACAAATAAAAATGAGATAATCCGTCAGAACAGTTTGCGTAATAATGATAAAGTCTTCTCTGAGATTTTCATTAAACTGGAAAGGCTGAAGAAGGCATCGGCTGAAATGTAAAACCACTAATCATTATTAAATTAGACTGGCAGGTCCGAACAGTTTTTTTTAATGCATTATTGTTCACAATAGACTTTTCGTTTAACATAGCTAAACAAGGGTTAACTGCCTTCCAAATACCAATCAAATGCTTTGCTATGAATGTAGAAATAGCAAAACTGTATTAAGTGTGGATAATTATTAGGAAATAACTGTATTGAATAACTTGTCGAAAAATTGGGGGCTCTGTTTTATGTAAACCTGAATTTTTTTTTTTAATAATTACGTCTATTTTAATATAAAATACAATAATTATTTTCTATTAGTAAATGAAACGTATGAGAAAAAACAAACCACATAAACCAATAATATAAAGGGAGATAAATCAAACAATTTAGATGGAAAGAAATAACCGGATAAAATAAGACAGCATTTGTGAGTAGTTATTCGTATTTTAAATTAAATATTTTTCTGTTTTATTTGTTTATTAACTTTTATTCAATTCATCAAGAACAATATAGATATTACAATTAAAGATACTTTCTGATCATAACTCGTATATCTGAGATATAACAATATTTCATATATATATATATATATATATATATATATATATATATATTTTTTTAAAAAAAATATGATTCCTTCGCTTCATAAGAGTTCTCATGTTTTTCTAAAATTTTAGGTAGAAACCATCCAAATAATTATTAAAATTAGGTTAAATTGATAGTTGAAGATGAAACGGGACGAAACACCTCAATTCAACTTAATTTTAATGATTATTTGGATGGTTTTTTGCTTTAGTTTTTTTGAAAACATGAGAACTTTTTATGTAGCGAAGGAATCATATTTTTTACATTTTTTTATTTTATAATAAAGTTCTACTTATGTATGGAGCACTGTCTTCTTTTTTTAAAAACAAAATATGAAAACTCTGAATTATTTCAACGTGTTTTTTCTATTTTCTGCATACCTGCGTCTTTATATATATATATATATATATATATATATATATATATATATATATATATATATTGTATATTTGGGCAGCTATAACTTTTTAGCTCAAAAGTTTAATTGAAAATAAATTGAAAGGTTTTTATTTGTTTTTAAATATATAATTTCTCATCTGTTCGTAGAAATGGAAACGATCAGTATAAATATAGTTAGACATAATTTTGCATTATTCAATGAAACGTATATATATATATATATATATATATATATATATAATATATTTTATATGTGTTCCAAATGTGTTATGTGGAGAGAAATTTTTTCAATTATTTCTGCAGGTGTAGTTTCGCCCACGCCCAAAATATTAACTTAAACCGAATCTGATCAAATCGTGATTTTCAAATGGCTGCCATGCATGACAACAATCTCGTGCAGATATATCTGAACTGTTAAAATATATAAAGCCACTTTCTACTGGTCGATGGCTGATTTTTTATGTTTCAAAGCATGCTTATGCCGCAGCGAAGACGATGCTTCATTAAAAAAAAAATCGCCGATTTTTGTGGCAAAATAACAAAGAGCTGTACCCGACAAGGGAAACCACATCACTCGAGGACTTCCAACAGCATCAACAACTAAAATGGATAGCTCATGTAACTCAAAGACAGAATAATGATATAATCAAGATTCTGACGATCCACACGAACCCCCAAAAAAGGCAAGGCAGGAAATTCCACATCGATATCAAGGGCATCAACATCAACTGGATTTTTAGAAACCTACTTTCCTAGAAAAATATATTTTTGAAGAAAATGTATATAAATTTTTAAAGCAACAACACATCTAAATAGTAGGTTAAAAATGCCACATGTTTCATTAAAAGAAAAATAGCTAATATTACCATTACCATGACGGAAGTAAATATACGCTAAATTCTATATTCTATAGGATATATTTTTTTATAAGAGGTTGTAATATACAGAAAAAGTATTCAAACCTAATTTAAAATGTTTAACTATTCTTTTTTTCAATTTAAAATTGTTCTCCTGAAGAGAGTCTTTTGTAACCATAAAATAAAAATATATATATATATATATATATATATATATATATATAAAGTGATATATATATAAAAAAAACACTAAAAAACAAATAGTAGGCAAGTCAGGTCAAAACTTGGATATTTTTTAAAGTGCTCAATAAACAATACACAATTCAGAAAAAATAAATTTTTTAGAGCGATAATCATAAATTTGTATTAGAAAAAATCCATGCGCAAAAAGTTACCAAATATTCCTAATCTTTTTTTATATATATATGTATAATATATAATATATTAAAATTTTGCATTAAAAAAGTAATTAAAATAAAAATCTAACTTTCATTTTTACAATTTAATAAAAGATTTTGGACGAAATATTTAGCCCAATATGCATTAATATATATATATATATATATATATATATATATATATATATATATATATATATATATATATATATATATATATATATATAATATATATTCAATTCATCCTTAAAAACTCCTAGAGTTCCGCCATATATGCGAACATCATATTTAAATAGAAAGATTGTGCTGCCAAATTTAGTGTTGACTGGTTCACGTGTTGGCCCGGTCACACTCTGTATTTCATCTGAAGGTTCTGGAGGCGCTTTTTGAATCAATTCCCGCAAGCCTTAAAAACCACTTTAACAACGTTTTTTTTGCTGGGACTCAAACATCATCTGCCTATAGTTCCTTTTATATATATATATATATATATATATATATATATATATATATATATTTTTTCCACCTATTCTTATTGTACATTTTTTTGTTTTAATTTTGAATCTCCCGTGGAAGCCTGAAGAGCGGGATATTAAACCGGTTATTTCCCCACCCCTTTTGTGTGTTTTTTTTTTTATTATTTAATATTGTTTTAATATGTCTTGTAATATTAAATTTTATACTTTTTATTTCGATCATTAAATTTTGTACCTACAAAATATCTTTAAATATATATATATATATATATATATATATATATATATATATATGTGTGTGTGTGTGTGTGTGTGTGTGTGTGTGTGTTCAAACATGTTTCATATTATAATATAGACATATTATGTCTATTTTCCTTTCTAGATCTCTAATCAGTTTCTCGTTTATAAGATGAAATTCATCAAGTAAGGCGACGTATTTTTTTTTAATCGAAGTACTTTCGACATCGAAAATGATCCTGAGGTGTGAATTGCAAAGAAAAATTTATTGTAACTGCGATCATTGTGATGGTGATTTTTTTTTAAACAGACGTGAACGCGCTCTGTTATAATTATTTTAATTTTTTTATTTATCCGTTGTAGCTATGGACATTCATTCCTGTCTATCTTCACAATACAGGAAAATACTTGTTGACAGTACCAATATACGACACCAGAAAAATTATAAACAAAAACTTCAAATTCTCGATCCTCTCTATATAAAATCAAACAAATTAACACTCAACAAAAAATTATTACGAGTCTTTGTTTCAGAAGAAAATGATTGAAGTGCATTTGACAAAAATTTAATCCCATTTTGTATATCTACCAATTTCTGGTTACCTCCCTTATTGGAATGCTTATTTTGTAAAAAGCTTCCAGTAAGAAAATGCAAGAAAATCTTAATAGCAATGCCTTATCAGTCGTCTTCAATGAAATATGTATAAGAGAGAGATTGTTGCCCAAATACACAATTATATTATATATATATATATATATATATATATATATATAGTGAGAGAGAGAAAGAGAGAGAGAGAGAGAGAGGGGGGGATAGTCTTGTCAGTTGACATAGAAATAAACACTTAGTTTGACGTCTAAACGGATCAAACCACAGTTACTCATCTTTGAGTTTATTATTACTTAAAAGATATTTTAGTGGATACCCATATTTAAGTAGACGCTCCGTTTATTTATTGATCTGTATATTTATTTATTTTATTTTCTAGCAGCCAGAATATTCGAGAAATCTTATTGAAGAAAAATGAGCGTTCTTTTTCGTTAAAGCCACAAAAGTGGGAGAACCCAGTCATGGCTGTCAGACAATTTCTGTATCTCACCACCCCTTACACCTTGCCACCTAACTCCTTAAACTGCAACCCCCTTGATCATTATGTGTGTGGCGCAATTGAGCGAGAGACCAACAAAACTGCTTGTAACCAACTTAAACAAGGAGAATTGCAGAAGATTCCGAAGTTGTCTGGAGGCCATGCTTGAAGCCAATGGCGATTTTATTTAAATTTACTTTTTTCATGATTTTTGATATTTTTTTTGCAATTTTGGTAAATTTTTGTTAAAATGAGATTTTCAGCGTTTTTCCTTTGATTTTGAAAATTTTTTTTACAATTTATCCATTGCACATAGTAAACACACGCACACACACACACACATATATATATATATATATATATATATATATATACGGTGGACTCTCCCGTCGTATTCGACGTATGAGGGTCAAGCAGCTCAGTTCGTAGGAACTGACAACCCAGGCACTACACATAAATTGATGATAGTAGTGAAGGTTTTGTGCAGAACCATCCACTCTTTTAGTGTGTAAGAAGTAATTATATAGGTATGTTCATGAGATCCACAAAAAAATAGCATAGCATGAATAAAAAAACCCTTAAACTTGACGAAAATAATATTTTATCGCGTATATGTTTATGTTATTATCTAGAGGAAAGATCAAAGTATTTTTTGATTATTTTTTTTACATTTTTTAATCATTTCTAGCACGTCCAAAATTTTCGTTAAAAATCTTGTATTTTTGACTCAGCAAAATTGATCATCAGCCATTTTTTTAAATTTGTTTACAAAAGTGAAAGTCTCAGTTTAAAATTCTTTTAAAAATCAATTAGGATTTTTTTTTAAATTAATTTAAATAAATTTAGAAATCATAAAGTTCATTTAATATATTTTGAAACAACATTACTTACTCTCTGCGCTGAAAAAAGGCACTTTAAAATGCGAGAAAGCCAGTCTTAACAGCGGTGTTGACAACTGTCATCTTACGTGAGGAAAAGTTATAGTACGGAAGGTTACAAGTGACAGTTTAGCTTTACGTGAACAACTTATTTACCTCGTTATTTTTACTTACTTTTCAAAATTTTATGCTGCTACTTGGCCGTATATAGGATGATATATAGCTCAATTTTTTTTTTTAGTAAAACCTTTCCACACATGTTTCCCCAATCGTAAATGTAAAAATGTAAAGGCCGTTAACAGTGACAAACAACTTTTATATACAAAATCAAGTCAGGTGATGTATCATGCTTCTTCCGGCATTCTGTACATTCGAATTATAATCGTTTTTATTGACACAAAGGCAAAGAACTGTAAGATTTTTCTAACTGATGGCTCGTGAATTGTAAAAAGCTGCACAGATACATGTACTTAAAAAAACATTAGGTAAAGGATTTGACATTTCCACTAATTTTACAATATTTAACAACTTTTTAAAATGTAACAATAATAAAATAATTTAAGAAATAATTAATTCTTTTAAAAATTCATTTTTCATCGAAATATTTTTTTTGCCTTCAGACAATATTATGCATATTCATAAAAACAAATAAAAGCAACTAAAAGTATTTAAAATTAAATAATATCTTTTGTTTTATTGAGATTTTTATGTTACAATTCAGAGCTGATTTTAGGTAGACGAGACCGGATTCTTAAAAAACAAATATGATTTATTTTCCTCAAAGTCTTGTGTTTTTAATTAAACATTGAATTTCTATAGTTTTCATTAAATTATTTATGGGGTGGGGGTTATATATATATATATAAAGTATATTTTTTTATCATGACTTAAGAAAATAAAATATTTATAACAATTTCCATCATTCCCGAATACTTTCTGAAAGTTTCATAAATATCTGACAATTATTTCTATTTTTGCAAGATTTTCAAACGTAATGTCTGTCATAAAAAATGCACAAAAATTCGCCATGTTATTTACTAGTAGTTCCGGTGATGAAGAAAAACAAGTTTTTTCAGTCAAAAGTTAGAATGTTCTAATAAAGACAGAAATTTTTTTTTAAATAATTGAAAGTTACTTTGCTCTTTCCTTTTAATAGTAACATAAACATTTTGACGATGAAATTTTGTTTTCGTCAAGTTGAAGGCCGTTTTTATCATGCTATGCTCATTTTCCAGCTATCTCACGAACACACCTAAATTAACAGAATTATGTTTTAATCCGACATTTTTATTACTTCAAACATTATTATAGTGGTTACCACATTTTTATTTTTTTCATTTTAATTATAAACAATGTGCGATTAATGTTCTTTTTTTACTACACTAAATCTAGTATATCCAACTCAATTATTCGCAATGATTCCCCCCCCACCCCGTTACCGATTTGCAAAAAAAAAACAACATAGTTTATAAATTCATATGCCCTTTGGGAGATTGTATCTTTAATGGATTAAATAATATTTATGTTGGTCACACCACAAACTCGCTTTCACGACGGTTGACTCTACATTTGAATGATAACTCTAACATTTTTAGGCATTTAAAAAAAACATGCCTGGCCGCATACACAATTCCGGAAAATACTCGTAAAAAAAAAACTATACTTAAACATGAAAACAATAAACAAAAACTAAAAATTATTGAAGCTATATACATAAAACAGTTGAAACATAACCTGAACAAAATAAAGTATGAAATCTCCACAAATATTCTTAAATGCCTATAATTGATAACAGAAGCCATTGCTTTATACCAACGGCTTCCCATACTTAATACTTCTCGTTTTCACTCGTTTTCACACACATTCCATGTGTGACGTCAGGAGCTACGGTGCGATTTTCGACCCGCGTCTCGTATACACGAGTTTGACGTTTCTTGGAAATCTTTCATGCAACAAAAAAAATAGTATCATTATTGTTTTGTCCGGGTATTGTTTAATATATTGAAATGTAATTGTCATCTTTGATAATGGCTTATGTAAGCGGAAAGCTTAGGTAGAATTAAAAACATATATCAATATGGTGATTTTCTTTCATCTTTCAATGATAATGTTATTAAGCTTAACAGAGAATAAGAAAGGAATTTACTTAAAATACGCAAACATGTCTATACTATTTAATGAAATATGCATCAATAAAAAAAAATGCTACATAAATATATATAATATATATATATATATATATATATATATATATATATATATATAGGATGCTAAAACAGATTTCATAGACACAGGAAAAACAAGGCATAAAATACTTAGTGATATTGAGTAAATGGATGACACAACAGTGTTTAATTGAAATAACAAAAAGAGCACATTTATTAAAAGCTACGAAGAACAGGAAATTGGGGAAAGTCATAATCACTTACATGGAATGGAAGAATTAGGAACAGAAACATTTTTAGGCATTAAAAAAAACATGCCTGGCCGTATACACAATTCCGGGAAATATTCGTAGAAAAAAAAAATTAGAGAGGTAGGAAGAGGAAAGGTTAAACAGTAGATAGCGAATGACATTGTATTTAAACTTTTGCAGATTAAAGTTGAGTGGAAAGCATGAAGCCAGAAGGGAGAAGTGCAGGAAAAGAAAATGTTAGCATAGAATTTGTGGTTACATCTCGTCTGCTTAACTGTAAAATGATTAGATCTCGACGCTAGTCTCGTGCTGCGCTTAATTTTTAAAAAAAAAACAACCTAGGTACAATAGTGAAGAGCGATATTTATTCTGTTAAATACACAGAAATGTGGCACATGGCCGAAAAGGGGGGATTGGGGAAAGGACGGTCTTCTTCTGCCTTAACTATAACTTAGCTAGCCGCAAACACTGACCCAATCTTACGAAACAATATTCCTTTACACCAAAACAACACATTCATACGTACTTTCTTACTACAACCACCATAATACCTCTTTGTCTCTATGAAAATATACTTTCTAGTCCCCATATTTACAATTCGATGTCTGTGGGGAGGAAAGGGGATAAAAACAACAAATCTAAAAGTTAACCCCAATGAGTATTTACAATATGAATAGAAAAAAACTATTTACAAGAAACTAAAGAAAATAAGATTAGTAATAAAAGTCCCCCACAATCGCTAAATGTGACAGAAACATCACTTCACTGGCCGAAATCAATGCGGGACTATCTCATTCGAACAATTACCATGAAAATATTTATAAAAAATACACAGAGAGATAACCTTACGGCAGTGGGAAAGTGACTGGATCTGTCTCGCTCAAACTTTAAACTTCAGGCATAAATGTCACGATTCCCCAAATTTAGACAGGAAAAGAAAACATAGAAAATGTCTTAAAGATTAGCAAATTAAGTAGTTAACTACTAAACTATTTCATTTTTATAAAAACATTTCCTTTTTCACACATTTATTTTGAAAGCTTTCAAGTGATTTAAAAAAAAAATAATAGGGAAAATGTCCAGAATGAGAAAAAATAACAGACAATTCAACGAAGAAAATAAATGTGCGTTCACTTCACGCTTTAGTGGATCATTAATACTTGCTCCACTAATTTTCTCTCGGCTTCTTTACGCTTCCCTACGTACTTGTCTCTTTCCGTGGTCCTTTCAATGAACTCCAGGCAGACGACCGCTGAATGCTAACAGTTTGACGGATCCGAATTATATGCTGTGAGTTATTTACTGGTCAGAGGGAAGAAATGAGTGAGCAAGTTGTCTTTGCTGATAGTAGCATGAATCATATCAGCTTTCATGTTTGGAATTTAAAATAACAAATAATGATAAGGACATACGCTTGTGAAAGGAAACATTATTAGAGAGGCTATAAAATATCTAGTGTGTTTGTATATATATATATATATATATATACCTACCAACATACATATATATATATTTATATATATATATATATATATATATATATATATATATATATTCAATATATATATATATATATATATATATATATATATATATATATATATATATATATATATATATATATATATATATATTTTATTTTATGTATGTATATATAGGATATATTAATGTGAGTAAAATTTGCCATTTAACTGATTGATGTTAAACTTTCATTATCACGATATCCAGAGATTCATAGAATGACCTGTGCGTCAACAATTTAGGGGTTATCAGATAGATAGATAGATAGATAGATAGATAGATAGATAGATAGATAAGTTGATAGATATTATGATATGAAACTATCAAATTTATATACACAGAACATTGCTAGCAAGCTAGAGAGATATATAGAAAGATATGAGGAGATTGTGTGTACATTTTTGAGATAGATAGATAGATAGATAGATAGATAGATAGATAGATAGATAGATAGATAGATAGATAGATATGAAGAAATGCACATATACACAGAACATTGCTAGCAAGCTAGAGAGATATATAGAAAGATATGAGGAGATTGTGTGTGTACATAGCCTGAGATAGATAGATAGATAGATAGATAGATAGATAGATAGATAGATAGATAGATAGATATGTATGTATGTATGTATGTGAACAGCTTGTAAGATAAGCAGACAGATATGAACAGCGTAAGATATATAGACATGAAAACTTATATATGAGTTAAAAAAATTATTGTTTCGGATTAGGTTTCCGCTTCCTTCTCTTTCACTACCTGTATCCCCTTGCATCTTAGTGTTATTATCGCCGTATTTGGGAAGCATCCTCTTGGGAGTCGGTTCCACAAAACAGAGATTTGTGTTAAGTAGCTACTCGAATGGAGCTTACATCTCACCAAAGGATTACGAAAGTAATGAGAATGGTTCGCTACAATATGCATGGCAGGGCAGAGGTCTTAGCTGGGAAGATGTGAACTGGTGGAACGAAGGAATGCAGTTCGTCTGGACATTTTCATGGAAACAGCTACAGATAAATAAGTCGTCATCCACAAGAACGCGGAGACGCTTTTGGATTTTATCGAGACTGGAAAGGGAAGACTGTGAAGCTCCTGTCTGTACATGACAGCAGTTGAATAATTTAGACAAGTTGTGTCTATCCAATTTTTTATTGACTTTTTCAAGTTTCCGAATAAGTTGTCTTATTCGGTAAATTTACCAAAGTTATTTTTTCTCGAGTGCTTTTGAAGTTAAGATTATATATTGAAACGTGAATGAAGAAAAAAAAGAAAAATTAAAATACATATAAAAATTCAGTTTGACCGTTATAAATAACGTCGCGTTGAGTGAGACTTGAAATTGATTTCAGCAATGGTAAGAAATACTACCATTCACCAAAATTATTTACAGAAAGGCAAAAAAAAAAAAAAATTTAATCTCTAAAAACGGAAATATGAAAAAGTTAATAAAATTATTTAGACAGAACTTGTCGATATTTTTTTCAAAAAATTAAATACATACATACACACACACACACACACACACACACACATATATATATATATATATATATATATATATATATATATATATATATATATATATATATATATATAGCAAATATATGGATATAGATCCGACAGTATAAAAGAAAAATATACTGAAAAAACAAACAAAAATCCTAATATGCGATTATGCTGTTTTAATGTTTAATGTCAACGTCGGACGTTTCGGTCTAATAGACCATCTTCAGGACATATTCATAAAACATAATTAATATAGACCATATACAATTCAACATGAAAAAGACGATGGACATGAAAGCAATACCAATCCAAGCAGATAACTGAAACATTTTATATAAGATCAGCGTTCCGTTTAAATATGATCACGTCGTCGTCACGTGGGCGATGTTGTGAAAACGTATTCCTAAAATTTGAGTATTTTGAATGAAAAACGAAAAGAATTTTATTTTTGATCTAAAACTTATATGTACATTTGTCGAGCATTAATCTTGCTAGAAATATATATATATATAAACAACCATAGATAGATAGATATAAACAGAATGAAATAGATATGAACAGAGCTGAGATAGATAGATAGATAGATAGATAGATAGATAGATAGATAGATAGATAGATAGATAATTACGTATACAGATGCGTCTTGAGAATATCCAAGTGTATTTTTCAAGGAAGATATATATGTTTAATTCCCTAAGTAAGAATTCAACTTCTAAAAACCTTCTAGTCACAATCAATGAAACCACATATTTTGAACGTTTGGGGATTATTAGATTACATAATCATAACTTTTTAAGTTAATCTTAAAACTAAATACAAGTAGATCTACGCCCAATCCACAGAGCTAATGAGTCGCATTCATCTATAAATACTGTTTTACTGCTCTCAAAAAATCACTAACAGATATCAGTAATCGATATTGATCGCTCAAATTGCAAAAAGGCTTTTTTAGAGTTATTTTCATGCTACTGACAGGAGAAAAAATAGTGATGCCACTTTGGCTTGTTATCTACGTGTCATGAATTTATTTTGGCTCTAATTCTAACCCTAACCTTGTACTATTTTAAATACATTTCTCTATGTGATATATATATATATATATATATATATATATATATATATATATATATATATATATATGTTTTGCTTTGCATGTAGATGTTACTATGCTAGAATATCGCTAGAATATAAATAAAAGAAAAATTTTAAATATTTTAATTTCATTTTCTTTGTTATGTATATGCTATAATATGTTTTACACAATAGATATCATTCCAAAATAAAATTTATACGGTGTAGATATTTCTCCTTGTAAACAACAAGTCAATTTAGCACCAAAATAGTTCTGTGTAAATGTCGTAAACATTTCAAGAAAATGTTATATTAAAATATATAAAAGTAATGGAAGCTGTGATATCTTTTAAATGCATTCTAATATTTAAAAAAAAAACAAAAAAAACAAAAAAAAAAAATAGAAAGAATCCTTTAACTATGCAATCAGGATTATGGCTTTGTGCCCTTAAAAAGCGGTTGGATTATTTCACGTGCATTTTTCGCTTGAATATTTAGAATGTCTAAATTACACTATTTACATCGTTCGGACTGTTGCCCTCATCCTTATTAACATATTCACGACGTTTCGGCCGTTGTATGCTTCGGCCTTCTTCAGATTTTTGGAATTTCGAACTGAACCCTTTATTTCGTTCACTAGGGGTAGGTTGTTCTAGTTCAATGTGCCATGCCTCTTCCGGATGTAACAGTTATCTCCCTTTAATTCAACTCTCCCAGTTTTTGTTCACCACAGTAGTAGCCAGGTATTGAACTCACAACTGTTTGGATCAAATTCACTGAATTTAACCAACTCTTTTATCCACTGGGCTTTGTGTCGTTAATTCCGAACAATGTAAATAGTGTAAATAATTACAATACTTCATCTGAGAAATATAAACAGATATTGTCTGTATTACAACATTTTTTTTAACATTTCTTTCTCAAAATTTTTATTTCTTTCTATCGCGAACGAACATTTGATGCTTTTAAAAAAGAATTCAGTTTCAATGTGTTTACATTTAAAATATATGTGTGTGTGTGTGCATGCCTGTGTATGTGTGTGCCTTTAAGTGATACTTCTCTCAATATAAATCACCCGAATTTTTTCATATCTGCATAGTTTCGTATCCAAACGTAAACAAAGCATTTTTTCTAAAGAAAATAAATGGATTTTATTAATCTGATAGATTGTTTATCATTTTAAACGTTATTTTTAGTGGATATTCGTATCTGAGTAGACGTTCCGTTTATTTATTAAATAGTATATTTATTTATTTTCGTCTACCGGTCTGAATTTGGTCCGACAGGTTCTCTGCAGCTCGGTTTGTTACAGCGTGCTAGGTCTAATAGTAGTTCTCCGTGCTCTAGGTGATGCAGGGTCGAATCCTGCCGGTGAATAGAAATCTTTTCTTTAATGAGATTTCTCGATCATTCAGGCCAGTGATCCAGCTCTAGATACGGTTTTTAATTGAAATATATCTTTCTATTTGACTGATTCTCAACCCAGTCTGAAGAAACTCAGTCTGCCCTGATATTAAACCCATTCAAAGATGGATTTATGTCATTACCAAAAGTATTTGCTCGTTAACGGATATAACGAAACTCGACTGGAATTCGAACTCGGTTATTGCCTTGTCTGAACTTAGTCTTCATGAATCTTGTGATAAACAAATTTTTCATCTCCAGTTAAGATTCGCCCCAGTAAACATATTTTATCCTATTTCTTTAAAATTAGATTTTTATCCCATTCGTCTAAAATATTCATGGAATATTTTTGGTATTCTTGTCTGTTGTTGATCTCGGCCTGATAGTTTATGTAAGTCCCGAGAAGTTTTACTCAACTTGAAGTTTTCAGTTAAAATTATAAGAGGCTGGACTACTTATGGTGTCTGGAGTATTAAGTATTATTTCTACGGTTAATTATCGTTCGGCCTCAATCAAATCTCGAACAGCACCGATATTTTTTCTTACAAACTGACATTGATGATCTGCCAATTCGTCTGTTATCTTCAACTCTGTTTCCTTTAGGTTTTAGACAATTATCTCTATAAACTTTTCTCGAATCACCAACATCTTCCCAAGTCTTTCAAACAAGTTTTGGTATCTACCGAGCAGAAATTTTACGTAACTTGTTTCTAGGCGCATTATGGCGAACATTCCCTCCGTATTGGTGAGAAGGATATTCAAGCAGCTTATTTACGCAAACGACTGCTCTGTGGGTCCGACTTCCCGATCACTACAATCTAAACCAGTTCACGTCTAGGGTTAACCGTTATCTTCCCTACACTACTGCATTAACTGTGCCTATTGCACTGTAACCTTCTACCTCGAGTGGCTCCCGGGCCTTGTATAGGGTGAATCCCACTTTAAGAGAAAAAGCAAAATTTATTTTTTCAGAAACATTTGTAGGGGGTGAACTACCTGTGATATCGAGAGTATTAGCTGTTTATTTCAGCGGTTAGGGTTCTGCCTCAATCAAATCACGAACACCATCGACTTTTTTTCCTTAAAAACTAATATTCAGGATCTGCTGATCAGTTCGTCATCACCACATATGCAAGGTTGTAAAAATATAGAAGAAAGGACAATGTACAAACGATGCTGATGACATAGGTATTCGTTAATGGGACAAAAATGATCTTGAACCGAAAATCAACTTCCTCTACCAAGTGTTCCAAAATAAAACCTTTCAAAACAGAAACCCTGATCTGGAGTTGGAATGAAATCACTATTGGTACCTATTCCGAATCCATCATAAATATTCAGGATTTGGAATTAATAAATGCTAAAACCATGTTCATAAGCAACTTATTGAAAAATTCTACGATCTTTTGTTCCAACCAAATATTATGAGTTGAAACTTCAAGAATATACTGCGAATATGCATATACTATTTATAATATATATACAGGGTGATTTAAAAGTAAATCCTTATTTTATGTATGGTTGGCCAGGCAGGAGTTGAAACTTAACACACTGTGACTTTGGAGTTGATTAAAGGAGAAAGTCTACTAGACTAAACCAAAACTTTGGAAGAATTTCAAGGGCGAATACAAGACGTTACGTCTTCCATGCCACAAAAGTTCCTGGTAAAATCAGTTGACGCGATTCCTGGGCGGCTCGAGTAGCTGGTAACAAAATATTGTCCCAATATCGAATTTTAGATAAAAAATTCCATGATAAACGTTTCCCTATATATATTTGTAAAATAATAGATAATAAATAAAGTATTTCAAAATGGGGAGTTACTTTTCAATCCCCCTCGTAAATATATATATATATATATATATATATATATATATATATATATATATATATATATATATATATATATATATATGCATGTATAAAAATTTGCTTCATTTTTAATGCTTTGATCTGCATAATAAAATCTGACACTGCATTTTGCCAGATGCATAGACAGAGACGGCGGAGAAAGAGATGGATTCTGAGATAAATGGTCGGAATATAAGCAAATGACAGCAGTTAGGATTTTACATTACACTTCCCAAGTGTAGAGTAGTGAATGTCGCTTATACAAGTCTATATTTTTCCTTTCCTTTGCAATTAGCAATCTTCTTTATCATTTAACACGATCAGTATTATATGCAGGATTGGCACCACTAGCCACGCAGCACCTGTAACAAAGCCAGCAGCAAACTGACGGAGCCATTGTTTTTTTGTTTCGCCATTTGCAAAATTGAAAGCTGAAGACAAACATTCTCACTCTGATACCCACCCACCTATCCATCTGCACGCACGAAGCAGCTACAGGCACAAATGTTTATTACATCGTAAAAACTGTTTAGACAATTCCTGCATTGGTGTTATTCTGTTTTCTAAGTTATCATGGATACAGGTGCAACAATTCTTTGTGTTTTAAACACAACATTATAAGATCTTTTCTTGTTACGTTAAGTACAGCGATCGATTTTTTTTAAATCGTGTATTTTATCATATTTAGTTCGTTGGTTGACTTTGTTTAGCGGCATATCAACAACGATGGGTTATTTAATGCCGAAATCTAAATAATTTGAATGCAGTTTTATGGCTTCAAATAAATATCTTTTGAACGCAATTGTATGATGGTCATTTTGCTTAAAAAATGTGTATTGTTGGTCATTTTTTTTTATAAATAAAAATATATTCCTGGTATTTTAATGATAAAAATGTATTTTTATACTTTCATAGTGTTTTTTTTTACGTTTGGGGCTTCACTATTTGTCTATAACTTAGACTCTAACAGATGCTACAACTTCGAGTTAGGGCGGACCTAGAAACAACAGCAATTAAGAGGTGGTTCTACGCTCTTCAAAACCTCCTGATCAGAAGCCTTGCTGCCGGATGTAGTTTATCGTCATACTCAGGCCTGTCATATTTAGAACAAAAGCTATCATATATACTACTACTACTACTACTAATAATAATAATAATAATAATAATATAAACAGCAATAAATTTATTGTTTGATCCTCTTTGCTTGACGATAGATTCGGTGTGTAATCATTAGCAACCTGATCTCACTACTATTAAAGCTGAGTTATTGGTGCGAAACAAAGCATGTTTTGCATGACTCAAAACAAGCCAAAGTTTTGTTATCATAACGGATTAAAAAAAATGATTTCGCCCATGCACAAGCGATAATGTCACTAAGATGCAAACAGTTACTGGGAATGAACCCGAACGGGAAAAACTTAGTGAGGATAAAGGAAAATAAAAAGAACAGCCTTCATGAAGACAGAAGACGGCGATTGGCGTTAAATTAAAATTTTGGAAGATTGTAGGTTGCAGAGAAACAAGAATCCGGAAGAGAGTTCCACGGGCTAGAAGCGTGATTAAAATAACTATTAGAATAGAACTGGCGGTTACATGAAGCTAGTACAACAATTAAACAAAGATACCTAGTTACCAATCCACTAGCACACGTATAAATACCCAAGGAGGAAAGCTCATCAGAACAATTACCATATTTATAGAAAAAGAGTGAAGGCACGTCGGGGCGCTACGAAAATGACTGAAGTCGAGATGCCAGGTCAGGATTGCTTACATTGCAGATATTTGTTCAGATTTTAAAAGGTTTTAATAATTATACAACAGTCATTAATTACAAACAGATTTGCTAGAAGCTTATAAATGGACAGAAACATTTCAGGATTCTAAATCTAGTCTTCAATATGGATTCCTTTCTTAAGGTATGCGGTATGGACGTAAGGGCAGGGAGTAGGAAGTGAAGATTATGAGGACAGAAAGATAGATAACGGTTGGCTCTCGACTTGAAGAAGTTAAAATTGTAGATTGCAGGGAAGCAATCGCGCGGGAGCCTGTCTCACAAAGTGACAATTCTTCGGAAGAAGCTTTCTGAGTGAAACATACTTCTCATGAATGGACTACGTAGAGAATGATGGTGATTCAACCCTGTGGAAGCAGCTGTGTGGCTCTTGACTTCAAAGGTCTGCTCTGTCTGTGACAGCAAAGAATGTAGCTCATCGGAATATTTACCCTGGAAATAGGGATAGATTAGCAATACGCTTTCGATATTATGCCTGCGTATTCCAGCGTAAAGAAAATTCCTCCCCTTCTGAGACTGCCAAAATGATTTGGGATTCTGTCGAAACCAGGACTGCTTAGTTCCACCCCAGATATGACAGGAGTACTCTATTTGTTTAAAACTAAACTTCACGAAATACCAAGCCCAAGAGCCACGCAAAGTAGAGGGTTACTATATAAGATGCGTGGTATGGGTCTAAGGAGAGGAAGTAAGAAATGAAAATTATGAGGATGATGCGGATAGATAGCGATTGACCCTGGACTTGAAGAGTTTCGAATTGTGGGGTTCAAAAATTCAACTACGTAAGAATCTGTTCCATAAAATGCCGTTTCTTGGGAAGAGCTTGTCTGAGAGAAACTACCTTCTTACGAAGACGAAGAGCATGTGAGTGATCCGAAGTATTAAATAAATCGCAAAACGCTCAACAGATGTCTAAGCATTTTAGCATGATGGTTAGGTCTAGGATTTAAGAGGCATGACAGACAGGTTTTCATTTTTTGCATACATTGTCGAATGCTTCAACTAATAGACTCGTTATAATGAAACCCTATAAGCTTGTTCTTTTATATGCCGTAAAATGAATTCTCCAGAACAGGAAGGAAAGAAAAGAAACGCTTTTATTCCAGAACTGATAACCGCCTATGTGGAATCGGGTAGCTCGTATCTGCTAGGGTAATTTACTGAAGAGCAAGCTCTGTTTGATGTCCAGGATAATCGGACGTCAAACTGTAATGGCAGTAAATAAAATCACTCTGCTAGAAAGACGATAAGCATCGGATTAATCTCTGTGTTAGTGTGCCGTTCTTCGTTTACCTAGTTTCTCTTTCTTAGGCAATTCTAAACGGATTTGTTTCGCTTGGAATTCTTTCCAACATCTCCAATTCATTAATCAATCACTAAAGCAAAGAGACGCTTGTAGATAATGCCATACTACTATTACTACTGCTACTAATAATTTATATTTCTTCTTTGTGTTTTTCTATTCGATACAATAATTTTGCAAGTTTTTTTTTTTTTTACCTGAGACCCAAGATAAAAAAAAGAAGTTTTTTTAGGCACCTATTTATTTATTTTTTAAATCAAATTCACCAGTATGATAGTAAAGACAGTAAAACACAAGGTCTTTTTTTTCTTTTTATGTGCCATGTTCTTTCAGAACGTAGGCGATCACGGCTCTCCACTTTTCCTTATCACTTGCTGCTCTCAACAAGTTCCTTCCTTCTGCTTCCTCCCTCAAACCACGTTCTGTCATCCACTTGCTTAAGCCACGCTTGTTTTTCCTTGTCTCTCTTTCTTTCTATTCGACCCGTGAGTATCAGATTCTTCAGGAACTCCTTCCTCATTATGTGTCCCAAGAACTTCAGCTGCCTCTTCCTGATGTTAAGTATAAGCCTTGTTTGCATCCTTTCTAAGACCTCATCGTTCCTCACACGATCGGTTCATGATACCCTTAGCATCCTTAGAGCATGAAATAATTAGAAAAGATTACCAAGGAGTGCGAATAATAGAAGGTTAATCCGGAAGACAGTAGATAACCTTTGATATTGCATTTACATTTTTGAAGATCAAAGCCTGGCTGGAAAACATGGAGCCGTTAACGAGAAAAGAAACTGTTAGCATAGAACTTACGGTTAGGTTACATCTTGTCAATTCAACTGTGAAATAATGAAACCTTGCCGCCAATCTAATACTGCGCTAAAATCTACAAAGTCTAGGTACCATAGCGATAAGTTCATCCGAAATCATGGCTATACCATGAAAGTATTTATAGAAAAGGCATTGGGAAAATACAATACAGCGATGTGAAAGTAACTGGAGACGAGATTGCTTATTTTCTTTGGATTTTGTAAAGAATCTATAAATATATCAACACCATCACTCGACCGTCGTCGGGATCATCGAATCAATGCAAACGATCCTTTCTTTAGCTGTATTGTATGTGCTACGCCAGGGATATATATACTTTTGAATTCAGAGTTATTTTCTCCTAGAACGGCTTCCACCCAAGGCTATAGAACCCAGTCTACCCTACTATTTACCCATAGGAAGAAGAAGAGGATTTGCACCTTTTCCAAAGAAAGCACTTAAGAGAATGTAATAGATCCGTCAGGATTTCGAACAATTCCTCAATCCGAGCCGCTATCCATTATTCTAGTAAATATATAGCAGGACCTATAATGGTTTCTAGGCTCTTCATATTTGCGAGGATGAGAACTTCGTTGCTTGTGATCCGGTACCGTAGGATTTGAAGTAGGTTTATTTGATGGAATCATTCAAGTTTGCAGATTTCCCTTCGGTAGATCCCCACCTCTCACAGGCTGTACAACAGTTCGGTAGACTGTGAGCTTGATGGTTGGGGTTAACTCAGGATTGCTGAAGTCTCTTCTAAATATCTTCCTGCATTATGTGTGAGCGGCCTTGATTCGGTTATCGACCTCTTTTTCAGCAGATGCATTTGAAGTCAATGTATGGAAATTCTTCAACATTCTTCGAAAACGCTTGATAATAATCATTAGGGATAATTGCTAAGCTCTTAACACCAAACAAAAAAAATCCCTGAATATTGTAAGAATATTAGAAAAACTTAATAAAAAAATCTTGTAAGATGGTCTTTGTATGTCATCTTTGAACAGACGAAATGGAATAAAATGGATTTGTTTCTTAATGTTTGACATTTTATTCGATATTTATACAAGTACTTTACCTCGAGAAGAACCAAAGTGAGCTGAATTGTATTTTTCTACACTCTGTAAACTTGAAAGATCATTGGTTGGTTGATGATTTTTTTTAACACCATATGTGTTATTTGATGCCGAAATTTATTTATCTTGGAAGGTTTGTTTTTTATTTTTTTTTGTTTTTGTTTTTTTTTTCAATGTATTTCTGGTAAATTTTTTCTATGAAAATGTTATGGTAATTTTTCTATGAAAATGTTATTATAGTAATTTTATCCTTGAAAATGTATATCTGTCAATTTTTTCTATGAGAATGTACTTTTGTAATATTTTTCTATAAAAATTTATTGATGATAATTTTTTTTCCTTGAAAATATATTTCCTGTTAATTTTTTTTTGATGAAATGCATTGCTGTTTTTTCGTTTTTTTTGTTTTGTTTTTTTTTGTTTTTTTTTACTATGAAAATATACTGCTTGTATTTTTACTGTAAAAATATATTTTTATATTTTTATAATATTTTGACTCCAGTTTGGGAATTTACTATTTGCCTGTAGCTAGGACCCTAACAGGTGCTACCACCATGGGTCAGGATGGCCCTGGGAACAACAGAAATTCATAGGTGGTTCCATACTCCCCAAAGCCTCACGATTCAAAAAAAGTCATTGGTGAAAGAATGAACAATATAAATATTTGTTTTCGAATATGTTCAAACTCGTGTTTTCCACAGATTCTTTAGACCAGTTGTCGAACTGAAGTAAAAACGAAATATTTAAAATGGTGATTTTCCAGGTAGGAAATTTATCCACCGCCTTACTTCAAACAGTGAAGTAACAATATCTCTGTACCCTGGTTTCTTTGGTCACGTGCCATATTAAGCTGTACTAAATAAACAAAGATGATTAGTCTATATTAGAACGACGCATTTATCATTGCCAAGAAAGGTACTTGACAGAGAAAAACATCCGATATCTAGGAGAAACTGGAAGAAGAAGAAGAAGAAGAAGAAGAAGAAGAAGAAGAAGAAGAAGAAGAAGAAATAGTTTGTGCAGGAGTTGAAGCATTATTGTTTAGTAGTGAAATGTAAGACGTTTTCTCAAAGCGAAGCCAACCATCTGTGTTGACAAGCGAGGCGCAAACGTAGATTTCAACATTTCGAAGAAAAATACTTAGATCCGGAATAATTTCATTTGCAAGTGTATCACGTGAAAACCTTGCAGGCAATTGATATTCTCTCCATCTGGACAACACATTGATTTCTCTTGAAGTCTCCGAGCCATTCTTTCCACAATAGGGATCTGATTTTTTGAAGAAAAGATATAAAGCTAACATGGCCACACCAAATATCATTCAAATTTATGGCAAGCTGAAGAACTAACCGGAAAGTGAAAAGAAAAAAAAATAGGGGAAGAAATGATAATTTTCTTTACCGAACAAAATTTCGTTTTTTTTCTCGTTAGAGATTTTTGCTTATTGCAGCTATGACTTTTTTTTTGTTGCCAGATTTGAAAAACTCTAGACGAATGGCTTGGAATTTATTTGTTCTTTACCCGTTGCAATTCAATCTTCTGTCTGTTTTTTTTTCTTAAGAGATAGCGAGGAAACAGAATTTACGTTTAGACTAACGACGCGAAGATCCTTATAGAAACTTTTTTCTCGGTAATATTGTGATTTTCTAATCATAGCTTAGATGTGGCACGAGGCCGACAGTATGAGGCACCCAGTAAGGATCGTACTCACTATTCAATCGTAACTGATCTAGCGAGACAAACTTCCTAAATGTTACACTCTGTCGAAGAGCTTTTTTTTTCTGGATAACTATGAGTATGACAAATTCTGCAACAAATCTAGGATTATATGAATGTTTAGGAAAATAAATTTGTCATCAAAATTAGAGTACTTTGCTCTTATAAGTAGTGTGTATATAGAGGAAAATGTCTGCTTGGATAAATAAACGGACACTAGTCTTTGCCATAATAGTTGTTAAAATTGCATAAAGATTTCATGCACTCAATGTAACAACAGTTAGAAGACAGAATTACAGTAAAAAGCAGTAAATTCAGAAATAAATATATTCATGCAGAAACTGAACAATAACCGTAGATGTTCGAAATGTTTGCCTGAATGATCCACACAAAGTTTTAAGCGTGATATGGAAACAATAGCTTTATTCAAGGTCATGAATATTCTAGAAATTGATTCAACGTCAAATATTCCTGTAATATAAAACAGTGATAATAGATTTGCCGCTTTTTTACTGGGCGCCGTCTAGTATTCTCTTAATTATAAAGACTCAAGATAAAGCATTCCAAAACGGAAACTATGATCTGGGATTGGAATGAATGTAATGATGACACATACCCTGAGATCCATCATAGAAATACAGGATCTGGGATTGGAATGAATGTAATGATGACACATACCCTGAGATCCATCATAGAAATACAGGATCTGGGATTGGAATGAATGTAATGATGACACATACCCTGAGATCCATCATAGAAATACAGGATCTGGGATTGGAATGAATGTAATGATGACACATACCCTGAGATCCATCATAGAAATACAGGATCTGGGATTGAATGAATGTAATGATGACACATACCCTGAGATCCATCATAGAAATACAGGATCTGGGATTGGAATGAATGTAATGATGACACATACCCTGAGATCCATCATAGAAATACAGGATCTGGGATTGGAATGAATGTAATGATGACACATATCCTGAGATCCATCAAATACAGGATCTGGAATTAGTAAATACCTCGGCGTATGGATCAGTTATAATGAATTTCGTATAAGACAAAAAGGAAATTGAGCATAGAATAGGCTGCGCTAGAGGTATTTACTCCCATGCTGCAAATTGTTGCAAAACCAAAACTTTAACCATAAAACTCGTGCCATGTCCTTAAAATAGCCTCATAGGATCGAGACTTTCATATGCATGTCATGTATGGCGCTAAATCCGCTTTATTAGATCGATAGTTTAAAATGTCTTTGATCCGATGAAGCATGATGGTCTTGGAAACTGCCATCCTTCTTTGAACATTGTGAATTGGCGCTACAGAATCACAAACAAAGAATTGTACCAAATAAAATAAATAAAACCGCCTTAGGACTATAAAGAGCTGTTGATTCATTATTTACATTATTCGGACTATTGTCCTCATCTTTGTCGCCATATTTATCACAACGTTTCGGTTGTATTTACGCTCCGGCCTTCTTCAGGTGGTTCGAAATTCCAACCACCTGAAGAAGGCCGGAGCGTAAAACGGCCGAAACGTTGTGATAAATATGGCGACAAAGATGAGAACAATAATCCGAATAAGGTAAATAATGTACATAATACCTCATCTCAGAAATATAGACAGACAGCTGTTGATTCCTATGTCCACATTGTATATCCATCTTTTCTCTCTGTATGGCAATACTTTATTTTTCAAAAATGTATTGCTGGTAATATTTTTTTTTTTACTACGAAAATGTATTGCTGATATTTATACTATAAAAATGTATGTTTATATTTTCATAGTGTTTTGACCCCAGTTTTTAGGTTAAATATTCGCCCATACATGGGACCCTAACATGTGCTACCACCCCGGATCACGGGGACCTGGGAACAACAGCAATTAAGAGATGGCTCTACGTTTCTCAAAACGTCCCGATCAGAGGCCTTGCTACCGGGTGTAGTTCATCGTCATACCGTGGACGAACCGTATATATGGGATAGTGATATATAAAGAACGATTTTAAGGGAAGGAAGTATGAAAAAGTGGACGGAGTTTTCATGTAACGCGTTTCTTTCTTCAGGACTTCATCAGACTATGTTTAAATTGATGAGACTACACATGCGCACAAGCGAAAAAAGGCGCTGAGTCATTTAAAATATTTTTTTTTTATTTTAATATGCGTTTTGGTTATATGATCTTGCCGGTTACATTAAGATTTTTATGTTTCCACTCCTTTTGTTATTAAATATACAAAATTGTGGTAACAGAACCTTCTCTTTTAATTAGATCAGCTTTTTTAAAGTAGGTGTGTGAGCGGGTGCTGATAATTTCTCGGCCAAGCCCACTTGCCAAAGTTTAACCAAAGCTAGATTTCATTGAAAAGATTATTTTGACAGGTTGCTAGGAGATACAAGTATCCTTAATCCAGCCGAGGAATATGGAGCTACACCCTCTCCCACAAAAAAGTGTGCTGAAGATTTCCTCTAGGATCTGTTCAAAATAGAGTACCATACTTGATAGTATTTGTGAATAAAAATTCAACTGGAAACCGACAGAGATTTCCTTCTTAAGTTTAATAACAAAGTTGAATTTCGTGAAGTTTTCTATGCGAAAATAAGAAAAAAAATATTTACACAAGGTTGATTCTATGCATGATGCAAAAAATCCCTTTTTTAATATAAGATACATTTTTATAAAATATTACATTTTTTCTCGACAGGATCTATCTTACATCTTTATAACTCTATCATTTGATCTTTCTCTGAATAATGCTGCCAAATCTAGTCTGGTGCTCTGCAATATATTTATAAATTCTTGATAAAATTCAAAGAAGCATCTGCAATATTATTTGTCCTGATCTGTCAACTCGGCTTCCGTTACATTCCCACCGCCCTTCTCTGTGGCCTTTCTATAAATAATTTTACGGAAATTGTTCTGATAAACTTTTCTCTATGATACCTAGGCTTTATGAATTTAAGTGCTGTACTTGATTGGCGAAAAGGTCTCATTATTTTGCAGTTGGAATTGCAAAGTGTAACTGTAAGTTTTATGATAACAGTCTCGAAGATGTCGAATTCTCTTTCAGCTTCCTAGTCAACATTGAAATCGTTATCTTCTGTCTTCTTAATCCTTGTTCTTTTATTGCCCTCTCTCCTTAATAGTATTTTTCTCATATTTTCTAACACTTAGTAACCCCGTACGTTTAGTGACTTCAATGCCTTGCTTAGGATGAATGATTAAAATAGATTATGGGTTATTTTGTTTTGATTTGAAAAAAATGGAAGCAATAATAACTTTCAGAAATTAGTACACATTAGGTCTGTTACAGACGATGGAAATTGTAATAGAGAAATCTCGAATATTATCTGATTGGTTTGTTTTGTTTTGTTTTACGGCATATCAACCACGATGGGTTATTGAATGCCTACAATTGGTTTGGTTTGTTTTGTTTTACGGCATATAAACCACAATGGGTTATTGAATGCCAACAATTGGTTTGGTTTGTTTTGTTTTACGGCATATCAACCTCAATGGGTTATTGAATGCCTACAATTGGTTTGGTTTGTTTTTTGTTTTACGGCATATCAACCACAATGGGTTATTGAATGCCTACAATTGGTTTGGTTTGTTTTGTTTTACGGCATATCAACCACAATGGGTTATTGAATGCCAACAATTGGTTTGGTTTGTTTTGTTTTACGGCATATCAACCTCAATGGGTTATTGAATGCCTACAATTGGTTTGGTTTGTTTTGTTTTACGGCATATCAACCACAATGGGTTATTGAATGCCTACAATTGGTTTGGTTTGTTTTGTTTTACGGCATATCAACGACAATGGGTTATTGAATGCCAACAATTGGTTTGGTTTGTTTTTGTTTTACGGCATATCAACCACAATGGGTTATTGAATGCCTTTGGTTTGGTTTGTTTTGTTTTACGGCATATCAACCACAATGGGTTATTGAATGCCTACAATTGGTTTGGTTTGTTTTGTTTTTTAATGCATATCAACCACAATGGGTTATTGAATGCCTACAATTGGTTTGGTTTGTTTTGTTTTACGGCATATCAACCACAATGGGTTATTGAATGCCTACAATTGGTTTGGTTTGTTTTGTTTTACGGCATATCAACCACAATGGGTTATTGAATGCCTACAATTGGTTTGGTTTTTTTTGTTTTACGGCATATCAACCACAATGGGTTATTGAATGCCTACAATTGGTTTGGTTTGTTTTTTTTTTACGGCATATCAACCACAATGGGTTATTGAATGCCTACAATTGGTTTGGTTTGTTTTGTTTTACGGCATATCAACCACAATGGGTTATTGAATGCCTACAATTGGTTTGGTTTGTTTTTTTTTTTACGGCATATCAACCACAATGGGTTATTGAATGCCAACAATTGGTTTGGTTTGTTTTGTTTTACGGCATATCAACCACAATGGGTTATTGAATGCCTACAATTGGTTTGGTTTGTTTTGTTTTTTACGGCATATCAACCACAATGGGTTATTGAATGCCTACAATTGGTTTGGTTTGTTTTGTTTTACGGCATATCAACCACAATGGGTTATTGAATGCCTACAATTGGTTTGGTTTGTTTTGTTTTACGGCATATCAACCACAATGGGTTATTGAATGCCTACAATTGGTTTGGTTTGTTTTTGTTTACGGCATATCAACCACAATGGGTTATTGAATGCCAACAATTGGTTTGGCTTTTTCATTTTGTTTTACGGCATATCAACCTCAATGGGTTTGAATTTGTTTTGGTTTTTTTGGGCATATCAACCACAATGGGTTATTGAATGCCTACAATTGGTTTGGTTTGTTTTGTTTTACGGCATATCAACCACAATGGGTTTTGAATGCCAACAATTGGTTTGGTTTTTTTTGTTTTACGGCATATCAACCTCAATGGGTTATTGAATGCCTACAATTGGTTTGGTTTGTTTTGTTTTACGGCATATCAACCACAATGGGTTATTGAATGCCTACAATTGGTTTGGTTTGTTTTTTACGTATATCAACCACAATGGGTTATTTAATGCCAACAATTGGTTTGGTTTTTTTTGTTTTACGGCATATCAACCTCAATGGGTTATTGAATGCCTACAATTTTTGGTTTGTTTTTGTTTTACGGCATATCAACCACAATGGGTTATTGAATGCCTACAATTGGTTTTTTGTTTTGTTTTACGGCATATCAACCACAATGGGTTTTGAATGCCTAACAATTTTTGGTTTGTTTTGTTTTTACGGCATATCAACCACAATGGGTTATTGAATGCCAACAATTGGTTTGGTTTGTTTTGTTTTTACGGCATATCAACCTCAATGGGTTATTGAATGCCTACAATTGGTTTGGTTTGTTTTTTTTTTACGGCATATCAACCACAATGGGTTTATTGAATGCCAACAATTGGTTTGGTTTGTTTTGTTTTTTTTTTACGGCATATCAACCACAATGGGTTATTGAATGCCTACAATTGGTTTGGTTTTTTTTGTTTTTTACGGCATATCAACCACAATGGGTTATTTTTGCCAACAATTGGTTTGGTTTTTTTTTTTTGTTTTACGGCATATCAACCACAATGGGTTATTGAATGCCTACAATTGGTTTGGTTTGTTTTTTTTTTACGGCATATCAACCACAATGGGTTATTGAATGCCAACAATTGGTTTGGTTTGTTTTTGTTTTACGGCATATCAACCACAATCAATGGGTTATTGAATGCCTACAATTGGTTTGGTTTTTTATTTTGTTTTGTTTTTTTTTTTTTGGCATATCAACCACAATGGGTTATTGAATGCCACAACAATTTGGTTTGGTTTTTTACGGCATATCAACCACAATGGGTTATTTAATGCCATACAATTGGTTTGGTTTGTTTTTTTTTTACTTTTATCAACCAATTGGTTATTTAATGCCGACAATTGGTTTTTTGTTTTGTTTTACGGCATATCAACCACAATGGGTTATTGAATGCCAACAATTGGTTTGGTTTGTTTTTTTTACGGCATATCAACCTCAATGGGTTATTGAATGCCTACAATTGGTTTGGTTTGTTTTGTTTTACGGCATATCAACCTCAATGGGTTATTGAATGCCTACAATTGGTTTGGTTTGTTTTGTTTTTACGGCATATCAACCACAATGGGTTATTGAATGCCTACAATTGGTTTGGTTTGTTTTGTTTTTACGGCATATCAACCACAATGGGTTATTGAATGCCTACAATTGGTTTGGTTTGTTTTGTTTTTACGGCATATCAACCACAATGGGTTATTGAATGCCAAATAATTGGTTTGGTTTGTTTTGTTTTACGGCATATCAACCACAATGGGTTATTGAATGCCAACAATTGGTTTGGTTTGTTTTGTTTTACGGCATATCAACCTCAATGGGTTATTGAATGCCTACAATTGGTTTGGTTTGTTTTGTTTTACGGCATATCAACCAAAATGGGTTATTGAATGCCACAATTGGTTTGGTTTGTTTTTTTTTTTAATATCAACCAGAATGGGTTATTGAATTGGGTTTGGTTTGTTTTTTTGTTTTACGGCATATCAACCACAATGGGTTATTGAATGCCTACAATTGGTTTGGTTTGTTTTGTTTTACGGCATATCAACCAATTTTATTTTTGTTTGGTTTGGTTTGTTTTTTTACGGCATATCAACCACAATGGGTTATTTAATGCCTACAATTGGTTTGGTTTTATTTTGTTTTACGGCATATCAACCACAATGGTTTTGAATGTTTGGTTTGGTTTTTTTTGTTTTACGGCATATCAACCACAATGGGTTATTGAATGCCTACAATTGGTTTGGTTTGTTTTTTTTTTTACGGCATATCAACCACAATGGGTTATTGAATGCCAACAATTGGTTTGGTTTGTTTTGTTTTACGGCATATCAACCTCAATGGGTTATTGAATGCCTACAATTGGTTTGGTTTTTTTTTTTATTTAATGCCTACAATTGGTTTGGTTTGTTTTTTTTTTACGGCATATCAACCACAATGGGTTATTGAATGCCTACAATTGGTTTGGTTTTGTTTTGTTTTACGGCATATCAACCACAATGGGTTATTGAATGCCAACAATTGGTTTGGTTTGTTTTGTTTTACGGCATATCAACCACAATGGGTTATTGAATGCCTACAATTGGTTTGGTTTGTTTTGTTTTTACGGCATATCAACCACAATGGGTTATTGAATGCCAACAATTGGTTTGGTTTGTTTTGTTTTTACGGCATATCAACCACAATGGGTTATTGAATGCCAACAATTGGTTTGGTTTGTTTTGTTTTTACGGCATATCAACCACAATGGGTTATTGAATGCCTACAATTGGTTTGGTTTGTTTTGTTTTACGGCATATCAACCAAAATGGGTTATTGAATGCCTTACAATTTTAGTTTGGTTGAATGCATATCAACCACAATGGGTTTTGTTTGCCAGCAATTGGTTTTTTATTTTGTTTTACGGCATATCAACCTCAATGGGTTATTGAATGCCTACAATTGGTTTGGTTTGTTTTGTTTTACGGCATATCAACCAAAATGGGTTATTGAATGCCTTTTTTTTACAATTGGTTTGGTTTGTTTTGTTTTTACGGCATATCAACCTCAATGGGTTATTGAATGCCTACAATTGGTTTGGTTTGTTTTGTTTTACGGCATATCAACCACAATGGGTTATTGAATGCCTACAATTGGTTTGGTTTGTTTTGTTTTACGGCATATCAACCACAATGGGTTATTGAATGCCAACAATTGGTTTGGTTTGTTTTGTTTTACGGCATATCAACCTCAATGGGTTATTGAATGCCTACAATTGGTTTGGTTTGTTTTGTTTTACGGCATATCAACCACAATGGGTTATTGAATGCCTACAATTGGTTTGGTTTGTTTTGTTTTACGGCATATCAACCACAATGGGTTATTGAATGCCTACAATTGGTTTGGTTTGTTTTGTTTTACGGCATATCAACCACAATGGGTTATTGAATGCCAGCAATTGGTTTGGTTTGTTTTGTTTTACGGCATATCAACCTCAATGGGTTATTGAATGCCTACAATTGGTTTGGTTTGTTTTGTTTTACGGCATATCAACCAAAATGGGTTATTGAATGCCTACAATTGGTTTGGTTTGTTTTTTGTTTTACGGCATATCAACCACAATGGGTTATTGAATGCCTACAATTGGTTTGGTTTGTTTTGTTTTTACGGCATATCAACCTCAATGGGTTATTGAATGCCTACAATTGGTTTGGTTTGTTTTGTTTTTACGGCATATCAACCACAATGGGTTATTGAATGCCAACAATTGGTTTGGTTTGTTTTGTTTTACGGCATATCAACCTCAATGGGTTATTGAATGCCTACAATTGGTTTGGTTTGTTTTGTTTTACGGCATATCAACCTCAATGGGTTATTGAATGCCTACAATTGGTTTGGTTTGTTTTGTTTTACGGCATATCAACCACAATGGGTTATTGAATGCCTACAATTGGTTTGGTTTGTTTTGCTTTACGGCATATCAACCTCAATGGGTTATTTAATGCTGGCAAAATTTTATTGCTGGTAATATCTTTTTTCAAATATTTATTGCTGGTAATATTTTTTTCCAAAATGTATTGCTGGAAATAATTTTTTTCTACAAAGATATATTGCTGGTAATAATTTTTACAGATATTTTTGGTATTAAAACATATTTTACACTTTCATGGTGTTTTGACTCCAGCTTAGGGATTAAATATTTGCCCATAACTGGGACCATAACAGGTGCTCCCAAAGAGTTTTCATGGGAACACTAGCAATTAAGAGGATCAGAGGTTATGCTGTCAGATGTAGTTATCCTCATACCCAGGACGGTAAGCTCATCTTAATAGTGAAAGATGCATTCCAGTATTTAGCCCAAATATTAAGACAGGAAAATTTCCTTAGGAACAAATAAAAGAACGCCGACCTACTGTGATATATCTACGCCAGTGAAAGCCAGATAAGTTCCTCATGAAGGAAAAAAGGACTTCGGGCAAAGGAGATTTGATTCGAAAAAAGAATGTTGAGAATACCAGAGACTGAGAATATGAGCAAAGAGAAATTTTTAAAGATAATCAGAACTACAAGAAAACTTAGAATCAGAAAGAGACCGCGGAAATGTCTGGGATACTTAATGAGGAAAGGAAACTGAAATTTTGATACTCACGGGACATACTGAGGAAAGGAGTGGCAGATGGAATATACCTAACGACATTCTGAGAATGGATAGCAGAACGGGCACAAAGAATCATGGTAAAAACAGTTGCTTAATGCTACAAAGGACAGTAAATTGAGGAGGACCATGATATCCCACATCCTGAAAAAGAATCATAAAATAAGTAGTCATGAATGTTCAATTAGCAAATCAAATTTGATAAAAATGGTAGAACTGAAAAAACAAAATTCATCATTTTCCATTAACAAAAGTAAAATAAAGGAACAAGGTTAAATAAAATATTAAAATATTTAAATTTTGTTATAGAATGCAGAGGCTAGGTTAGGATGGTGAGCGATTGATCGGTAGACCTCGAAGACGTGAAATTCTGACAGGGATGAATTGCCTTTGTGCAAGTTTTGTATATAAGACCAAAACGGCGCAAAGTCGCACGAATTTTTAAACTTCGCCACGCTTCTCCACACCCAGATTCTTTAAAGAGGTTAGGCCGCAGGTGGCGGAATGCGAAATCAAAAGAGTTAGTATGCGTTTCTCTAAAGTTCTTTCTCATGCTACCCCCTAGAATCGAACCTTCTACATCTGTACATCTCATATAATAACACGAATAAAAAAAAAAAAACCTTCGTTTATACAATCCATGAAGTGGCGTTGAGAACTGAAGGACAGAACACAAAATCTTTAACGAATTTTTTTTTTTTTTAATATTCTGGGAGGTTTTGTTTTGAAAGAGAGGGTAAATTGAAAATTTTATATTTTATTATCGAGGGAAACAAACATTGAAAATAAAATTAATAAGTTCTGTTTATAACGCAATCGAGAAATCTGAGAATAAATAATTATATTTTAAAGGCGTACAGAGAAAACTCTGGGACTCCTGGTGACATTTTGATAAATCATTGCAGGAATTAAAATCTTAATCTTTTAACCAAACTAAAATTAACAATTTTTGAGTCAGCATTTTTTTAATTAGTGAATAAATATGAATGGGTGTCTGAATATAATATTACTGGTCGTAAAACATTGTCGTTCATCGATCAAATATTTTTCTTTTCCACAACTGTTTTCATTTTTTTATCGTTTTCATCTAAGCTCTCTTGTTTAATATAGAAGTTGATAAAAAAAAATAATGGTGGCACCCATCAACTTTTGTGGAACACAACAAACACATAAGCATTTTTAGGCAGACACTATGTCATGGTAAAGAATCTATCTTACATATCTATAAGTCTACCATTCGTCCGTACATTGACTATTACTGCCACATCTGGTTTGCTACTCCTGCTATATATTTATAAGATTATGAAGAAATATGCTTTTAGGGTGTACTATATTTATGTGATAAAGTTCTCAATATCAGAGATAGAACGTATGTAAATATAAAAGTGAACATTGAAGTCAACACTCAGAGGTGACAGGCAGTTTCATGCTAGACACAGTCGTCAGGCCGCAAATGTTGGATTTTTCATCGACTATTTATATATATGGTTCAGTGGTGCATTGTGGGTAACCTATTCTGGCGGTTATTTTTTGCGGGAATGGCTTGTTTGTTTATTTATTTATTTTGGGGCGTTAATTTATTTTACTTGTTTTACATTTTCATTTTGTATTATTTATTCTTTTAGGTTTTTGATGTTTTATTAATGTAGTTAAAAAATAATTGGGTGATATGCTTAGGTCGCATATTTAATAGTTTTTTTTGGGGGGTCTGAGAAGATAATTAAAGCTATTTATTCGTTTAGATTGCTTTCCATAGTCTATTCTATTATTTTGTCGGGGAGGGCACTTTTTAATTTATTTATTTATTTATTTGGATTGGTTACATTTACTTGTTTATTTATGCTTATTTTTATTACTTCTAGCGGTTATTTTAGCGGGGGCGATTTGTTAATTTGTTCATTTATTTATTTGGATTCATTTTAATTTGATTTTTATTTATTTTTATTTTGTATATTTTTGTTACTGTATTTGGTTTTAGATTTTTGAGTAAAGTAGTTATGTTTTTTTTTTAGCCGATTTCATTTAGATTTTTTGTTTGTTTGTTTATGCTTCCATCACTTTTGTTATTAAATATCCCACATTATGATAATAGAAGTCCTGCCAAAAAAAGTAAATAAATACTTTCATGGTAATTGTTCTTGTGATCTCTTCGCTATGGTACCTCGACTTTAGAAATTTAAGCGAAATTTCCAGAATATTTTTTTCTAAGTCAGTTCAAAGATCAATTTTGGAGATTAGCCCATTTTACCACCGTTTTCTTGCTACTGCCATGTCACTTCAGGGACTGCGCAACAAAGACTGTGCGCAGATCTTTCTTTGATACATGAGAATTGCTATGCCTTTTACTGGGAAAGAGTGTAGTGCTTCCTATTAATTTCCTCACAATTTGAAATGTCCTTCTCATAGTCCAGCTCTCATACCCGGCTCTCTAACTTTTTTTAAACGACATGTCTACTCCTGAGTATGATGATACCAAAAAAACCACCGATCGGGAAAAATGGAGGTTTTAAGTAGCGTGGAACCAGATATTAAATACAGATGTTCCCAGATCAAGCCTGACCGGGGTTGGTAACACCTGTTAGGGCCCCAGGTATAGGCAAATATTGACCCCACCAAACAAAAACAAAACTCCCTTAAAGTATAAAAATACATTTTTATAGTAAAAATACCAGTAATATATGTTTACATAAAAACTACCAAAAATACGTATTTATAGCACAATGACCAAAAATACAGTTTTAAAGCAAAATGCTCAGCAGTATATTTTATAGTAGAATTAGCAACAATATATTTTATAGCAAAATGTCAAACAATGCATTTTATAGCAAAATGTCAAACAATGCATTTTATAGCAAAATGTCAAAAATACATTTTATAGCAAAGTGTCAAACAATACATTTTATAGTAAAATGTCAAACAATACATTTTATAGCAAAATATCAAACAATACATTTTATAGCAAAATATCAAACAATACATTTTATCGGTAGGTGAAAGCACTATTTCGTTCAAAATATATTTAGTTGAAGACATAAATTGCTTAAAATATTTATATTTCGGCATTAAATAACCCATAGATTGATATGCAGCTAGATAAATTCAACCAACTAATTTACCAATTCTCCTGAATTTGAACAGCATTTTCAAGATGTCAGAAATGTTTCTTGCCTTCATGTTTCTTGCAGAAACTAGTTTCAATTTATCTCTATTATCGTTATTCATTTTTTTGATTACTGTTTACTTTTATTTTCAGTTTTCCTTGATTTTTATCGCATGTCAGACCGAAGTAAAAATCGTAATAAAAAGGTAAGGAAGAATTAAGATGAAAGTAAATACAAGTAAAACATTTATGACAATGTTCGTCTGTGCTTCATTTAATAATAATAATAATAATAATAATAATAATAATAATAATAATAATAAAAATAAAACATAATAGTGCTCTTTTTATTTTTCATTATAGATATGGTGTGTGGTATTGTTGTATTTGACAGTAATACGCTAGATTTTATCGATTATAAAATTGATATTCTGTTAATGGTTTCCAAAAATGCGTCTCACAATAAAAAAGTGATTGATTTTTTAGCAAGATGATTCACTCAGAATGTATCGTACTTAATGCTTTTAAAAGAGCCTGACACAGTATTGATAATGTCTTGTATTCTTCTCGTTTGTTTAAAATTAAAATCGCCTTTCTTAATGTTTCTGTGAGAAGTCAGGTTAAAACCTATTGATAATTCGTTGATTTGATAGTACTCGCAAAAAATTTTGAGTTTAAAAGTTCCACTAAGACACCTTATTTTCTCAAGAACTGCCATTTTGCAGAATAAACTCCCGAATGGATATTTCCCAAAGTATTTTAATCATCACCTCTTCCAATCAAGGTTCAATCACTTTCAATATACCGCGAAATCAAATCAACAAAAAACATGAAAAAACTTTCGCAATATTAATCCACATAATATCCTACAATTTCTTAAAGAAACTGTATTCCATTTTGTATTAAACTTAAAAAAAAAAAAACTACAACACGAAACACACATACTACCGCCTCTAGTAATATCAAAACAGAGTAGAAAGATACAGCAAAAATATCATATTTATTGTAAAATTTATAACAATACATTTTGTCTGTATTTGAATGCATACAGTCGGGTTCAAAATATTTCAATTCTCATAGACATTGATATATCGTTAAACAAAACCAACCAAACAAGCAACTTGAAAGAAATCTTTCATGATATTAATCCATACAATATTCTACAATTTCTTAACGAAAACAAACTATATTCCAAAATATAGCTTCAATAAATCTACAACAAAAAACACATATCACTTCCCTTAGGAATTATGTCCTCTCAAACATTAAAACTATTTATTCACAAAAGCTGTGTATAATCTACCATATGTTCCATTGTGAAAGCAGAATAACATATATTTTCATTACTTCAAAACTCCCGTGACAATTATATTTCGGCATTAAATGCCTCATAAGAGTTTGATGTCTTGTTAAACAAACAAATCAAATGCTATGATCCTTCAAGACGTAAGCAATCATGACTATTTATTATTTCTGAATTGCTACTCATCCTTAGGAATAATAATGAAGTTGTCACTCGTTGTTTTCTCCACAATTTGGCATTTAGAGTTTTCCTTCCCTTAGACAGGTTGCATGGATAAAGTACCCGCTTAATCTTGTTTGATCCATAGATATGAAATAGGGAGAGTAATGGATTCATGCCTTCCCCCACGTTCATTTATGCGGAAGTGAACGCAACAAGCAACATTTCTTTTTAAAAATACGACATCCCTTAAAGATACATCGGGACTCTCTATATGGTTCTCTTCTTTATTCTCGATGAATTGCTCTAAATTCTTGAGAAAGAGTTATTTCTCATTGCCTTTTTTTAAGGTTTGGATTAAGAGATTTCCTTCTCCTTGACTGGTTGCAACTCAATCTACAATGTTATTTAATCCATAACTGGGTTGGTAGAGAATAGACGGATTCAACCTTTTCTAAGAGAATTTTTGCAATGGCATCGTAACATGATAGTGCAGAATTGATTCTTTGATTCCTACAGATCCACAAATGTTACTTTTTCTTCTGTCATGTTCGGATTGCTCCGTTTTAAACTTAGATTATGTTTAAATACTGTTTGCATGCAACGACATCTTCTTTCTTAGCTTTTTCTTTGCTGAACAATAGCAATAAACGGAAAAGCTTAACTACTTGACGAATGATTTGTAATTAAGCTGAGGTCAACAGCAATTACATTCGACGTCTGCTTCGAAAACAATTATTAACATGAATTCAATAATTAATGCAAATTTAAACCTTTTTTTAGTCCATCAGATCAACTGGGAAGCAATTAAAAGCTCTCGGAATATAATGCATTGCAATTCAAAAACAATTCAATCCAATTTAATAGTAGTTCCGTTAATCTTTCACGAAATCTATCGTAATGAAATAATCCCAAACTCCCTTGCTGCAAGTCGGCTTCTACAGGTTCTAATCTAATCACACCTTTCTTATAATCTGCTAGTTTCAATCTATAAAGTTTGCAATCTTCAAATCCCAGTAGCCGTTTAATCGTAATTTTCGCAGAGTCGTCAACGCTAAGAAGTTTGTTGTCCTTATCAAGTTCTTCCCAAAACCTCTGTAATGTGTTAAACACTAATTGTAATTGGATTTTTCCTTCTTCGTATCACCTTCTGATCGCGAACAATGTCCGCCCAATGTTGACATGTTCGCAAAACAAAGAAAATCTTAAGAAATTAACCGATTTTATTAAAACCTGACAAATAGAGAGAAACACATTAGATCCAAAGAAAATTACACACTCGCTGACTCGTGTTATTTGAAGCGAAAACAAAAAAGAAATGTTTGATACGCCGCATCGGCTATTACAATTATTCGAAACTAAAGTAATTGCGTTTTAATATTTAATTACAATATCAATTAACTTAAAATGAAAGCCGAATAAATAAATATTTTCATATGAAAAAAAATGCTTTCAAAAAGTACGTTTTTGACAACAAACAATGTCTAATGATTTGCAACGATAAAAGTTAACTCGCTATATTTCAAGTCTTCTTCTTTTTAATGTGCCGTGTTCCTCTGGGACGTAGACGATCATGACCCTCTACATATTCCTGTCCTTTGTAGCTCTTTAATAAGTTTTGTCTTAATTATTTCTCCCAAAACCTGTTCTGTTATTCATTTGCTCAAACCCACGCGCTAATTTCCTCTGTCTCTCTTTCCCTCTGTCTATCCTGTGAGTATTAGATTTTCCAAGTCCTCCTTCCATATTCCGTGTCACAGAAATTTCAACTGCTTCTTCTTGATTTTAAGTATAAGGTTCCTTTTTGTTTACGTTCTTTTTAAAACCACGTTTTTTGATCACATGGCATCCTCAGCATCTTTCTGTAGAACCACGTTTCTTTTGCTTCAAGTCTCTTCGTCATCTTTTAAAAGATTGTTCAGCATTCGCTACCATACAGGTGAACAGATTTCACGTAACAGTACTCTTTCCTTTGTTTTCAAGGAATTTTTTCTGTCTCTCAATACTGTGCTTAACTTTTGGAATACGTCTTTGTTTATTCCAATACTTCTTCGGATCTCGGTACCGCACTTTCTGTCCTCTGTTAGAACAATTCCCAGATATTTAAATTTCTGTACATGTTTGATTATAGATCATAAACCTGTAATTTGTATTTTGGGCTCATTCTTTGGCTGATGTCTATGCATTCTGTCTTCTTGTATTTTGTGCTTAAAATTTCTTCTCGCTTTCCTTCGCTACATTCTCTCGGGTGTTTTATAGTTTCATATCCGTGAAGACAGATTAAATACGCCTAAAACGAAAAAAAACAGCCTAAATTGAGAGGCCCTACAAAAAATAAAAATGCTTCCGACATGAATTGAACCTGCATCTCTTTTTTCAACAAGGAAATCATTATTTGAGACAAAGCGCGCCTCTACCAATTCGGCCATTCCTGTCGGAGTCACACTTTTTATTTAGGTTATTATTAATTTCACTGTTTAATAAAATTTTGAAAAATTAAGGATAGAAAAACAAACACGTGCACCCACTAAAAATAACGCTTATAGTAATCAGAAATAAAATAAAAAGAATCCTCAAGGACTCATAGGCCAGTGGATAAAAGCGTTAGTCTGATCCAGTGACTTGATCTAAAGAGTTGTGGGTTTAATACCTGGCTAGATCTGAGGTAAACAAAAATTGGAGAGTTGAGGTAAAGGGAAATGATCGATGCTCGGACATCCGGAAGATCAAACCAGGTTGAACTAGAGTAATCTACTCTGGTGGACGAAATAAAAAGTTCAGTTCGAAATTCTAATCACCTGAAGAAGGCCGGAACGCCGAGAATATGACAACGAAGATGAGGACAACAGTACGAACAATATAATTAGTGTAAATAATTACAATACCTCATCAGAATTATAGAGAGATCGTGAAGGAAGCCGAACGACACGATCCTTGTTTTTATTAATTGTACAATGGATTAGATGTTCGATCCATATTGTTTGCAAGAACTTTCGGTAAAAACATTTACCATCCTCAAGTATAGATATATTATTTTTACAATATTAATTAAGGTGCATTATTTAATAATTTGAAAAAAAAAGGTTCGATCTGCAGTAAAAAAAAAACTCTGAAATCTTTTAAGACATTGCTCTAATTATTAGACCAATAGTCCATGCCACGTCAACGAAAAAAAAACAAAATTGTTAATTTCTACATTACTACAATATTCAAAAATCTAGTGTCACATTACTGCACTTCAAAAAATTCTTAACTGTTAATAAAGCACAGATTTTTAATTAAGAAAAAAAAATAACAAAATACGCTATTCTGTTGTACGTTTCCTTACAATAGCCATATTAAAAATCTCAATTTCAGAGTATTCTTTTGCTTATATTATTACAACATAATCTTATAATGGGTTCCTTTAAATTATTTGATGTTACGCTTTTCAGTACTGTAGATACAAAAGCATTTGTGGTCGGTATTAATATCCAAATTACTTTAAACTGTTTCACTGGAGATAAACGAATACTGTCCCTAGCCAAGACGGATATTGAGATTGATTTTTGTCTTTTCTGCGATCGGTTTTATCATGGCTCTCCATGAATTCTTTTCACTTGTAACACTAAGCAATATTCTATCCCTCCTAGTCTCAATGAAAGAGGAAATGGATGGAATTAAAGAGTATGAAGACAAACAAGATTGACTCTTTGCTTGAAGAGGGTTATAGTGTTAAGGGAAGCATCTACACGGGACTCTGTTCTATAAGTTCTTGGAGAAAAGCTGTTTGTGTGAAACTTTCTTCTTATATTTGAAATACGAAGGAAATGAAGATGATTCTACTCCGTAGAAATAGCATGGCGGTTCTAGTTGGAAAGGCCTGAACTGGTAGAACTAAATTCTCGTCCAAACATTTTCCATGTTAAAAATAGCTATAGAGTAGGCTTGCGATGTTGCATCAGTGGGAAAGAAAATTACCACTTGCTTCATCACTCACTAGCCTTACGTCACTCGTTTTCCATACGAAATTTTTAAAAAACAATTATCTTTGACATTAGTGGATAAATGATGGTTGAACTAAAATTTATTTTATGAAGTTTTCGGTGTGGTTAGAAGAATCGATCTCAGAAAATTAGTTCCTGAAAACTTTAGTCTCTCGATATGTTTATAAAAAATGTCTCTATTCAAAATAAAATAATCAGGAAGATTTATACGAGGGATACTTGGTCCCGATAGAATTTAAATCCATTGAATTTATGTGTGAAGTGCGTAGTAGACTAGAAATAGCTTTCTATCAAATTAAATTTTGGAATATTCGTAACTGTGTATGGAAAGTTCTCGGACGAACTACATTTCTTGGTTCCGCCATGTCTAGTTTTCAAGGCTAAGACCCACCATGCCACTTACTTTATAGTAAACCTCCCATATTCTCTCCGTATTCCATCGACAAAAAATAAGTTTCAATCGAACATCTTCTTCCCGTGAACCACTGCCCTGTGGAACATACTCCCAAGAGGATGCTTTCCCAATCACTACAACCTTAACCTTTTCATGTCATTATTTTCATGTCGTTATTTTCCCCTACTATCCATATAAACTACTCCTTAACGTAACCTTCTACATCGGGTGCCCCCACCCCCAGGCCTTCTACAGTGTGAACCTTACGGTAAAAATGTTATTCAGAAAGAACTTTAATCATTTATGTGCCATCCGGGATACAAACTCGAGCGATCATGTATCTTTTGATACATGACTGACGAGACAGATTTTTCCCGCAGTAGGTTACCATTTCTTTCTGCAGTAGAATGGTTGCTAACCAAGGCTTAAAGAACCCTGTCAGTCCTGATATGCGCTTCATATAAAGGAAAAAATACAAAGAATAACAAGTGTAAAAAAGGGATAATCTACAAATAATAGAAAATATGAAATTATCAATTTGATTCATACATGAATTAATCTTGTACAATTCTGTGGTAGATATCATAAATCCTTGAAACAAATGGTGCATCCCTTAAATTCATCTGTTTAAATTTATAATTGATTTTTCTAAAACAAACTTTCTGGGAACAATTTTATTTAAACAGTTTTTTTTTTTTTTTAATTTTACCATTCTTAATAAAATAAAATCATATAGACCCGTTATTAAATTGAACCACCCTCTCAGCCAGTATATTAAACATCACCATATAAATTAAACAATAAGGATTACAAATTTTTACCTGTTACATATACACAGTCACCAAAAACAAACAAATAACTAGCTTTAAATATAACAAATAAACCCCCAAAAATTTAAAAATAAATATAAATAATAATAATAATAATTTTTACCTATCATAATTTTACACAAACCCCACCACACGTATATACATACACGCGAGGAAATATTTTTCAGCGAAAAAAAAAAAAAAATTTTCATAATATGACATGGATACATTCATGAGACATTAACGAGACATTTCCGCCACACTTCCAATGTTTAAATTTCAACATTTCAACATACAAATGCGTATGTATAGACATAACACCACCCGTATACATACATGTGTCATAGCCGAAACTGCCCACATACGTTTATATATGTATGAGTCCCGACGGACGACCAAGTATGTATATGTGTCTGCAAATATCGATGTTTGCGTTAGTACGATGAATGACAAAACGACGAAATTTCCCCCACCACTTCCACAATAACACCAATACACGCAATCTACATAAACCCAAATTTTTTAAAACATTAATCAGTTTGTCTGACGATCGCCAAAGCGTGAAAGCCAGGGTCACAAACTCACATCTATCCAACCAAATATATATATATATATATATATATATATATATATATATATATATATATATATATTACTGAGAGAATAATAGTTTTATTTGTATAATATAAAAACAGGTATGCTGTAATTTTATTGCTAATGGTTTACAAAAGACATATTCTAAATAATTTCACCGTTGACAATTATTGAAAATCAGGAGAAAATAAACGTCGAAGGTTATTATTAAAAGCAAGCTTTATTGATAAAACTTTTCCGATAATTGTTATACCGGAACACACCTATTCTATAGTTCATAGACTCTCCCACCTATAATAAGTAGTAGTAGTAGCAGTCGCCAGGGAGCTCAGTGAGTTGGTGAGGCAGTCGATGTCGGACATTAAAGTATCAACCACGACAACTACATTGCTGCGTCATTAACTCTTATATCAAGTTCCTAACGTTTTGTACGTCGAACCATTTTAGGACCGACTTAGGGAAATACAAGCCTCCATTGTGAAACTACTCTATAACAATAATGGATTTCGACATTTTGTTAGACTAGTACGCGCCTGTTATATGTAACAAATAAATAAATAAACGGCACATTCTGTCTGTCCGTTCTTGTGTTGAAAACCCTCAAACTCAGGCCACACTTGCTCTACAGAGACCTATTTTACCTCTTTGGAATCAGGTTGATTCCCGGATTGTAAATCTGCCCATTATTACGGAGAGCGTTTTTTTTAACTAGTATATAAGTAACTTTACTATAGAAATGTATTTACTATTGTAATCGATTTAAAATAGGAAAAAACGAATCGTCCGGTATCAAGAATTAGAGGAAGCGTTAATGAGAGAAATGGCTTTTATTAACAACTCATCATGTCGAGGTGATCAGTTAATGGGTATTAATAATATATTACGTCGGGAATATCACTAGATTATAGGTGAGTCATGAGAGGAATGAATATTCTTGCAGTTTCGTCCTCCGCCCATTATGCACATGATAAAATAACACGTTATTTCACGGACAGAATGGGATAGCTGTAAGAAAAGGAATAACAAAGATTTGTTCTCAGAGAGAGTTTTATGCCGCTTAGTCATACACAAAATTATATACACATATTTACATTTGTCCCACACGGAGAAAATATAAACATCTATGCAACAACAAGCAGTGTGAAAAGAAAGTTTTACTTAGAATATTTACCGAAAGAAAAAATGGCGGAGATTCTTCTTTGCTTCTGGAGAAACCATATTTAGGATTTCAGATTTGAGCGGGACCGCGAGTGGCAGATATACCTTCCATCAGAGCGAGGCAAACGTCTCGCCCGTGTTAAAAAAAAAAAAACTGATCGATTTGACTCCTGGAAACTGACTGAAGGACTAGCCACATTTGTCACTCAATGAAGTGACGTCACTAAGCGGACGTCACGTGACCCACGTAACTCCGTTTTGAACAAAGAGAAAATAATCGGCTTTTGTATCCCTAGAAGAAAATAGGGTTATTTTATGCATAATGTATAAACATTTATTATAGAATTGTGCTGTAATATATATTTTTTACTATAGTAACGCATTAAAATGAATCGTTTGTATCAATGCACTGAATAAGAAAGGAATTGTCATAGATCAGGAATTAATGCTGCCTCTACTGATAGAATTGGTTTATTATATTTACGAAAATGCAGAGTAAAAAAGAAAGTGCTAAAAGCAGTTTTCTCATGAAAATCAAAACCCAGCTGCAGCCGTTGTCATAGTTGATCATTCACACTAAATGTGCAATATTCTTCTTGGCTGCCGGGCCCGTCAATGCAAACACAGCTTTGCTTTTCGATAACAAACACAGTTTACGTGTTCAGCTGTTACGGACACTCAAAATAAAACATCGCTGGACCTTCTTCGCCTTCGAATTCTGTTTTGTCAATAATAATAATTAAAAAAAAAACTACCTAAGGACATAATTCCTTCCTACATATGTGCAATTGCAAGATTATCTCTTTTTCTTTTTACATATTCGTTTAAAGCTTTATAAGACCTATTATTATTATTATTATTATTATTATTCACTCAATGAACCGGTAGTAACTGATAGATTGCACTGGAGATTAAGCCCTTCCCCGCCAATTATTTTGGGAAGAAAGTTTTATTTTCAGATGATTTTTTAAAATTTGTTTTTAATAAAGTAACTAAAAAACCGAGACACATTGAAGTACCGAGGAGTGGTGGCCAACAGACGTATGAGTTGAAAATTAGACTCGATTCAAGCTCAGAAGTGCATAAAAAGAATCAAGTTAAACGTATAAAAACGTCTGTAACTGGTATTTGAACGTTATGTTTTCGATGTGTTTATTTGTCAGTGTTTGTTTACGACACTTTCGTAAAAACGTATATACACGTTAATGCCGAGGAAAGGGTCAAGTGACAGTGAATCTATTCATCACTAAATCTCGCATCTCAGTGTACCCCACCCATTTTCAGTAATGTCTTCATCTGGATGGTTCTTATACTTCCTCAAGTTTGCAGTACCTCTATCCTTTCCCTAAGATGTTTCAGATATTTCCTAATGCTTCAGAAATGACTGGTACGACTGTCACCTTCATATTGCATATATTTTTCTTTTTTACATTAAATTTCACCTTGTACAAGGCCTGGCGGTCACTTGAAATAGAAGGTTACGTTAAAATGCAGAGTTTATACGGATAGGGGAGAGAGATAACGGTTAACCCTAGACTTGAACAGGTTAAGACTGAAATGATCGGAAAAACAGAGCAGTGGTTCGCGGGAAGAAGCTGGTCGGGTGGAACTTACTTTTCACCGATGAATTACGGAGGGAATGGTGGGTGGTTTGCTATAAGTGGAATGGCGGGTCCTTACCGTAAAGGTTAGACCAGGTGGAACCAAGGAATGTAGTTCGCCCAAGCACTTTCCATGGGAGTAATGATACGGCAGCGAGAAGCTTGCTATATTCTATCTGTGAGAGAGAGTTTGGAGGGTGGAAAGGACTCGGAGACGCTTTTGAACTCTACTGAGACTAGAAAGTAAGAACTGGGTAGTTCTTGCCCAAATATGACAAAAGTACTCAATTCTCGGTCTAATCTGGTTCTTGTACAGGTAGAGGGTAGTACAAGGAGTCAGGTACTTACTGGAGCGGTACAGGGAGCCGACCATTTTTCCTGCATCTTTAGCGATGCATCGTATGTAAGAGTCTCTCAAGGCACGGAGCATCCTCGAGGGGGCATCCGTTCATTGTGAATAGCATTTTCCTCATTTCTCTGGCAAGGTCACAATACTTATTTTTCTTTTCACTTTCGTTCAAATATTTCTCTGCTTGCCGAAGTAATGAAATTGGCATATTTCTAATTTGTCCTTTACGACTAGTTGGTCTAGTTTTCTGGTCTGAATCAGGTGATCTTTTTCTTTTAATCATTTCACCCCAAACAAGGCAAAGCTATTACGACACGAGAGGTTGCTGAGTGTTAGAGAATATGAGAAAAAACTGCTATTAAGAAGAGAGGACAATAAAAGAAAAACAATTAAGAAAACAGAAGATAAGGATTGACGGTGCATTTAACTTTTTGAAGATCATAGTTGGCTGGGAAGCAAGAAGGCGAAAGAGATTTCCACAAGAGAGAAGTGCGATAGAAGAAAATGTAGTAGTAGTAGTATTCTTTTACTTTGTTTTGAACGAGATGTCTCCTCGTCTTAAACAAAATATCTAAGTTTCCACATCTTGAGTGATAACAGTTGAGTTACCATGTATTTTATAGGACTGTGACATGTTCAAAATATTGTAGAAATTCTAATATAAAGAATTCCACTTTTTTTTTGTAAAATCTGCAAATTTACACTTCTAAGAAGCTATTGAAAAACAATAAAGAAAATATTACTATATTTTAAAAATTCCTTTATATATGCAGAAACAGAGAGAGAAATCTGTCTGAGATGCGTGAGGTACCAAGGACTGTGTTTATTTAATTTTTAATGCACTTCCTTTACCAGGAATTTTGGCAACATAAGTTTGGAGGCAGCAGAAATGGGTTTCTACAAAAGGATACTGAAAATTCCTTGGACGGAGCGAGTTAGCGACAAGAAAGTCTTAAAGAAAATTTCACCGGAAAGAACAGATTCTCAAAATCTAGAAAAGACATCTAAAATTCCTTCGACACGTAATGAGGAAGTAAGGCTTGGAAACCCTAACCCTCACAGGACATATTGACGGCAGAAGAGATAGGAGAAGATGGAGTCACTTACCCCACGAGCAGGGAAGAATTTAGGCTTTAAGAAGCCCATGGGTTAATATAATTTAGGAGATCCTTCGTTACGTATGTTCGCCTCCACGTCTCGTCTATAAAAAAGATATATTTTAAGATGCTGTTTTTTTTGGGGGCTTTTTTTTTGTAAAACACGAAACAATTCAATTAAAATGTATACAAATAATGCCTCAAAATCTAAATGGGGCCCATTAAAGGGCCCAATATTATTTCAAAGACGCAATCCAGAAGATCCAAATGTTAAAAATTGTTTCAAATTATTTCAAGGGAACCTCTCTTCTTATTTCCCGAGTTTCATCTACAATTTGTTTGTATTGACAAGTGGTGTTTATAGTTCTCAGTGGAAAACCGTTCATACCCAATCATGTACACAGGGTGGGTGAAATGTATCTAGGCATTAGAAATTGCTTATAGAAATTTTAGTGTCACTGAAGTCATGACGAAAACCTTTTTTTTAACACTAATAGGGATTTCTTATTTATGTGCAGGAGCTAATAACTGAAGACTGTGGCCACAGAATGGAATATGGAGAGTTGATGCTTGTTTCGCATAAAGATTGTACTGAATTGCCTCTGAAGTGACGAGGTTGTATTCCATATTGGTGGTTTCATCAATCGTCACAACTACCGAGCATCGTGTGATAACGATCCGGACATGACGGTTGAGAGTATACAATCGCGACCAAAAGTGACTTTGTGGTGCGGAATGACGGCAACAAGAGCCGTCGGCCCATATCTTCTGCGTGACACCATGAATACGGACGGCTATCTTCAAATGCTCGAAAATTACTTTTATTCCACGGTGTCTGGTTGGGATAACATTCGTGACCTAAATATTCATGCCGGATGGTGAACCACCCCATTTTGCTCTTACTGTGGGTGCGTGGTTAGACCAAGATTTTCCAAGACGTTGGATGGGATGACACGGACATGAATGGTTTCCAAGAAGTCTAGATCTCACTCCATGGGATTTATACATGTGGGGTTACATAAAAGAGAATATGTAAAAGACAAAACCTCGCACAATGGAAGACGTAGAGAGAAGGATTCAGGAGGTTCTCAATGATATCCCAGACGAAGTCCTTCAGAAGGTTGTTCATTCCATCCCTGGCCGTCTGAGAAAAATGGTTGACTCCACCGGTGCTTAAGTTGAAATATGAAGATTTACTTTCATTTTCTCATGTAATAAAGAATATGTATCATTTGTTTTGATAAATTTGTAATAGAAATATGGATTTTATTAACATTTTTAATGCCTACTTACTTTTCACCCACCCTCTATATTTTAGTCCTTGTTCTAAGCTAATCTGTTGCTTTCACTTCTTATGACCCTGAAAATTTTGTTTTTGTCTTTGTCCAGGCGAAATTTGCTGAGTTTTATTGTTGTTTTTTTTTGTTTATTTTCTTTTTTTTAAAACTTTAATATGGATGGCTGTCCTGTCAGCTCCAGTTACAACAAGCTTACAGGATCACCAGGAGGAAGGTAAAAGTAAAAACCACTCCAAAAGAAAGGCAAATTTCTGAGTGGATACTTGCAGAGTCGATTATAAAGCTAACCACTGTCTCCAATGAACATTCACCTGTAGTACTACGATGAGTTTAGGTGACAACAAGCATCTTCGATAATCCATCACCCTCCTCAGTATTCTAGTCTTGCCACTATCTGAATGTTTTTTCGAGATCATTCCTAGAATGTCAGGAAGGAATGGCACCACTTTCTTTTTCCACAGTTTATCCAGTTCTTTGACAAAAGTCAGATATCCATACAGTTTTTCACTTTCTTTTAATCATTATTTATCTTCTGCTAAAACATAAAAACGAAATTCGCTGACATGTCTGCAGACAGAATCGGTTAGTGGGTAGCATTGAGTGACTCTCTCGATTACAGGATGGATACACGGTATCCATATGATGTTTACCACGTGTACTACGATAAAAATATAAAATAAATAGATATTAATAATGGTATATAATAATGTTATGCGGTGAAACCCTGAGACATGAAAACTATTTCAAGCTTTTCCCAAATGTAAAAAGGTTGGGAAACGCTGGTTTAGCTGACTAATATTGTTGTTTGTTACAGTTGTCTAATAATTTTGTTCCTCATTGAGCGCTCTCTACTTCTGACATTTTAGGTTCAGAAAATAAAACTAGCTTAGAAATAAACTAGCCAGGGAGTTATTGTCACTGGCTATGTTTTAATGAGCTTTCTTTCCAGTCATCTTTTTTTCATTCATATCACGCATCTCATTCCTTATTTATAAGACGCACCTCATTCGTCATAACGTTTTTAACAGTAACCGTCTAAATGGAAACTTTAATATAAAATGTGATTGATTCTCACTGAGTGTCCCATATATGTGAACCTGGCCAAAAACTAAGCTAAGCTTAGTAAATAAAATTAGCTTGCCAATAGACAACGGGTTTATGTTGTTGACTCTTACTGTTGTGTAAATCACTGAGTGCCGTGACATTGTGTTAAAACTACGCTAAGCTTTGCAAATGAACGTCTTCTCTGTTTGTCGTGATTTTCAGAAACGCCTTCAGTTCGTTACGCCATGTTTACACCTTTCATTCACTCGTTCTTTCGTACGAAATGTTACTTATGATATTCATTGATGTAAGAATCTTGTTAAAGCAAAAAAAGAAAAACAAAACACAGCAATAAAAATGAAATAAAACACGAATGCATCAAGGAAAAAAGACAGTAAAATTGTATTTTCCTTGGAGGCTTTCTTTTGCTTCATTTTCGGATCCTGTTTCGCAGATCGAATCGAATTACCCGAATCGCTTATAGGCGATTGCCAAACTTTGTTACAGTATGAATGACGTTCAAGAACTCATCATTACATAAAAATTCCTTCGAGAATAGAACGCTTGATTTTCTTATATTTTTATTAGATCATCTGGAACGGTCCAATGATGACAGCGTAGTCGAAAACATTTCACAGTTACATTCACTAACTGGTTTTCAGACTAGTATATAATATATTACATTGCATTACTCTAGTGCTTACAGTCACATCACGTTGAAACACCGTACGATCCCTGAAGTTAAGCAACATCGAACCTGGTTAGTAACCTTATGCGTTACTGTTTGGGATTAACAGGAGCTGTAAAGTTGAATGTGCGGATGGTGTAATGGATAATGGCTTCCAATTGTTAATTGGATCACAGAGTTCCAATTCTAGTTGGGTTTGTTATATCCACTAATGCACAAATAACCTTGAGAAAAGTATGAATCCACCTCCCCAGGGTATGGGTTAATTAGTAAGACTTTCATCTTTAAAACATTATTGTCTCTAAAAAGGAAATAAAATTGCGTACACAATATTTAAATTCTGGCATTAAATAACCCATAGATGTTGATATACAGCAACAAAAATAAATAAATAAATAAAATTATCTAATCTAATAAACTTTTAAGAGATAATAATGAACAGAAAAGATAATAATAATAATAATAATAATATATAATTATTATTATTACATAATCTCACTATATTGATTGGTAAATATGCCGCGCATTCAACCTTCCTGGCAAAGAGAATTGGTGGGAATATAAGCGACAAGAAGTCATAGAGAATGAAGAGGTTACCATGCTTTGGAATTGTAGCATTCAGACTGATAGGGAAAAGCAGGCAAGTTGTAGCTCCTGAAGACAAAAACACATCTTTGAAAACGTTTGAAAAAGGGGCCTCGAGACAGAAATTAGTAGAATGCTGCATCTGGAGACAACACCACTACATGTTGTTATTGTGATTTTAGGAAGTATATAAAAAAGAAGTAAACAAATATGTGATCAAAATCCTAGAAGCCATAAAATATATGAATTGCAATAAATCATACTCAGGCTTCTTCTCACGTCTTGCATATGTTTCTTTCCATGCAGTGACTAAAGTTACATTTGTTTCTCTTATCTTTTCATCTTATCTCCCTACATCTTCATACAATAAAAATATTTTGTCTCTTGAAATTTCTGGTTAAGACTTGCGGGTAAATAGTACCAAACAAAGCAAATGCAAAGCTCACTATAAATACCAATAATAATAAAAATAATATCATGGATTCTGATCTTAATTGATTTGATTTGTTTGTTTAACGGCATATCAATTCATTTGATGCCCAAATGTAATTATCTTATAAGCTTTTAAGTAATAAAATTGTGTTATATGTTATTCTGCTTTCACAATTGAATACATGGTAGATAATACTCAGCTTTTGTGTATATACATGTGTGAATGGACATAATTACTATATACCGTGATATGTGTATTTTATGTTGTGCTTTTGCAGTTATATTTTGGAATACATTTTGATTTCTTTAAGAAATGGATTAATGTCATGAAAGAGTTCTTTCATGTTGGCTGTTTGGTTAGTGGCATATCAACACCTCTGTGGGTTATTTAATGCCGAAATATAAATATTTTGAACGTAATTGCATGACTTCAACTACAGATACGATGTATTGTTGGTAATTTTTTATATCAATGTATTGCTGGTATTTTTACTATAAAAAAATATTTTTATACTTTCTTAGAGTTTTGATTTTTTTCGGGGGGGGGTGATTCACTAGTTGCCCATACTGGAACCCTAGCAGGTGCTACTACCCTGAGACAGGGTAGACCAGCAATTAAGAATTGGTTATACGCTCCTCAAAACTTCCAATATCCAGATCAGAGGCATTGCTTTCGGGTGTAGTTTATCGTCAGACACCGTACTACCGAGGTACCTCGAGGCGGTGTATTGGTTAGCACGTTTGTCTTGCTCGAAGGATTACCACTGAGTAGTGAGTTCGATCCTCACTGGGTTTCCCATACTTTTGGCCTTGTGCCACATCTAAGCTACGCTTGGGAAATCTCTACACATGACTACTGATTTGAATTGCTTGGAGATTAACATGCACATACTTTGTACCGGTAAATGGAGATGAGCTATAATAGGCGAAATGCCAAAAAAAATGTGGTGAAAATGCTAAACACAAAACAAAAGCCAAGCGTATGAAAATCGTGAGAAGAAAAGACGATCCTGATATTGTTATCAATCTGATTTATTAACGGTTACAGAGTTCTGGGTTGGAACTAGAAACAGAAGCGGGTCATCCTAGCAGCGCAAGATCAAAGCTTCTTAACAATGTTAAAATCTAAATATATAGTTAAACTTCATTAAGGAAAGATAGTTACGTAATTAACTGTCCCTACCTGAATTGTTACATAGTCGGCACCCGCTCGCATCCAAGCATAAGGATCGTCATCCGCTCACCTTATTCCCTTTATCCCCTTTGCTGGCCGTGGTTGAGATGGTCCAGCTTACTCCTGAAGAGTTGTGAGCTAGAGTCACAGAGGAGTGTGGGTGGGTTTAGCCCTCCTGACATCACGTACGTGGCCTTACAGCAGTTAGAAGTCCAGATGGATTCGTTCTTTGGATCACGCAAGCCCTTTGCTATAACAAGGAACGGCCATATATATTTTCAACTAGATGTCACAGTTCGTTATCAAATGTATTAATTTAACTTATTATTACTTTAATGGCAATGATAGAAATGAATCAACTGAATACACGCACGTGAATCACGCGTGCTCTTAATTAACTCTAAAGTTCTAACGTCTCCGCCTACACGCAGAAATTATATTTTTTATTATTATTTTTTTCATTTTTTCCCCAATATGAGTAGATAGGTTCGTCTATCGGCCGACCCACGCTTCTTCCCCGTCTTTTGAATAGGAGTAGTAATTTATCTCTTGTTCCTGTTTAGTATTAGGTTTCGGGTTCCTTTGAAAGACTTCTCGTTTTCTTTCGCCCGACTAACACCTTCCTTCTTTTTAGTGGCGTTATTGTATTGTTTGGGGTGTAATAATTATATATATATATATATATATATATATATATATATATATATATATATATATATATCATATTTGTTTTATTTGTTTTAGTTTTAGTAGAAAGTTACGTGATTTGCCTTCATTCGCCCACTTGTAACACTGACCTCTCCTTCTGAACAAAGCACGTTTTGGGTTCAAGCTCCACTGCTGAATTATTGCGCTAACCGTAGTTCGATGATGATGAAGTTCCTCTTGAAAGCTAACTGATTTAGTAATGAGAATTTTTTTTATTAGGGGCTTCTAAACTATATTCTTGTGCCAGAGTAAGATAAGGTTAGTTAAAAATCGGAGTGTGCTTACAATAGCGGTGATGATTAGCAAGAGTGTTTTGCAAACTAAATCTAATTTATTGTAAGCTCGCTTTTTGCGACACATCCCATTAGTACAGCACAAAACTGGGACATATCAGTTTTCCTGAGCAATGATATTGCAGTTAGCTTTAATCAACTGATAGTAAATACATAGTTAATTAAGAAGTAAAAAGGGAGAAAGCGTGCTTTTATGAAATGGACTTATTTAAAATCAATTTTCCTCCCGCCAGGAGGTAAAAGATACAGGCGCCATTTCTCTTGGATCAAGACACCCCTGTTGAGTAATTAAAGCGAACACATTTTATATCGCCTGCGACAGTTTTTCCTCGGTAAATACATTTTGACAAAGGTGGAATTTAAGCTCCCTATTATAAAAAATCGGCTGTTTTTCTGCTCATCTACCCGTGAAGTCCAAATTAAATATAACAAATCAATCTTTTCTTTCGTTTCCTTTTTTTTTAATCGACAAAGCAACGTTAATTAAAATTCAAATGAATCTGCTCAAATTATCTTTTCGCCACCTCTGTGGACGAATTATTTCTGATTGAGCTAGATAGCACTGTAGTTACGCGCCGCTTCACATTCTTTAACGCGGGAAGTGTTAAGGAGAATCTGGCACTCTGTGCAGTTGTAAACATGACTGATTTTAGCTTGCGTTTATGAGCAGGAATCTAGTTATTTAGCAAGTAATTTGCAGCGTGCTCTTCAGCTAGGTATTGTCTGAAACAGCGAATAAAAGAGATTATTTATTTCAAGCAAGTCTTCATAATACGCCTGTTTATATTTGAAACATTTTAGCATTTATTTGAATATAGTCGGTTCTTGAGAAAGTATTACTACCTTTGGAAAATAATTACGTGTTTCAACGCTATGTATTGAATTAACTAAACAAGCCTGAACCAAGGAAAACTATGCCGAAAATTAGCTTACTATCTTTCTGATATTGCATATCAAATTTGAATTCAGAAAACTTGCAAAGAAGGAATTTGAATTCATCGTAAGTTTTAGCTTGAGAATCGAAAATAATCTTCCTTCAGCTGTAGCAGTAATTATACCAATAATGGCTTCGAATTGTTAATCGGATCGCAGAGTTCAAATTCCAGTTGAGTTTGTTATATTTACTTATGCGCAAATACCCTTGGGAAAGGTATGAATTCACTTGTTCTCCCTACAGCTATGGGTTAATTAGTAAGACTTGGATCACTAAAACATTATTATCTCTAAAAATGAAATATAATTGCGTACACAATATTTACATTTTGGTATTAAATAACCCATAGATGTTGATATACCGCAAAAAATACTCTAGTGTAATAAGCCGTTGAGAGATTATAATGAGCAGAAAACATAATAATAATAATACATAATCTCACTATAGTGATTGGTAAATATGTTGCGCATTAAACCTCCCTCGCAAAGAGAATTGGTGGGAATATAAGCCATCACAAGTCGTACAGAATGAAGAGGTTACCATGCTTTGGAATTGTAGCGTTCAGAATGATAGGGAAAAGTCGGCAACTCTACCAGACATAATTGTGAAAAATCCATGTCGAAACGCCTGTCTTCTGATGATAGTCGGCAAAAATGCATCTTTGAAAGTGTTTGAAAACTTAAAGAAATACAAGGGCCTCGAGATAGAAATCAGTAGAATGGAGCATCTGACTACAATAAAACTACCTGTTGCTACTGGGATTTTAGGAATTATATATAAAAAAGAATCAAACAAATATGTCGATCAAAATCCTGGAATAGTGTAATACCACATTGTTATTATTATTATTATTATTATTATAATTATTATTATTATTATTATTATTATTTCCTTTGATTTCTGGTGTGTACTCATTTCTTTCTGGGTCCCGAACAGAGGCCTAAGTTCAGAAATTGCATTATGTCATTTTCCACTAAGCAATTAGAAAAAAGATACACACACATTTTACAAAGGTAAATCCCTACGTAAGGTGTGGGCTGTAATGGTGAGAAGAATTTTTTTTTTGTATTTCTTTAAGTCATGGGCTACCAGGAATTTCTTCAATGAGTCTATTGGAATCTTTTCCAATCAATCCTAGAGCTTCAACTACGACTGGAAATGATCATGTTCTCATATGCCACATATTATTATTATTATTATTATTATTATTATTATTATATCATCTCATTATATTGGTAAATGTGTCGCGTATTCAACCTCCTTCGCAAAGAGAATTGGTTGGAATATAAGACGCCACAAGTTGTACAGAATGAAGAACTTACCACGGTTAAATAATATCAATGTCTCATTTTTTTTACCCAAGAGTTAGATGTAATGTAAATGGTTTTGTATGTCAACACAGGATGTAAAATACAGTTGTTATCACAAAAGGATAAACCAGGAGTCCATCCACAGAAATTAAGTCTTGTGGAATATGAAAGATATCGTCCATAACGAACTTCCGGAACATGGAAGGACCATCACTCTAGATGTTTATTTTCGGCAACTCAATAGAATAGCAGAGCATTGTCGAAAGTGCCATGCTTTGGTAAACAGAAATAGCGTTGTTGTCTAGCATGACAATGTAATTGAACGCTGCCAAGAAGAAATAGTATCATCAGGATGGAGGGCGGGGAGATCCTACATCGTTGCCACAAATCAAATTTAACATTAACAGATTTTCATTCGTGTCGATCACTAGAAAATTTCATATATGGAACAACATTAAGAAAACAGAGAAGTTGAAAATAGCCTTTCAAACATTTTTCAGGGAAAACCTCAGATTTCTTAAAATCTTGTATGTGCCGCGTCCTTTTGACATATCCATTGACATAAGCCCATCAGGTACGTAGCTCGCTACCTTCCACTATCTCTTTTGCCCTCAATATGCGCTGTGAGGCTAAAGTTTTCCGAGCCGTCCTTCCAAGGAATGCCAGCTGTCTTTTTTTCTGATTTTGATGCCATTTTCGTTAAGACTTACTAGTTGCTTACTCGCACGGTTCGCGGAATTTTCAGGATCCTTCTGTAGAACCACGTTTCTGCTGCCTTCAGTGTTCTTCTCGTCCATGTGGGGATTGTCCAGCATTCACTGCAACATAAGAGGACGGGTAGTACATAGAAATCTCTTTTCATCGTTTCGAGCAACATTTTCTTCCGTTGCTCAGCAACTTGCTTAGCTTTTTGAATACCTCTTTCAAAACAAACAAACAAACACTTCCTTGTCATTTGTAGTCGGATCTGATAAGGTAATTTAATTTAAAATTAAATTTATCCTCAAAAAAACCTAATGCATTTTCATTACATATAATTTTGTCTTTTCTTCCAACCTGGAGAAACCGCCGTTTAAAAGGTTTTCCACTTTGTCTCATTCTCTCACTATCTCTCACCTCCTCTCTCTCTTTTTACACACACACATATATATATATATATATATATATATATATATATATATATATATATGTGTGTGTGTGTGTGTATATATATATATATATATATATATATATATATATATATATATATATATATATATTGAACAATAAAAAGTATTAAAAAATTAAAAAATTAGAATCTTCAGGCACACTGGGTTGTAGATTAATATTCTTTCGTATTTTTATTATTATTTAATTTAGATTCCTCGACTAGTTTCGGCGAAAATGGCCATCATCAGAAGAAGAAATATTTCTGCTTGCTGGTAGCAGTGAACTACAGAAATTAATGTCTTGCTGGAGAAAATGAACTTTTGTCTGTAGTTTTCATTTGTTTTTTTTTTTTGTTTTTTTTATCTTTTTAACATGAATCTTTTAACAATCCTTGTGTTGGTCAAACAGTCTCTTTTAAATTGTTATTTGAGATAAGAGCTGGTTGGATATATATATATATATATATATATATATATATATATATATATATATATATATAGTCCTGAGTGTGACGATAAATTACATCTGGTAGTAAGGCCTCTGATCGGGAGATCGGAGATTTTAAAGACCAAACACTATGATAGTATAAAAGTACATTTGTATAGTAAAAATTCCAGTAACACATTTTTATATATAAAAAGAAATTAGCAACAATACATATTTATGGTAAAATACAACAATACATTTGTAAAGCAAAACGACCAACAATACATTTTATCTGTAGTTAAAGGCATACAATTGCGCTCAAAATATTTCCACTTCGGCATTAAATAACCCACAAATATATGCCACTAAATAAAATCAACTAAATAACGCACATGAAAGAATCCTTTAATGCATGTAATATGCTACATTTTTTAAAGGACTCAAACTGTATTCCAAAATATAACTTCAACAAAACTAGAACACAAAACTCATATCCCCACCTCTAGTAATTATATTCACACAAACATGTATATGCACAAAAGCTGAGTATCATCTACCATGTATTCAGTTGTGAAAGCAGAATAACATATATCTTATTTTTATTACTTCAAAGCTCCCAAGAAAATTAAATTTCCGACAATAAATGACCCATAGGAAGTTGTTGATATGCCGTTAAACAAACAAATAAAATCACACACAAACACACACATACACACACACACACACACACACACACATATATATATATATATATATTAATGCATGTTTCATTAAATAATATAGTTTTGTCTATTTTAAGTAAATTCCTTTCATATTGTCGAATAAGCTTTTTATCATTATCATTGAAATACGAGAGAAAATCACTATGTTTATATATGTTTTTATTGTTAACCCTGTCTAAACTTTCGGCTTACATAAGCCATCATCAGAGATTACAAGTACATTACAATAAATTAAATAATAAGTTATATAACAAAGATGGTAATTTTTGTTTTAAAATGGTTATTCGTACATTGCAACAATGATAGTTTGTTTTGTTTGCATGTAAGATTTCTATGCAACGATAAATTCGTGCATATGAAACGCAGGAAGCAAATATAGCATTGCGGTTCATGACTTCACACATGACCACGTGAGAATGAAAATGAAGAAAAGTGTTATGTATGGAAAGCCGTTGGCATAAGCTCATGTTATCAACTATAAGCATTTAAGTATTTTATATATATATATATATATATATATATATATATATATATATTATCAAATAGACAAAGTCCGACAATTATTTTAAGACTTTGTCCATTTCATAATGTGTGACGTCATTTCTTTACATTTGATACGCCATGAGCAGATATGAATGTACGTGAGAGATTCATGGAAAATTGAAGTTTAAATACAGTAAATTCGAACTTGCTGACCGAAGTCTCCTCTATGGCCAAATCGGTAAAGGCACGTCAAACTAAATGACGGTTCCGTATAGAATGCAGGTTCGAAAACTGTCGGAGGACGAATATTTTCTATGAAAATTTCTCGGACATACAGGCTGGTAAATTTTGTTTAATAGTGTTCATTTTAAAAACAGAGCATTTACTTAAATATTTGTATCTATAAAAAGAATGTATAAACATAAAAATGTCTCTCTCTCTAGAGAGAGAGAGAGAGATAGAGAGAGAGAAAGAAAGAGAGGTAGATAGAAAGTGTTTGTGAGTGAATAAGTGTATGATAATATGGAGGTTAAATAAGCTGAAAGTTTAATCGTTGACCCAAATTTAACATGACAATATATTTTTTCTAATTAATTTGTATTGTAAAAATAATTCGTTATGGATTTATAGTAAATATTAGATATCTAATAGTTCTATTCTGTTTTACTAATGATCTCTTTATTTCATGATCATCAACGATATATTTCCTGGTTGTTAATTTCTATAGTAAAATTAGTTACAGTGCACTTATAGTTAATATGAGCGTATCATATCTGACACTATTTTGTCTGTAATGCTTACATTTTTCATCATTTCTATGATAAAAATCATTTGCAACATGGTTATCACAAATGTATTCACATTATATATATCTAACAGCCATATTTTGTCCCTAATACGTGGTTTCATTTTTGACCATAGAAAATATACTTTTCCTGATTTTCACTACTTGATATTCTGATGAATCTTTCTAAAAGAAAACATTAAATCAGGAATTACAAATTTCACTTTTTAATTATAACTCTGGAAGATGATTTTAACAGGCAGATTAGATGTATTTTGAATTAGGTACATATTTTATTATTTTAGCTTAAAATTAGAACAACAAATTTTAATTAAAATAAAGTAATAACTCTGCTGCCTACCGGCGTCAATTATATATGACAATAAATTTTTTTCCTCCTCCTTTGTTGCTTGAGAGTCCAGTGACCTTTATAGATCCAATACGTAAAGATGCTTAAATAAAACAATGGAGGTTGTAAAAGTAATTTAAAAAAACGACGCATTTATATCGATAAAAATATGTATCATAGGCAATAAGTTTTATCGGCCAAGTAGAATGATTCGTAATTGAAGACCTGTTTTATCACGCATGCGTACAAATTACCTCTTTTAATAATGTATCCTTTACTCAAATGTTCGGGACATATTTTCATCTGCCTATCGGAAGGACAACCAACAACGTCATAGCTACAAAACAGGAAAACAATTTCGTAATTTCAGTTGAAATTATCAACCAATTGGTTAATTCCTGCTACTCAAATTCTGTCCTCATTACAAAACAGTTTTTCCTGTTTTGAATCTTCTGGTGAAAGCAACAAAGACGATATTTCGTTACATTGAACATTATTTTTATTCAAATTAAACTTCAATTTTTAAAGAATTTCTAGTTACAAAACAGTTTTTTACTGTTTTTGAACTTCTGGAATGAAATTATCAACTAGTTGGTTAAAATAATTATAAACATATATCTCCATCCTGCAAATTGTTTAATCAACCCTGATTAAAAAAAATCTATTTATATGGATTGAAAAATGAAGACCATCATTCATTTTATGCGCGAATTTTATTGCCGTTTTACTTTTATTTTCGCAGTGATTATTGTTTCATTCCCACTAAGAATCATTTCCTTGTTTCAATATTTGAGAATAAATTAAAGTTAAATATGTATAATTCTTTTTTTAATCCCGAAAATGGTCGAAATAACGTATCGGAAAGGAAAAAATTTATCCGATTTCAATTTCATTTTGTTCGGCTTTCGCTTTCCAACTAATGTGTTTGCGAAGGGACTCTTCTCACCACAGTTAGGATTTAAATATCAGTGAAGACTACACTCTGTAGCTTTGGGTGGCAACCTCTGTAAGAGAAGGAAAACTCTGAATTAAGAACTGTGATGAAGGTAACAGGATACGACCCACTGTTTTTCTAAAAGAAAAGGCAGAATATTTCATAGATAATAAAGAAAAGAAAAGTGCGGAGATCTATGACCGCATACGTTCTTATTAGGACATGCTGTTGAAGGAAATTTTGATACCACAGCTTAAATAGTTACGTTTTAACAAATGGGCCGAGTGTTTTTAAAAGTGTTAATAAATAAAGCCTGTCGTATCTGCAAATGAAAACTGAATATTGTAGAGTAGCAGATATAATAACAATCTTTTTGTCTGGGGTCACAGTTAATTCACCACAAAAAAATAGATAGACCACGGGCAAATGACAAAAGCATAAAAATATAAGCAGATGTATGCGCACACATCTAGATTTGTCGAAAATCAGTACAACCATTCCTCACTTAACGTTCAGGTCAAATTACAACGACATGTTTGTAAAAATTTGGTGGTCGTTAAATCAAAATTATTTTGACAGCTACAAAAACAATGTTCGATGAAGTCTCCGCTAGGGTACCTAGACTTTCATAGTACAATTGTAGTACAATGGATATCGGCTCAAAATGAGAAAATAGAGAGCCGAGTTCAAGTTCCAGTTTGATAAAAAATGAATTTATTCTTAAATTACGCTTTGACCCTAGGGAAAAAAATGAATCCAGCTAAAAAATATTAAAATTCAGATTGGGTCCTATAATCTTGGTTGGCAACCTAATAACATAAAATCTTCCTCGTCATTTTGAATCAAAATTTCGACAAATTTTTTAATCATGTTTCATTATATTTAATTCTTGACTAAAATATCATATTGGTTTCATCAAAACATGCTGACTTAAAACTAGATAAAACTGTAGGTTCTATAAAAAATTTTATTTTCTCGCACTTCTAGCTTGAAAGGGGACTATCTGGATGACTGCTGATACAGTGTTTATAGATCTTCAAAAATTTAAATGCAATGTCAATCGTTACCTCCTGTCTTTTTTATTATTTTTGTATTGTTCTCATTCCTTAGTAATGCTTCTCTATATGTATTATTCTTTCACACTCAGTAACCCCTTGAGTTTTAGTGGCTTTACTGCCTTCAATGAAGTGATAAGATTTAAAAAAAATAAAATGCTTCACGTGTAATGGGATTGTGTAAACCCTCTTCAATCACATTTCCATGAATTTTAATATTTCGAATTTAGTCCTGAACCCTTGTAATGATTATTTTCTAAGCGTAGCTTAGATGTGGTACAAGACCGAAAGTATGGGGTACCTAGTGAGGATCGAACTCAAAGGATTATCGCAACTGATGTAAATCGAAAACGTCATAATCATTAAAAAAAAATCCTAGGTGTCCCTGAATCTCTCTAATGTAGTGTACTGTACAGTAAATTTAATAAAGAAACTTGAATATCAGTTTTGTGCAGTGCTTCCTTTTGCATACTGTAAATACAGTGCAAGTAATTTTTTTATATCTATTTTTCCTTTATTTATATTTGTTAATCGGGATAGATTGAGATCAAGAGGAACAGAGGAAAACAACTCATAACATATCAGTGTACAAAATGAGGAAGGAGAACTTGGAAAATATGATATAAAGTATAGACAAAACACAAAAAGTGGACAGAAAAAAATTAAAAAATCACATACATATATATATATATATAATGAAGAAAGAAGGCTTGGAAAATCTGATACTATTTTATATAAGATTAATAATATAAATTGACAGAAAATGGTTTCGCATAACATACTTCATATAGATAATGTAAATAAGGCCCTGGAATGAAAATGATAATCACAGGAGAGATTGAGGGCAATTTAAAAGATTTCAAGAAAGAAAAGATATATTAAATAATTAGGGCATATAATAAGGAAGGATGGTTTGAAACCCTAAAACGATGACGAGAACAACGAGTCCAAAACAACTTTCTATATACTTCAATACAAATAATGAGGACATAATGTTATCATTTTTTATCGTTCTTCTTACTGATAAAATATAAAGACTAAGAAAAAAAGGCAATAATCATGATGTATTTAGGGATAATAATGACGAAGATGGGTATCGAATATTTGATACTCACGGGACAGATTGACGGCAAGAGAGACAGAGGAAAACAATGCGTTATCATTATTAAACAAAAATGAGGGATTTCTTTGGAAAATTCTGAAAACACCCATTCATATTTGGGGACAAGAGCGACAGAAGCAAACAACGCATCACATACTTAGGGCACATAACGAGGAAGGGGGCCTTGGAAAATCTGATACTCAAAAACATACTGAATGCAAGAGAGACAGGAAATCAACGTGCCACATATTTAGCGCACCTAATGAGAAAGAAAAGCTTGGAAATATGATACTCACGTGGCAAATTGAAAGCAAGCGGGATAGAAATAAACAACGCGTAACATAGATAGGGCAAATAGTGAGGAAGAAGGTCTTGGAAAGCTCACGGGCCGTATTGAAGGAAGAAGAACATAGAAAAACAACGCATAACATACGTAGGACGCATAAAGAGGAAGGAAGGCTTGGAGAAACTTATCCTCACGAGACATACTGAAGATAAGAGGGACCAAGGAAAACAACGCATAACATACAGAGGGCACATAATGAGGTAAGATGGCTTGGAAAATCTGATACTTATATGGCAGATTGAAAGCAAGAAAGACCGAGGAAATCAACGCATAATATATTAAGTGAGCTAGACTAAATAGATGGAGGAACAAGTATTTTTTCAAAGCGTTTCACCCTAAGCAAGGAGGGAAGCCACTAGCACGCAAGGGGTTACAGAGAGTTGGAGCGAGAGCAAATAGGAGTGATAGAGGAAAGGATGAAGAGAAGGATAGGGGATAGATCAAGGCATCTGGAGACGTCGATTGACATTACATTTGAATAGTTGGAGATTATAGCTATCAGGGAAACAGGAAAAGGGGAGGGAGTTCCACAGGCGAGAAGTGCGAGACATGAAGCTATTGGAGTAGAAGAGACGGCTACATTTAACAGTTTCGACAGTGAAAGGGTGAGAGCGAGATGCCAGCCTAGTAGAACGCTTAAATTCATGAAGTCTGGGAACCAGCGAAAGCAGCTCATCGGAACAGTTACCATGAAAGTATTTGTAAAAAAGACAGAGGGAGGCGACGGCACGTCTGTGAGAGAGCGACTGCAGACGAGATGCCAGATCAGGGCCAATTACATTGCATATCCGTCTCTGAATTTTATCAAGGACCTTGAGACAAACAGAAGGCGCTCCAAACCATATATGGCAACAATACTCTATGCAAGGACGAATGGTTGATTTATAAATTTGAAGGATCGACTCCGGCGAGAAAAAATTCCTGGCGCGGCACAGGGAGCCAACTTTCCTTGCGGTGGTCGAAGCTCTTGACTCAATGTATTTGTTCTATCTCAGGTCAGCGGACAATGTGAGACCGAGCAGTCGCAAAGAGATGCTCTCTTGGAGTTAAGCGTCAGACATTCTAATGTAGGTGGGAGCAGTGATGGTTCTCTGTGGTGAGTAATAGAGAGCAGTTTTGTTTTTGAGGCATTAAAGTTAACCAGCCAATTCCTGCCCCAGTCCTCAACTGATTGGAGGTCCTTTTCGAGACGAACGGCCAAGTTAGTTTTGTCAGCAACACTAGATTTGTTTTTGAGGCAGGAGTAAATTGTAGTGTCGTCCGCGTAGATGCCTACTTGGGAACCTATGACGTCAGGAAGATCGTTAATGAAGATAAGGAACAGAGGAAGCCCTATAAAGGAACAGAGTATGGCCTAGGAAGGATAAATACCAAAAAAAACAAAATTTATTAAAAACTAATAAGGACAGGAAATTGTGGAGAGTCATGATCCCCTACGTCCTGCAAAGACAAGGCATGTAAAGAAAATGATAGTTGGTCGTAAGTTCGTTGGTCGTTAAACAGGTAAATTGTTAAGTGAAGAGTGATAGTATTAACGCGAATTAACTTCAGAAGTAGTTATGACATTTACCAGGTTTAATTTAGTACGGTTAAGGAGCATATAGTGGGCAAAGCTCAGTTTTACACAGTAGGGGAAATTTTCTAATAGGTATTTCTAAAATTTACCAGACTTCAGCTAAAGGCTGAATTTTTTTAACAATCTGAAAGAATCAGATTGACTTTCAATGGATTGCAGCATAACTCCATAATCAACTGTATGTTCGCGAATAGGAATTTCTTGATGAGGACCTCAGACTCAATACGAATGCCTACATCAAGTTCTTTGAGGAGGTAGTGCTGCCGTGAGTCAATAGAGTGGTTGCTGGAAGACCCTATATCTGGAAACAGGTCTTTGCACCATGCCAAACAAGCAGAAGAACTCAGTGATAGATGTCAGATAATTTCTGCAACTACATCACCCGTTACGTCTGGCCATCTAACTCCCCACACTGCAACCACCTTGATTATTATGTGTGGCGCAGTTGAGCGAGAGACCAAAAAATTCCTTTTAATACTCAAAGATAAACTGAAGGCAAACATTATAGCAGCATTCACTAACTTAAACAAAGAGACCGCCCAGAAGAATTGCGGGAGATTACGAAGTCGTCTGGAGGTCATGGTTGAAGCAAATGGCGATTTTATTTAATAAATTTACATTTTCGTATTTGACGACGTTTTTGTGTAATTTTGGTAAGTATATCTTTTAAAATGAGATGCCAGTGTTATTTTCATTTTGCGTAATTTCGACGACAATTTATCCATCGCCTCCTCTATATTCAATGCAGTTTATTAATCATTTCCCCCAAGCAAAGCGATAAGGCCATTAATACGTATGGGCCTACTGGCAGTGAAAGATTATAAAATGACTTTAGAAGTAACCTTAAACTCAATCCTAAACTGGAAATTTGGGATTAAGCTCTGCTCCTGATGATAGGCCAACCTATCTACTCCTATTGAGGAAAAATAAATAGTAAATAAAATTTAAAAGTTTAGAAGGAGATATTAGAAGTATAAAGTTGAGGAAGATATTAGAATGAACCAAAAACACTATCTTAAACAGGAAACAAAGAATAAGCCTCTACATTTGTTCAAAAGACCGCTGAGGTGTGTGAACCGGACAATAGGCCAATCTGTCTACTCTTATTGGGAAAAAATAAATCTCTATCTATAAAAGGCAGGATGTCTGTGTGTGTAACGAATGCACGGACGCAATATTCGACGGATTTGCACCAAAATTTAAATGCACATGCTCCAAGTTAGCGAGAAGGCCAACACTGACCTTGCATTTCCCAACTCCCATCGATAGTGGAAATAATCGATTTTTTCATGCTTCTACGGCAGTTTTTATGTAGTTTGCGGCCATTTTCTACTGCCTAGAGTGAGAGCCTATAACTGGCTGCCATAAATAGGAAGGAAGATTCTATTGGCCAGCATGAGAGCCAACAGCTGACTGACACGAATGTTAACTAACATGCTAGCATGCAAAATAACCGATAGCTGCATTCGTCACAATTGGGAAAATTTAAATCTGCATGGCACTTTACTCCAATTGGCTCATTCGCTTGCTTAAACTCAACGTTGATTCTGATTCCGCAGAACTGTGTTGGGTGTGAAAAAGTATTTGTTGTTAACATTCTTTTTTCATTCGGTTTTTCCAGTTACGAGTCCTTTTTTAAATCTGATTGTTTTGTGTTCATTTTGTTTAGTTCTTTTTTCGTAACAGATTTAATGTTTTGTATAGAGCTTAGAAAAAAATCGCAGTGTGAGATAAACAAGAAGTAAGGCATGTAGCAACATCAGCACGGCAAAGGGCACTCCTTTAAAGGCAAGGAAGGGCAAAAATATTTTAAGTCAAGTGATAGCGATTGCTGTATGAGTCGTACGATTTTTGAATCAAGCACGGGCAATGCCGAGCTATGCTGCTAGTAGTAAATAAAATTTCCGAGTTTAGGCTGCACCGTTAGAAGTATATTGTAGTCTTTAGAATGAAACGTCAACCCAATACTAAACAGAAAACAAGGGATAAACCTCTAATCCTGTTCAAAAGCCCGGGGGAGTGCGAACTGGACGATAGGCAAAGCTATCTACTCCTATTAAATGTAGCACTTATGATTTTCTTCAACTTATTTTAAAGAACGTGATTATAACGGTAATAAATTCACTACCTACACAACCCTGATCATGACTCACGAGTGTCGAAAGCTCGGACATGACAGTTATATTGAGTTTGCCATACAGGGGGCCAGATATCATGTAACTGTTTAGTCCTCTTTTCATTGCTTCTAGTGAAGTATTTTTTTTCTTTTTCTTAATACTTTGATTATGTTTTGGAATGTTATTTCACTAGCCCTATGCGCCTTCAGCTTTCAGTGTCACACTTTCCGTCCTCTGTTTTTAATATAGAGAAAAACAATATCTTTGTCCAAAGATAAAATACTTTGCAGTCTATATTTTTTAGATACTAATGTCCTTCTAATAAACTTGAATAAAGATAACGATAATTAACGTCATTTTGCTTTCATTTTTATTTTGTTTCATAGTTATATCTTATACAGAAAGGAAGTTATTAAAGATATAAATTTCAAAAAGACTTCATCAACACTATTTAACGGAAGAACGTACAGAACAGTAATCTGTAAATTGTAATAATAAAATGAAGCCTGATATCTTTCCCGTGTTAATGTCCAGTGTGCAAGCACAAACGTTATTAGTAGATCAAGGATATGTGTTTCTGGATCCTTTTAAAAGTGATTTCTAATTACAGATTTTTTCAAACCAAGCTAGCCTCACAAAAATTAAAGCGAATGAATTAAGTCAAATCCCATGACAGATGTATACGCCGGCCGATTGATTGAAGCAGAAGACAATTTAGATGTCGCGACTCGACAGGATGATAATATCCGAATCTTTTTTTTTTTTCTGCTAACTGGCGCCAACGAGACATTGAAAGAAGCAATTCAACGGCAGACGCTTACGGCAGACAGGGAAATGTGGAAAAGTTAATGGCAGCAAAAAGAAAATGGGGGAAGGATCTGCCTTCAAAGCTTAAAGAAATTTTCCGTTGCATAACATGATTTTCTGATTAAGGCTGGTTGAATTTGGCGAATGGTTAACGGATTTTTCTCTGCTTCAACAGCGGCACACAGAAACTTTGATAAATACAAGAGAAAAAATGATAGTCACCGGATGGCTGAAAGAAAATGTGAAGAAACAGTAATGCTTTTATCACATTCGGTTCGGTTCATAGATTTCGCTATTAGGTTAAATTAAGATAACAATGCATTCGATTGCACATTCCTGCGTTTGAGACCCGACTAAACAATGCGCATAGTTGACTGTCAAATTTTCGATGTTCGTATTTTCACTGATTTAGTTTTTCGCATCATTTAAGAATTGCGGGTTTTACAAGAACCTGCTGATCGTGTATTATTCGTGTGTAAAAAAGAAATCGACGGACTGATTTCAAATTCAGGCCTCGTCTGTTGCATTCCCTTTCTCACTACCACTTTCCATAAGACATGATTCCCTCACTGTTAATGGTTAATTGTAGACTAAACACTCAAGCTTTGTGCAATACCTAGTTTAAGAGGAGGAAAATCTGAAGTCAAATTTGTGGAAAAGGCAACGAGAAAGAATTCTATCATCTTGACCAACAAGCTATAGCAATTCGCAGATATTCAAGAAGGAAACTGTGGAGAACTATGATCATCTATGTACTGATGATCTATGATATTTAAAAATATGTATGCAAGCAGCAACGGAGTTTGTAGGAAAATGAGAACAAAAAAGGACTTTTATACTTAGAATCAGAAAAATACAGTTGAAGATTTTGGGACACATAATGAGGAAAGAGGGCTTGGAGAATTTGAAACTCACAGGTCATATTGAAGAAACTCGAGGCGACGGAGATGCGCTTCTACAAAAGGAGGCTAAGGATATTATGGACCGAGCGTGTGAGCAACGAATAGGTCTTAGATAGGGTGCAAAGAAGGAGGAGGTTTATGCTTAACATCAGGAAGACGCAGCTGAAGTTCCTGGGACATATAATGAGGAAGGAGGGCTTGAAGAATCTGATACTCACGGGTTGAATAGAGAGAAAGAGAGACAAGGGAAAACAATGCATGACATACCAAGCGGCCTTAAGTATGTGGTTGACAGAACGTGGTTTGGGGGACGTGGCAGAGGGAAGGAACTTGTTGAGAGCTGCAATGTCCTCTCAAAAGACCGGGGTAGTGTGACCTGGACGACAGGCAAAGCTATCTACCATTACCATTATCGTCCTTTCGTTTGAAGGGTCTTGAAACTCTTTTAGGAGACACGGTGGAGTAATAGATAGGGAGGTGAAGAGCCATGATCGCCTACGCCTGAAAGGACACGGCACATAGAAAGAAAGAAACATGTAACACAAGGTAGGAATTTTCTTCAATTAAAAAAGAAGTTTCTTTCTCACATGAAAAAAAAAAAATAAGTGGATATTAATTTACGTCTCAGTGCGAATCTGGTTATATTGGAGGCATCTCGCAGAGATTGGAATTCCGTTCGTTCTTTTTTTTATAATTTATTTTAATACTATTTTAATATCGATCGATCATTCAACAATGTATCCTCCGTCATTGTTTACGCCCTCTCCCGACGATCCACTAACTGCTCAATGTGTCGACATTAGAATTCACTAAAAAAAAATCTAAAAATTTCACTAAAAAGAAATCGAGAAATTCATCAGAAAGTCACGTTTTCAGCTCTACATTGTTGTTGAAGGAAACACCCCTCAAATTGTTAGAAAATGGATGTAAAAGCCTGCTTGCCTGAAGGGACTAAATCAGAAGAATATGGCAGAATTTCTAAACAGAGATTGCATCTGGTTATGTTATCGAAGTGGGGACAAGTATTGTCATATTGAATAATCACAAAGTATCGCCGATTGTGTCTTTTCAGATGAATTTCCTCTTTTGAGCCGGTTCATTTGTTTCATATACAGCGTAGCATTGATCATTTTGGTTGTTTTGAAGCATGTCGTAGTCCTTGCCAATTCTACCAAATGCCGGTCATTCGCTTGCCTGGAAACGAACGAATATATGTAACAACCTAATATGATAGATTAGAAATAGTCAGTTGTCACACGACATTGCTACATAAACAGAAGTTTTCGGATTGAGCAGTACCTGAGTGATAATCCTGTTTAATCTAGCACTTTTTTCAAATTACTGTTTTAAGTCTTAGTATACCATTATCGTCCTTTCGTTTGAAATGTCTTGAAACTCTTTTAGGAGACACGGTGGAGTAATAGACAGCTGCTCGAATTGAGGAATCGGACAACTGAGGTCGAATTCCCGTCGAGTTCATTACATTCACTTATGTGCTAATAACCTTGGGAAAGGTATGAATTCATCTCTTTTCTTCTTATTAGAAGTAGCTTGATTATTTCGGGAGCGGTAGAAGGAACAGGCCTTTTTTCGGGATCTTTAGCAATGGATCGTATATATGATTACGCAGAGCTATTTCCAATTTGTGTATCTACACACAGGAAAACATATTAAGCAATCTCAGTAAAAATCTGGGAGAAGCAAATACAGGAAGCCCTTGTGAACAAAGCTAGAACTGTTATTTCTTCGAATGCTGATTGTGATTTTCTAAGTGTACTTTCCATGTGGGACAAGGCCGAAAGTACTGGGTAACCCTCTGGGTATCGAACTCACTATTCACTTGTAATTAATCTATCGAGACAAGCTTATTAACCTTTCTCCTTCTAATGCTGATGTCTACTTCGTTATTTTCGCCAGTTGTACTTATAATAAAAATGAAAAGCACTAATTGCTACAAATCTTCATTCAAGCGAAATCGTAATCTTTCAACTGCTTCTTTGACTAGATTCTCCTCTGACCAGATAAGTGATGACAAGATATGAATTCAAAGATTGTTTCGATGAGTATGAGTTTGCCGCTTTTCAGAATGGGAAGAGAGGTAATGGTTCAAATTACTTATTTGACGAGATCTCAATTAAAAGCACTAGCCAAGAAAAGGAATATACTCATGAGTACTGTTTTAAGACGTCAGCTAATTACGATATTTTTTTAAGTTTAGTTAATTATCAAGCTTCTCTTTTAATAACGATACTTCGTTCAGTTATTACATTTCTGAGAGTGAAATTCATTCCGGCTCAAAGCAAACGCGGCTTCCATTCAATGATTACAACGATGCATAACAGCAAAAATGTGTCAATTAGCAGATTGCCTAACACGTTGGTTAACGATCTGATAGTGTACAAAAAATATACCGTTTTCAAACCAGTACAAATCTCTCTTGCGTTGCCGACCTGCTTTAGAATACTCAGACAGCATTGCCTCAAAAACCTCTCCAAAATGGGACAACTTCCGGGTGGATTCTTGCAGACTCGAGCATAAACCGGACCTATGTCTACATTTTAACCAGGTATATGTCGATTTTTTTTCACTCTCGCCTAAACTGGACATATGATTATCTTTTTGACTTTATTGCAAACCGGACCCATGTCCACCTTTTCGACTCATATAAAACCGACCGATGTCGCCCTTTTTGATTCTCGTGTTCACCCGACCGATGTCTCATTTTGTGGCTCTCGTGGTCATTGGACTGATGTGTCCCTTTTATGCTCCGTGTTCACCGGACCGATGTCTTCCTTTGTGGCTCCGTGTTCACCGGACTGATGTCTACCGTTCTGATTCTCGTGTAAACTCGGTCTATGTCTACCTTATTTTTTCTAGTGCAAGCCGAAATAATATATGCCTTTTTGAATCTCATTTAAATGTCTCATCCAGAGTCTGTTGTAACTCGAGCCTATATCAACCTCAATGATTCTAGTGCAAATCAAACCGGTATCTACTTTTTGATTCTCTTGTAAACCGGAATAATGTTTACCTTTTTTTAATCTAGTGTAAACCGGATCCATGTTTAATTTTTGGGCGGTGGTGTAAACCGGTCTGCTGTCTAACATTTTTTCTTCTCGTGTAAACCAAACCTATTTTGACTCTCGTGTAAACTCGAAGCAATGTCTATCTTATTTTAATGTCATATAAACTTGGTTGATGACTATCTTTTCAAATTCTGGTGTGAACGAGACCTGTGTTAATCTGTTTGGAATCTCGTGTAATCCGGACCAATGTCTAACCTCTTGACTCTAAATCAGACCTATATCTACACATGGGTGGATTCATTGTAGTTCTTTTCCCCGAAGACTTATTTATATTCAACATTAAATAATCCAACAATGGATTTGTCGTTAAATTAACCAATAAAAGAAATCACTTCTTAGCTGAGTATATCAATTATATGGAATTGAAATATAGTCTACACTTTAATGAGCGTCCTGGCGTTGTGTAATGACTCATAAGCTAGTCTGGTTGGTCATTACTACTAAATACTGAGTTCGATTCTCAGTTGTTGTCTCATAATTGCAATATGAGCACTGGTAAAAATGATGCTGAAAACATTAGGTTTATAATACTCAGAAGTTCATACCCAGATATCCTCAAGTACACATGGCACAGTGGATAAAGGCGTTGGTTAGACAGTGACAGACCCAAAGAAGGTGAGGTGAGGTGAAGGTAACTGATAACTGACATCCATCAAACATAGCACGTGGAACTAGAACAGTCAACCCCAGTGATCGAAATAAAGGGTTCAGTTCGAAATTCCAACCACCTGAAGAAGGCCGGAGCGTACAACGGCCGAAACGTTTTGACAAATATGGCGACAAAGATGAGGACAATAGTCCGACTAATGTAAATACTGTACATAATACCTCATCTCAGAAATATAGACAATATATAGACTCTGTGCCAAACATATTTAGACTTAATAATTATAAAATTTTAATTTAGGTATTTGCTATTTATTCATTGTCAAAGCCGAAAATGGGTAATTCATCTGATAACGTTATGAAAGAGGATTCTTTGATAGTGTTTTTTTTATTATTATTATCTCTCATATTATCTAATACGCAGTAATCCCTTGCATCTTATTGACTTTATTTCATTGCTTGAGGTAACATAATTAAAAAAAAACTCATTCCAGAATAATTCACGGAGTTTGATTGGGGGGGTGTACTTCATACATAAAATAGCATAGTCGAAATTACTCCTCTCACCTTTTACTATTAGTATCAGCTTTTTTCTTGGGAACGGAACCCAAGCATAAACAAGATATCTCTTCATATTTCATAATACAGCTTCAACGTATACATGAAGGTAATTTTATATAAATAACATGTACCACTCGTCCATACATTGGATACTGTTACCATATATGGTCTGGTGCACAAAATCCAAAGAAGGATCTACAATATAGTCGGTCCTGACTTGGCATCTCGACTCCAGTTACTTTCACACAGACCTGATGCGGCATATCTCGGTTTTTTTTCTACAAATATTTTCATGGCAACTGCTCTGACGAGCTTTTTTCCCTGCTGCCCGACTACATGAATTAAAACGTGCTACTAGGTTGACACCTAGGTCCCACCCTTTTACTGTTAAAACAGTTAAATATAACCGTCACTTCTACTCCAACAGCTTCTCTCTCACTTCCCGACAGTGGAGTTCACTTTCTCTTAGTTGCTTCCCTGATAACTACAATCTTCAAAAATTTAAATGCAACGTCAGTCGTCATCTTCTGATACTTCGATCCCCATTGTCCTTTTTATCCTTTCCGCAATCACCCCCTATATCCAGTCTTTTCTCTCACTTTCACTCTCTGTAACCCCCTGAGTACTCGTTGCATTACCGCCTTGCTTAGGGTGGAATGCTTTAAAAAAAAAACACTGAATTTAGTTTTATATAAAATTTAATAAATTTTGTGTACATACAGAAAGAACTAATGATGCTAGCCATGTAATGCTCACACGGATTTTTAAGTGGTGAAATTAAAATTTCACGTAAAAATTTCACGTAATTTTAACGTGTACAAAAAACATGATCACTACTTACAAATATATATATATATAAATGCAGGACTTTTTGAAATTTTGAATATCTTTACTGAGCACAGAACACATGGTATATAATTCACGAACGAAGGTGTTGCTGTGACGATCGCTAACAAAATCTGGCACCAACGCAGGTTATGTAGCTGGGCTGGGGAACCAGGGCAGGTGAGGTCACTTAAAACAGATGCACATCACCGAGGAACCTTCCCAGTGCTTTCTGAAATTTTTCATTTGTGACAATTCATGTCAGCACTTGAAAAATTTTGGAAGTATTCGGAAATGGAATTTAAGATAAAGGATACTTAACCTGTAATAGAATTCAGTCAAACCCATATAACTGTACTGACTATACACCAAACCTTTCCGGTACACACGATTTTCCTTCAGTAAAGATAGCGTGTATGAGGTGTATCGTCAGTGGTAGTACCTTTGCAGCAAAGCGGTCGACCCTGCTTTACTCAGGTGAACTGTAATACGGAACTGGTCCACGGCCTACATTCACCTCTCACACATGGCACCAAGAAATCACATGGACACTGCGACGGTCACACCCCGGTCATCGACATCGATATACTGGCTAAACTGGGTGAGGATAATCGGAAGTGTTTCCCGACCCGATCGATGAAGGGGAACGCTTCTCCCTAACCAGCCTTTGCCAAGCGGACATCGGTCAGTGGCCGGTAGGGTGTAAGGAGCTGTGTCTCAGAGGCCAACGGCTTTGCCAGTGGGTGGAAGAACTTCTAAGAGGAGGGATGGGGTAACCTCATCATCTCCGTTGCAAAAGAAACCGGCAAGCCATTGCATTATTTTGCTTTGAATGTCACCATGAACCACAATTGGATGGGAGTTGTGACTACAGCGGCGGCGCAAAAGGTGCTAAGTGAATAAGGGATGATTATGAATAATAATAACAAAATTTACTCCAAAAGTTTTATTTTTCATGCTCGCCCTATACAAGATCAAAGAGCCACTCGAGATAGAGGATTAGAGAGTAAGCGGTACAGTTTAATGGAATATGTGGAGAAGACAAAGGTTAACCCTAGCCTTGAACATGTTGTACAAGAAAAAAAAGGTGTTCTATTTCTGATGCAATTTTTGATGGATTTGTTTATTATGGTTTATCAACCCTTTGGAGGTTATTTAAACACCAAACAATTTTTTTTTTTTTGATTATGAGAATAAACCTTTTTTGCAAGTAAATATAGCATTAATATATAAAATAGAATTTTAGAATAACAATACTTTTTCCATGTACAGTTTCTACTATTTAACCCGTAGCTTGGGGGGAATAAATGGATTAAATAGCGTCCCGAAGGGTATTTGCGCGTAAGTGAATGTAACGAAACCGATTGTAATTCCAACTCGAACCACCAAATTCATATTCCGAGACACTATCCATTACACTATCTACGCATCCTTCAGGTGCAGTCTAGTTCCTTTTAGCCATTGCCAAATGACATCACTTTGAACAAATTTGAAACCCAGCGTTCTAATATAAACAAGTGCTAGACTGTTGCCTAAAAATCTTCTCATCTAGTTCTTGAAGCTTACGGCCACATCATGTTAAAAAAAGAACAGTTCCCGTACGACCGCTGAAGCCAGGTCAGTACCTGGATGCTTGCCCGTTTGGGAAAACCAGATGTTATAAGCTTGGATGTACGAGTGGTGTGATAGATAATAGATCAGAATTGTTAATCAAAGAATCCAATTCCCGTTACGCTTGTTATAATCACTTACGCGGAAATAACCCCGGGAAAGGCATGAATCCACCTATTCTGCTCCCAGCTACGCGTTAATTAGAAAGATTTCTATCAGAAAAACTATTATTATCTCATAAAAATATCTTACAATCTAAAAATATATTCTTGCTTTAAATAATCTGCAAATGGTTGATAAGCCGTAGAAAACGAATCGATGAACTGTATATAATAAATCCTTGCGTATAATACGAGCTCTTGAAGCTAAAAAACAGGAAAGAGATTACACCCTTGAGTGTAACACAACCCTGTAGTACATCCACCCTTAAGTGATGTTTTTAACTGGTGCTACATTTATGTTGTACATTAAAATCTTAATATCGTACGCATATTTCACTAAAATATTGAATTTTTCACCATATTAAAGAATAGAAATGAAACGGATGCTTAGACATTCCGTATTCTTCTAATTTCCGTTTCAAAATTATTTTCGAATTTACCCTTGAGAAAAGCACGAATCTACCTCATCTATGGGTTAATTAGTACGAGTTGTATCATTAAATTATTATTATCTCCTCTGAAAAATTCTTACCATCTCAAAATATTTTCTGTCTTTAAATAACCTACAAATGGTTAATAAGCTGTAAAAAAAACGAATCAATAAATTAATGACTCCAACGGCGAAAATACTTGAAATAAAACAAAAGATTATCTTTTGACAATATATCTACAGTTTTAAGTTGGACATACAATTTTATACAATTTTATTCGAAATGAGAAGTATACAGTGGGTGCAAAAGTAGGTAAACGATAATGAAAAGCAAATTGTGCACCGAAAATGTATTGTATTGGTTACAGATGTTAGCTTTTCTCTGTCTTCCAGTCCTGTTTCAAAATCCGTTTGCGCTTCCTCGTTCGTTAAAATCACTAGCCATTAAATTAAACAATTATTATTATTATTGTTGTTGTTGTTGTTATTATTATTATTATTTATTAAAAACTTATAATAAATGTATTATACTAAAAATTACGAAAATAAAAATATAAAAAATAAGTTGAATGAATTAAATGAACCCCAGAAGCACTAATGAGGAAGAAGAGCTTGAAAAATTTATACTCACTGGTTAGACAGAGGGCATGATGGACAGAGGAAGACAACATATAACATACTTGATGGGCTGGAATAAATGGATGGCGGAATGTTTATTAAGAGCTACAAGGGTCGGTGAGTTGTGTAAAGCCACGATCGCCTACGTCCTGAAGGGACACGGCACATAAAGAAGAATACTGGTATAATACTTACTGTATACCTACTTTTACAGCACACCTCTGTACAATAAAAAATTAAACAGACAGACCTTGAATTTAACAAAATTGTTTTGAATGAATTGTTCCTACGTAAGAATTCATAACTAACAAAAGCTTGATAAGCTGCAAAAACACATAATGCGTATTCTGATGTGTATGTGTGCATATGTGTGTGTGTTTGCGGGGTGGGTGAGGGAAATTCACATAACATATTTCTGCTTAGTCTTGTTTTATTTCAGTTAAGCAGTTCTCTGCAAGCATCATTTAATATAATTTTCTGGCAAATGATTACCCATCCCAGTAAGCTGATTTCAATTGCTCTGTGTATTCACTTCAAGTGACTTCCTTCCCAGTGAGGGCCAATCATTAGATTCATTACAGCATCACTAATAATGGTCCCCCAAGCTTCAGTCGGCAAATATTGGTTGCTTTGCAGAAGTGTCGCGACACAAAAGTAGAGAAAATAAGCACCGACATTCCAAAACTTTGCGCTTCATATATTTACCGTTTCCCGGCGCCACACATTAAAAAGATAAAATAAAAAATAAAAAATTATATCAGCCATCAAAATGACCATAAAGAACTCTTAAAGTACCGCAGAGAATAAAAAAAATAATTATACTGGTTGAAAAGCCACGTGCTAGCAAATCTTTTCAAGTTTTTGACTTATTTATATATAAAAAAGTACTTGTTCATGTTATCTAAACCAATCTCCAGAGAGACATTTTTGTTTTGGATTTTTAACTGTTTTTGAAAACCTCCCAGTGTCGCCGCCGTTGGGAAAAATATTTAACCCATAAAACAGACCCATCTTTCATGGGTTTCTACTTAAAAAATGATAATAAAGTGTGTTTCATTAAGACAGATCAAAGTCAGCAGTAAATAAATCAGTGTTATTGGTAAAAATTTACTTATTTCTATATTCAATCATGTTATTTAAGTCATGGCAATTATGTGTGAAAAATAATATCACCCAAATGTCCGCCAAATCTGAAAGAAAAAGAAAAAATTATTAGACGCTTAAATTTAATTCACATTTAAAATCAGTCCAAGTTATTGAAACACAACACTTTCTTTCTAACTTTATCACTTGATTCAAGTTTAATTAAATCTATTTTTTCCAGATTTTCTGTACGCAATTATAATCCTTGCATTTGTCTTGATGAAGTCCCCCAGAGGTCGAAACGCGTTGTTTTTATTAGTATTGTCTTATTACAAATATACTCTATCTGAAATTTAACATACGATCTTTTGCATATTGGGCCATTGAGAAAAGTAATACCCAATATATGGACACTGATTTTTCTATAAATATATTCATAGTAGTTGTTCTTTGGTCCTCGGCTCAGGACTAAATTGGCTGCTATGTCCAATAATTTGTTTAAATTGATAGATGTAATTTTAAGTTCTTTACAAAGAGTTTATTTTCTCACACTTCTCGTATGTGGAACTGTCTTCAGGCCACTTGCTTTCCAGTTAATTTTGATTTTCAAAAATTTATATATAATATCAATTGACATCTGCCTCCCGGAATCATGTCCGTTTATTGTCATCTTCCTTTAATAATGTTTTCTTTTTCTCTAAGACTTTTTTCCCTTCTTTCTTGGTGGCTTGATCGTCTTGCTTCGGCTAAAATGATACAAAAAATTGGTAATTAATACGAAAGTAGATTCTGGCATAGTTACCAGAAGAGGAACAGTTTACCTACGTAGATTAAATAAAGTGTTCGAGATTTTGAGTATAAGACAAAACAGATGAAGCATGTCAGGCAAAAGTCGAAACGTGGGAAGGTAAAAAAAAAATTAAGGCGACAAATAATTTTTTCTTTTTTTTTTTTTTTTTTTTTTAAGCGTTTCACCCCAAGCAAGGCGAGAAGCCACTACAGAAGTTTTGGAGCAAGATCAGATAGGAGTGATAGAGGAAAAGATGAGGAGAAGGATAGTGGATAGATCAAGGCAAGTGGAGATGTCGATTGACATTACATTTGAATAGCTGGAGATTATCGCTATCAGGGAAACTGGAATAGGGAAGAAAGTTCCACAGGCGAGAAGTGCGAGACATGAAGCTATTGGAGTAGAAGAGACGGCTACATTTAGGAGTTTCGACAGTGAAAGGGTGAGAGCGGGATGCTAGCCTCGTAGGGCGCTTGAACTCATGAAGTCTGGGAACCAGCGACTGCAGCTCCTCGGAGCAATTGCCATGAACGTATTTGTAAACAAGACATAGAGAGGCGACGGCGCGTCTGTGAGAGAGTGACTGTAGACGAGATGCCAGAACAGGGCTAATTATATTGCATATCCGCCTCTGGAGGCTATCAAGAACCCCGAGGCAAACAGAAGGGGCTCCAGACCATATATGGCAGCTATACTCCATGCAAAGGCGAATTGTTGATTTGTAGATCTGGAGGATCGATTCCGGGGAGAAAAATTTCCTGGCGCGGCACAGAGAGCCATCTTTCCTTGCGGTGGACGAAGCAGTTGACTCAATGTATTTGTTCCATCTCAGGTCAGCAGTCAACGTGAGACCGAGCAGCCGCAGAGAGATAATGTTTTTATAAATTGCTTCAACAGTTAAAAGGAACAGTCATTCAATATTGGTCTATCTTTTTTTTTTTAATTTTCTAGAAAAATCAAGTGTATGATAATTTCCTTATAAGGAAAGATTAAAGAGGTATTCAGAAAGGGCGTGGAACTAGAACAATCTCTCCCGGTCAACATCATACCCCGCTCTGCGATGACCCAGCCATTACTGATAGGGTATCGCATCGTGCGCCATCCTTCAGTTATAATTTTCTCCATCTTTTTAATGACATACTGCGAATTCTCTTGGCAATTTATAGTCAAATCACTGATAAATTCCTCTTCACCAGCAATCTACGCTCTTCCATAAAAAAAGGAAGTAAACGATGGTTTCGATCTGAGCGTACAACGGTAGAAACTTCGTGAATATGTTAACGAGAAACAAAGGGAAAGTATGCTTAAGTTGGGTACAGATCTCCCACTTAGACCGGAATCACAACTAATTATCTACAAGTCCAGTTTCCTGGCCATTGCAACATAATGAAGCCGTCAGATATTATTTACTATGTTTAGTTTAGTTTGGTACAAGGCCACAATTAAGGAGCACCCAGTGAATAGAAACCGCATCAGTTGAGGACTTTCCACAGCAGCAACAACTAAAATCACACGTTACTCGAAGAGAAAATAATGTCAGTCAAGATAGTGACATTCTATATTACTTCAAACAAAAGGTTAGAAAGGAAACTCCCTTCATTACTGGAAAGGGCTATAACGGCTACTGGATTTGTGAAATCTATTTTCATGAAAAATTGTTTTAAGAGAAAGTTTTTTTTTTTTTTTTTTTTTTTAATGCAGCCGACTAACTGCTTGTTCAATGAATACCGAATGTTTCCTTATAAGGAAACGGCTTATATTACCATTACCAATGAAAATCGAAATCACTAATTTCTGGGTAATGAATAAAAAAGATGTCAATAACGATTACTTCTATTTCTCTAAGCACGCTTAGTTTTGGCACAATTTCACAAATATTGGGCAGATATTTAGATTGAACCCATTACAGAATATTAGTAATGAACCAAATAAGTCATCTATTTTTCAACGCTTGTGATCCCTTTTGTGAGATTCTACCTCTCTACAGGAGATGTATTCTGACAATGTAACGGTTTTATTGATTCCAGGGAGTTACTCGCGTTTAGGAAAATATTACGAGACCTGAATTATGTGAATTTGTTAACGAATACTTGTCCCAATTTAGGCGTTTTCAGGAAATTATATCAGTTTGTTTATCATCTGAAATAAAAGAAGGCATTGAAGAAACACGATTTTCCTTTTTTTTTTCCTTTCGCCAAATATTCTGTTATGTGCCACATGTTTTCTCTCATAAATTCCTTCTTTTGAAAGTAAGTCAAAAAGTGAAAGGTACACGCTGTTTTTTTTTTTTTTTTTTTTCCCAAGCTGGTTCTCTGCAATTTGAAATTTAAGTCAACATAATCTTTCTCCAAGATATTTCTCCTGTCTCTTCCGCGTACGACGAAGCAAGTTTTAACACACAAACACACACATATATTTATATTTCTTATATGTTTAGTGCAACTATTTACACTATTTTCATTGTTTGGACTGTGATAATATTCACGATGTTTCGGCCGTTGAACGCCCCGGCCTTCTTCAGGTGATATACCGAACCCTTTATTTTGTCCACCGAGTTAGATAGTTCTAGCTCCACGTGCCTTGCCTTTTCTGGATATTCCACTTTCAGTTAGTTCCCTTTAGTAACTCAATTCAAGTTTTTGTTCACCTGTTCTGGGGCCAGGTATTGAACTCACAGCACTTTGCGTTAAGTCACCGTATTACTTCAACTAACTTTTTTTTTCCACTGGGCCATGTGCCCTTGAGCGTTTGGGATATACAGAAAGAGAATCGCACGTGGAACTAGAACAATCTACATTGGTGAACGAAATAAAATATTCGGTTCGAAATACCAACATATCTCACCTGAAGAAGGCCGGAGCGCATAACTTCCGAAACGACGTAAATATGACAATAAAAATGAAGACAATGGTCCGAACAATGTAAATAGTTTAAATAAACAAATATATTTTGTAAAATACATTTGTTGGATGCTTTGGCACGCATCATCAGTGATGTTCATCTAATCGAGGTTCATTACTGGTTTTGAATCGTTCAATATCATACCCCGTTCTGCGATCACCCAGCCGTTACTGATAGGGTATCGGCTCGTGCACCATCCGTCATCTACAATTTTCTCCATTTTTTAATCACATATTGCAAATACTCTTGGCAATATATAGTCAAATTACGGATAACTTCCTGTTCACCAGCAATCTACGCTCTTCCATAAAAAAGGAAACAAACGCAGTAATGGTTTCGATCTGGTAAAGAAAATGGCGACGCACTCTTCTTGTAGTGGTAAGTAACGATTTTGCTTACCCCTCACTGAGATATATACATATACAAATACGCAAACACACACATGGATCACATGCTACTTACTCTTATCCTATTCCATTCATACTAATCATCCAGTCAAAAGATAAAAATGTAAGCCACTGTGTCCATTTTATATATATATATATATATATATATGTGTGTGTGTGTGTGTGTGTGTGTGTGTGTGTGTGTGTGTGTGTGTGTGTAAGCAAATATATGGATACAGATCCGACAGTATGAAGAAAAATATACGGAAAAAATAAATTGATAATTTTAAGATTTTATGAATATGTCCTGAAGATGGTTTATTAGACCGAAACGTCCGACGTTGACATTATATTAACATTAAAACAGCATAATTGCATATAAGGATTTTTGTTTGTTTTTTCCGTATATTCTTCATTATATATATATATATATATATATATATATATATATATATATATATATATATATATATATATATATATATATATATATAAAAACTGTAACACTGATAAGGGGGCAAACACTAGCTTCATCTTAACCACTGAACAATCGTAGGTAACAATGTTTCGGTTTACCCTAAATCAGCTGTAGTTTTAGGTCATATCCAAGATATATATATATATATATAGCTAATATAGCGAGACTCTTCGCGTAAGCGAATTGAGTCACTGTCAGTCACTGGGCATGTTTACAAAAATAAATACGCTAAAAATCCACCATCATTCCTACCGTGCGCCGACGGCTTAGTGGTTAGAAGCAATTCAGTCGGGTTTCGATCCTAGCTAGAGGCAACCGGATGTCTAGCCGCACTGATGAGCTGTAAACAGCGAAACAGTCTGTCTGTGGATGACATTATATATATATAACAAAAAGAAATGAGTCTCGTAGCTGTGTAGGTTATTAGAATAATCCAGAACTTATACTAGAAGCAATCCGCCTGCACACGGATAGGAAATGAATTTAGTAATTTCACAAGATTAGAAAAGTGCGTAAGACAATGGTGTGTTTTCTCACCGGACGTATACAATCTTTACAGGGAGGTGATTTTGAGAGAACTGGAATTGCTAATTTTAAAAACATCAGATATGCCGATGAAAAAATAATGATACCAGATACAGAAAGGCAACTACAGGCAATAGGGAAGTAAAGCGAAAAGTCAGGACTAAGCGTCAATATTAAGAGAGAATGTACCGTTGTCATCAAATGAAACACGCCCTACATGTGAATTACAAACTGCAGGCACTAAAATCAAGCAAGTACAAAGATGTGCATGCTTATCTTAATCTGAGATTATGTTAATCTTGAGCGGGTGCCAAGTCTCTCAAAAGTTTTTCTTGCCTAATTTTCAGTATCGCTGCATGTTTAAGCGTGTATCTCCCCTCCTAATGTGTTCACTCGAATACAACAACGTGCATTACAAACCTGAATGACGACAAATACGAGTGCTGCAAGAACATGATTTTGATTGATTTGTTTGTTTAACGGTACATCAACAGCTTATGGGTCATTTAATACCAAAATTAAATTTATTGGAAGTTTGAAGTAATAAAAATAAAATTGAATAAATGATACTCAGCTTTTGTTGTTGGTAATTTTACTATAAATAGGCATTGTTTTTTACTATGGGTACGTATTGTTGCTAATTTTACTATACATAGCTATTACTGCTAATTTTACTACAGATAGTATTGTTGCTAATTTTACTATAGTTCTTGTTGCTAATTTTACTATATATAGGTATTATTGTTAATTTAATTATGGATAACTATTGTTGCTAATTTTTTATATAAAAATCTATTGCTGGTATTCTTACCATAGAAATGTATTTTTATACATTGATAGGGTTTTGTTTTCGTTGGGGATTCACCATTTGCCCATAACTGGGGCTTCAGCTGGTGCTACCCAACCCGGGTCTGAGTGGACCTGGACACAACAGCAATTATGAAGTGGTTCAACATTCCTCAAAACCTCATTCTCCTGATCAGAAGACTTGTTGTCGGATGTGCACGAACATTTTAAAATACTTCAATTTTGTAAGTGAAAATTCAGCAAACTGATCTTTACCGAGGTGGCTCTTTTCCTCTGCTCGCTGTTCCATATATCCAGCTCCAGCCCCTCACCCTTTGCAGAGGTGGATCCTAAAAATGACCAGATATGGGGTTGAAAAATAGGGCTGGACATTTGCAGAATATCTATCCCCATAAGCCCCAGTAAAGTTAATTAAAAACTTTTAAAAATTATTTGCTAATTTTTATTATTGGTCTAGATTAAAGCAGGTTTTTTGTAGTATTATGTCAGAATAAGCATTACGCTCACTCAAAAACCACAGGTCAGGTTTACAACTTCCACCATAACCGGGTTCCCGATAAACTGTTGTGAGTCCTCAATTCTATTTCATCTTTGAGGACCGTGTATCCGGTAAACGGTAGTCAAGCCCCAATTCCTTTCAGGACCGTGTGCTCGGTAAACTGTATTCACGCCCCAATTCCACTTGACCAATTCCATTCAGAACTGTGCGACTGGTAAACAGTAATCAAGCCTCAATTCCATTCGGACTGTGAGCCCGGTAAACTGTAGTCAAGCCGTACCATGTGTTCAGTAAACTGGAATCATGGCCAAGTTCTATTTTATCTATTCCATTCGGGACTGAGTTATCGGTGAACGGTAGTCAAGCCTCATTTCCTTTCAAAACCGTGTGTTCGGTAAACTTGAGTCACGCTCCGATTCCGTTTAATCAATTACATTTAGGACTGTGTGACCGGTAAACGGTAGCCAAGCCTCAATTCCATTTATGAAGTGTTTTATTCAAGCCGTTGACTTCCTACAGGACCTTGTGCCCAGTAAACGGTAGTCAAGCCAAAGGTACTTTTGTAGTTTCAGCTCAAAATTATCATAAACTAAAACGGCGTACAGAAAAAAAAAAAAAAAAAAACGAGAAAAAGACAAAGAAAAACCTACTGACAAGCTAAACGAAAAAGTATATTAACTTTTTCAACTCGTTTCTTAACAAACTACTGAGATAAGCTTCAAGAAAGCCGTTCACAAACCAAAAAAGAAAAATAAATGACAATGTGACTCAGAAGAAACTATTTCCAACGTCCAAATAAATTGAAAAGAAAGATGAATGAAAGCCAGAAGTAAATGCTGAATATTGCTAAGCAAATACCCGCGAATTAACTTTGCTCAGTGTTGTATATGTTTCTAGTCTGTATGCAATTTCACACAATAGCTATTCGCTCTACAAACGAAAAAAAAACAAACAAAAAACAAACGGGGCGAGGATTTAATAAGGCATCAATTAAAATTGTATTAATTAAAACATTCTTCCTTTGCCTCTCCTCGAGTTCCATTTACATTAATAAAGCGGAATAATTAATAGGTTTTTATTGAAAAGAATATCCTATCATGTACGTTTTATGCAATGTGTAAGACAAAGATCGAATTGTAAGTTTGTTCTTTTTCTGAGATTTTCTCCCCCTTTTTTCACTCATTCCTCAATTTCATCTTTCCTCATCTTCTCAATTTATCCCTTACTTTTTATATATATAAATTTATTCTTTACTCATCCCTTTCGCATTCTCATTTTTTTCTTCTTTTTTACTGAGTGATCTCATACGTTATGGGTCGGCAACCCGTGGTCCTTGGGTCACATCCGGCCCGTGAAGGATTTTTATCCGACCCGCGAAGGATTTTTGTCCGGCCCGCGAAGGATTTTTGTCCGGCCCGCGAAGGATTTTTGTCCGGCTCGCAAACTTAACACCCGGACGCTAATTATCTAATTAATTTGTGCAGGAAGTGGAAGAAAAAACATCAGTTAGATTTGATTGACTTACAATGCGACGAATCTTTTTAAATCAAAATTTAATTCCGAACCCACTGGTTATTTTTAGAAGAATATCTTTGCCAAACGGAAAATGTAAAAGCCTATTGAATAACTCGAAATTGATGGTATCATTATTTGGAGATACATTTGCTTGTGAACAACGTTTTCCGAAAATGAAATATACTAAAAATCGTTTAAGAACAAACTTCGCTGATGACTTGATGAATTTGCATTTTCTGTTGATTGTGTTAGTTGGTATCCTGTTATATAAAGCATCTGGTTTAAATAATATAACATTAATTTTGTTGTCTGTCTATATTTGTTGTCTATATGGAGAGAGAAGGGAGATCAACGCACTCTGTGGGATCATGTTGAGATCATAGACAAGGAACACTATTGGAAAATTCGTAAACTTAAGGAATCAGCACACATGCTAGGCCACAAAAATCTCCTGAGCCGACCAAGCATAGAAATAAATACAATATGGGAACCAATAATAAGGAGTGACAGAGAAAAGCAATGATAACAACAAAGTTGCAATATGAGCTCTGGTAAAAACATGCAATGATAACAGCAAAATTGCAATATGATCACTGGTAAAAATGGTTGCCGAAGACATTAGGTTTATAATACCCAGAAATTCATACCCAGATGTCCTCAAGGACACATGGTTGGTCAGATCCAGTGACAGGACCCAAAGAGTGTGAGTTCAATACCTGGTTAAGGCAGTGGAGAACTTTCAGAGGGAAATTGCAGGATAACTGATAACTGACATCCATTAAACATTGCACGTGGAACTAGAATAGTCTACCAGTGAGCGAAATAAAGTTCGAAATTCCAACCACCTGAAGAAGGCCGGAGCGCACAACGGCCGAAACGTTGTGATAAATATAGCGACGAAGATGAGGACAATAGTCCGAATAATGTAAATAATTAATTTTGTTGTTTTTTTCTTTAAACCTCTAAATCAAGGCAATCTTCTGGATGCAGCGGTCTGAAACAAAACAATTTATTATAACACATTTGATATCATTGCTCTCCTCCGAGATACTGCATAGCTATATGTCCAGCTCTTTCTCCAAAATGTTGTTGACCCTTGTCATACATGATTCAATGTCACCTTCTCTCTCTGCATTTTCTTTTTGTCTTTCTTTCTGCCTCGCCATTCTACTTTCCATCTCGTTAATTATTTCGCTTTAATCCTCTTTCCGCCATTTTCTGCTGCTCTCTTAGTTTTCTCTTTATTACTTTTTCTTCCTCTTTCTTTTCTCATTTTCTCTTTTTTTCTCTCTCTTTCCTCGTTTTTCTCTCGCTCTACTCCTGTCAGCTTTTTTCCCTTCCTTCATCCTGTTTATTCCTTTTGATTTCATCTTACTGTCTTTGCACATTATCTCTTAATTTTCTCGTTATAACGTCGTTTTCTATTTCTACTTCTTCATTTATTCTCTCTTTCTTTTTTCTTTCTTTCTTTTATTCTCTTTTATCTTTCCCGCCATATTTTATTTGCCCCCTTTCTGCTTCTTACTCTTTTCCCGCCTTTTGTATCAACGGATTTTGCCGATGCACACTTGACTTTTTTCAGTCAATTAATTAACCTGACACAAAGGAGTTATTAACACGATCAATTAATTTCTGTTGATTGTGGATAACTGCAAATCAACATTACAAAACAACTCAAAAGTAAAAGGCGAGACAGGTCGTCAGACTGTGACAGCCACAGTCGATTAGTTCTTACGAGAGAAACCAGGTCCAGTCGGCTATGAGAAACGCTCTGACCTGGTTTTCGATCTATGAGCAAGCGATACGTTGGGCTACTGACTCTTTCACGCTTTCAATGCAAACGATCTCGTCTAATCAGTCCCTTCCTATATATACATATGAGCATGCGCACACATAAGTACAAAGAATATAATTCACACAAAGGTTAAGTGGTACAAGGAAATGAAGATTTTAAATTCACATTTGCTTGAGAAGATATTCGCATGCAGAAAGAAAATGGAATAAAATGAAAGAAAAGAAATAGGAATTCAATCTTGGAAATTTTACCCACCAAATAGAGAAATATAGAATCGGCGACAGTCTGGCTTATACTTGAGCGTAATCTTCAGGCCAATCTTCATAGTCATTCTTCAACCAGGAAACAGACTGTCGCTGCTTGGTGTTATCTTTGTGTCCACATTTATATTTATATAATCTTTATCTCTGATATTCAGCACATTTACCCATGAATATAGCATCCCCTAAAACTATAACCACGTAGAAAAATTAGCAATAGTAGCGTATCAAGGCCAAAAAAAAAAAAGCTATTAAATGAGAGGTATGAAGTCATGTCCGGATGTAAACACACTACAAATTGTATTTTGGGTTTGTACGAACCCGGATGAAAGTACATAACATTATTTTCACTCACTCTCCCATTCAAATTGGTCACTCTAGTCTTACTTCTCGCTTTCTGATGCCTTCCTGTTGTGCACGCATAAATAAATAAAGAGTTAGAAAATTAATTAACCGCTACCACCTGACGAATCCTCAATTGTTAAAAGCATGGTAGCGTAAGTGGTTGATCTTACTACGTTTTAGTATTAAAAGCTCTACACGTTGGATTTTTTAATTGTGTATCGAGCACTTTTTAATGTATCCGTTGCCTGATCTGAGTTAAATTTGACAACCAATTGTTTAAAAATTATATATATATATATATATATTTATATATATATATATATATATATATATATGTGTATATAATGTCGGTTTATTCTCTTTCATTTTCTACATTGTAATGCCCTTGAAAGAGCATAAATACATCTTCAATCTAGCTAGCTAGAAAGAGAAAATGAGCAAACAAACTATAGATAGATAGATAGATAGATAGATAAATAAATAGATAGATAGATAGATAGATAGATAATGAAACATACAGTGATAAATAGATAGATACATATGAACATACTGAAATAAAAAATAGATAGATAGATATAAACAGATTGATACAGACAGATGAAAATATGAACAAATAGATAGAAAGATAGATAGATAGATTTATTTATGATACACAACACGCTTACACACAAACATATATACATATATATATATATATATATATATATATATATATATATATATATATATAGAGAGAGAGAGAGAGAGAGAGAAGATTATTTAATAATTGCTGAAAAGAAATTTCAGCCCAAAATGTAAACTAAATGGGCAATCATTAGGATTTTTTAGAGCGCCGACTATATCAAACCACGATAAATTTTCAGCATCATTTTCATTTATATATATATATATATATATATATATATAGAGAGAGAGAGAGAGAGAGGTTCTGCGAAAAGTCACACTATATATATACGTATATGTATGTCTCTACATATATATATATGTTTATATATGTATGTATGTATTTGCTTACCTTCATAAATTTAAAGTTATCTAATATTTTTTATTATATATATATATATACCTATACCGAGCATGCAGACACAAACTCACACATAGATACACACACATAGATACACACACATAGATACACACACACACACACACACACACACACACACACACACACACACACACACACACACACATATATATATATATATATATATATATATATATATATATATGCAATAGACTGTTATCATGCTATAAGCAATATATTCTCTTCCCGAACAATTCAGTTCATGCATTATACAGAAATGTTGAATAACTATTTAGATTTCTATAATGGTCCTTTAAACTTGATATTCTTATGTGAAATTTAATCCCGGCTTTTCGTTCTCTGATCTATCCAACGGATGTTTCCGTCCGATATATATCCACGATTTCTTCCATGTAGACATCAGTACAGTATATACACATAGAGAAATTCTTGTAACTTATATATAAATGAACGTTCTACTAACCGGGAAACTTACCTTACAGTTTCTATGTATGTATATAAATGTGTATGCCTCGAATTGTCCTTATGACCTACTGTAAATATTTCCTAAAACTGTTTCCATACGTGTCTCCGTGAAGGCTCTTTGAAACACGCCCAAGTATGTTGTCCTCGTTAGACAAGAGACAACAGCGCTACATTTGTCTCCAGGCGTAAATCAATCCGGAAGGAAAAGAAAATACTAAAAAATTTAGGAAACTTCTATCAAGTGGGTGAAAATCTGCAATAAATATTAGAATAGTAATTTATCATTTGAATATGCGTTGATCATTTACGCTTACAATTTATCCTCAGATTTGTATGTTTTTCCCGGTAAAACATTGAATACAACAGAAATGCATATGTGATATATTAAACGCCTTGTCCATTTTTTTTTACGAATAATTTACTGCACATTCTTTCATATTTTTTATTTATCCATATATTCCACACGCATGTATAAAAATATATTTCTGAGTGCAAAGAAAAAATATTTTTCTTAAGTTATGAAACACGGGAAACCACTTGACAAGCCAATAATTTTTACTTGCTGAAAAGTACTCAAATCAGTATTCCAGTTACCAGCCATCAGAATACTGTAATTTCTGTGTGAATGTCATTATTCATATTCGGGTAATTTTTCTCATCTTTGTTGTTGTTAGCACAACGTTTCAGCCATTGCAATCTTTTACCTTCCTAATGTACGGTACAACGGTCTTGTAAAAAAAGAAATATTTGTTTGTGACAAATGATTAAAATAGTTCAATTCCTGTGTTGGGCAGATGGTACGTGAACTCAATAGAAACGGGCGAGCAATAACTGCGCAGTACTAAAGAAATAGACGATATCCATAGAAATATTTTAGGAAATATCTACAGAAAGTCATAAGGTCAATCCGAGATTTACACATTTATATACATACATAGACGCGTATATCTGGTTTGAAGGTTTTTTACCCGCTTTTTTATTGTAGAAATATATTTATTTATTTATTGATTTGAAAAATAATGTCGTTTTTGACGTTAAGTTGAACTTCAAAAACGGCATTATTTTTATTAACCTAATATTTAGAAACTAAAAGAATTCCCTTTCAAACACACACAACAGCATGTACACACACACACACACACACATATATATATATATATATGTACAGAATTAAAAAGAAAGAAAGAAAGAAAGAAAGAAAGAAAGAGGCAGAGAGACACAGAGAGAGTCGAGTTCGACTTCCAGTCGAATCCATTACATTCACTTACGTGCTAATACTCTTGGGAAAGTTATTAATCCTCTGCTACCTCCAGCTATGGGTAAATAGCTGGACAGACTGGGTTCTATAGCCTTGGATGGCAACTGTTCTAGAAGAAGAACAACTCTGAATTAGAAACCTGCGGAGAGCCGTTTGGGAACCTTGTGGAACGTAGTTCACCAGGTCTCTGCATTCGGCCCTTCAAAAAGTGTGGTTTGTTCTGCACAAAGCCTTCACCACTATAATCAAATCATACGGTTGGGGTTTGGCTGTCGGTCCCTAGGAACTGAGCTGCTTGACCATCATACGTAGAATACGACAGGATAGTCCACCATATATATATATATATATATATATATATATATATATATATGTTTGTATTTATGTGTTACTGATGTCTACATGGAAGAAAGTGTGGATATATATCGGATGGAAAAATCTGTTGGATAGATCATAGGACGAAAAGCCCGGAGGAGAACAGTCTACCCAAGAAAGTTAAATAAGGAGTTCAGTTCAGAATTCCCTGTAGTAGAATTTGCTTTGACCTTTCTTTGTGTCTTCTATTTACTTTCTGGTGTTTTCGAAGGTTATTGATTTTTCGTGTACTGCTCTTCTTCAGGTGGTTTCTTTCTGCTGCTTCCGTCTCCCAATCGACCAGATAGATTTCTGTCCTAAGAAATTGAGCTTTTGGAACTGATCCGTGAATCAACGACGTGGAGCTCCACGTGGTCTCTAGGCAGATTCGAGCTTGAAGAAGAGGATTTGTTTAGTTAGGCAGATGTCTAGTCCATCGAAGTCAGTGGCGAGTCATAATGGTTTCTATGCTCTCCATCTTTGCACGGAGGAGAACTGCGTTGTTTGTGATCCGGTAGGATTTTGACGAAGTTTTATTTGATGGAATCATTAAGGTTTGTGGATGTCTCTTCGCTAGCATCGCCAGGTCTCTCATGCTGTACATGAGTCGAGATTACAACGGCTCGATAGCATATGAGCTTGATGTTTTGTGTTAGCCCAAGATTGCCGTAGACACTTTTGAATAGCTTTCCGTATTTTCCGTGGACGGCCTTGATTCGGTTATTGACGTCTTTATACGTCATTTTTACGTAACTTACACAAATTGATATACACCTGAGGAAGGCCAGAGGAAACAGCAGCCGAAACGTTGTAAAAATAACAACAGGCCAGGTATGACAACAATACTTCATTTTTATGTCTGATCTTGATCATGCCAAGACAGAGTATCAGAGGGGTGTCAGATACTTACTAGAGTGGTACTATTAATCACAATTTTCCAACGATTTTAGCAATACATTACAAGTGAGGTCTAAAGTGAAAAAAGACGTTCAAAGCAAGAAGACCCATCCCTCATTATAAGTAAAATTTCAGCATTTGCTAGTTTGGTTTTGGCCATATTGAAATTTTAAATTTAGTCCCTCCCCTCTTCAGCCATCTGGGCTATGTCAGAAGAGAGATGAGTTTCTACTTTTTGAGGTGCAACCTATAAACTGCTGTATCATCCGCATAGCTACTGACTAACGATGAGAGTAGGCCCCTAGTATAAAAGGGTGATAACCGCGTATTCGAAGTTAGACCCTTAGCAATGATAACTCTTTCCTTCAATATTCGGACCCAACTATAGTCTTAATATTTCATATAATACAAAATTATCACACTGATAAAATCGGTCAATAATTATTTATAACTATTTAAACTGGGACTCATGCATACAATTACAAATAATCCATAATCATTCCGCCTCACCTGCTATCCTCTTCCACTGCACTTATGAAGCGCGTTGCACCGTTTGAAAATAACTGGTCTAAGTGAACAAAGTAATACTGTTTTAAATTAGCTTGAATCATAAATAATTTTCTTTTTTTAACGCTTTCTCTAAAGCGAGGCGATAAAGCCACTAAGAGACAAAAGGTTATTGAGTGTGAAATAAGAAAACCTAAGAAAGTTTTATAAGGAAAGAGGAAGATAAAAAAAACAGATATTTAAAAAGATTAGGACGATCGACATTGCATTTAAACTTTTGAAGATCAAATATTAATGAACTTCATTCTGAAAAAAAAGCTAATATATTTTATTACATCATATATTCACTGTGCACCGAGAGATTAGAACTTTCGATTTCTGTCCATGAGCCCCGAGTTCGAATCTCACCATGGTCGATATGTCAGGAAGGTGATTTCTTGATGTTATCAACCTGGGGAGGCGATACGAGTGTGCGGCACCGTTAGAAAGTGGCTGAAAAACCATACTTCGAGTTGACCCAAGCTTTGCGAGTAGACGGGTAGACGGAACTATTTGGGAGCAGTCGATGGTTATACTAGAACGAGGTCACAAGTCATCATGTTCGAGGGTTTGATCGTACTGGCCTTGTTGATCACTCCAGATAATCTATCCCAGAGATTGTAACTAAGGTCTACTTAGCGTAGTTGCAGTATAAACCATAGGTGGACCCTTTGAGTGTTGAACAAACACAAATGTACCTGAGAAAATCTCTGCAATACGGATTGGTTAGCCGTTCGAGTAGACAGACATGCCCGGATACAAGTGACTAGCCATTTATCTTTTATCTTATTTGTAATAACAGGCTGCCTCTTATCAGGCAGATTTTCGATGCCTTTTGAGTGAACTTTTGTAGGTGTTGGGTAGACTGGTGGCAGCTAGTCTAAGAGAAGGAAAACTCTGAATTCGAAACCGTAGAGAATGCTGCTGGAAACCGCTACATTATCTTGTCTAATAATGAAGACACCTGGTAGTCACTTGTGAATATAGTAAGTTTACGCATCTTTTTTTTTTTCCAAATTGTTACCGTTTGAATTTTAAGTTTAGGTTCAAAATCGTCGCGTTGCAATTCCATTCCGATGATAAGTGAAATCCTTATAGCACAGCTTTATAAAATGTACAATTTTCTGAAGCTTTTCAAATTTTATATGGACAAGATGCATGGCACAAGTTTTTTTTTTTTTTTTTTTTTTTGCGTTTCACCCCAAGCAAGGCGATAAGCCACTAGGACGCAAGGGCTTACAGAAAATTTGGAGCAAGATCAGATAAGAGTGATAAAGGAAAGGATGAGGAGAAGGATAGTGGATAGATCAAGGCAACTGGAGATGTCGATTGACATTATATTTGAATAGTTGGAGATTATAGCTCTCAGGGAAACTGGAATAGGGAAGGGAGTTCCATAGGCGAGAGGTGCGAGACATGAAGCTATTTGGAGTAGAAGAGACGGCTACATTTATGAGTGAAGGGGTGAGAGCGGAATGCCAGACTCGTAGGGCGCTTGAACTCATGAAGTCTGGGAACAAGCGAATGCAGCTCCTCGGAGCAATTGCCATGAAAGTATTTGTAAAACAGACAGAGAGAGGCAACAGCGCGTCTGTGAGAAAGTGACTGTAGACGAGATGCCAGATCAGGGCCAATTATATTGCATATCCGCCTCTGGAGTCTATCAAGAACCCCGAGGCATACAGAAGGGGGTCCAGACCATATATGGCAGCAATACTCTATGCAAGGGCGAATTGTTTATTTATTACTAAATTATTGTGCCTTCATTTCTTTCAAAGGAAAATTATGCTGAACAATTTAACTATATTGTGATGTAATATGCTATTACAGTGCAGTAGTTTTAGTGCAGTTATAAACAATGCATATTTAAAACATTTTGTTTTATAATTGTGCAAATTTGTTGTTTTATATGTGCAGGGCAGTATTATGGCGTTATATACACTTTTATCTATTTTTTTGCTTTTATTAATTATAATCTAACAAATGATCTCACAAATCTTATTTACTGAGTCGCCGTTTTTATAATATTTTTCAAATTGTTTTACACAGTCTTTATTTATCTAATACAGTTTGAATATTTTGCTTGTGTGTGTGTGGGGGGGGGTTATATATAGAATTCTGCTATATTCCCCTTCCAATATATCTAATATAAAAGATATCAACTTTATTTGGTTATATTCTTGAAATAGAAAAAAATTGAAATTAGTTTGTAAACTAAAACCTTCAGAAATTAGGTATTTCTCTACATTTTTCAAAGAATCTTTAAAACTAAATGCTCAAGAATTGGTCAAGGCGATCTATCTAAATTTTTCAATGTTAGTACATATTACACGAAACTCCAGTTTTTACTCTGAGTGCAATGTTGATTTTCTAAACAAAGTGGAAAATCAACGTGTTCTACTTTCCATAGATTTCAACCAATGTGCTAGACCGGCTCATTGGTCCCACTGTGTGTATTTTTCTTCTGTGATAATACTTTGTCTTCGCTGTTAAGCGTTAGGCCAACTCTGCATCTCTTTGACTTGCCCCTGTCGTGATATAAAGTCAAGATTAATTACATCGACATTGTGCCTCATCCAGAGAGGAGTATATCCACAGGGCAAAACTGAATTGTTGTTAATTATTCGCAATCTTAATCAGGTTCTACTTATCCTAAGGAATTCCGCAAAATTATGAAAGGTCACCAATTAATTATTGTATGCTTTTTATTATGTTCTGACTTATTTAATTATCTATGCATATATTCTTATTTCCATATTTTTAAGAACAATTATTAATGAATATATATTATACACTACGCATATAGAAAGGTATACTCACAGAAATGAAGTTTTATTGCATTTACTTGTATTTCTTAAATTCCTAAGAGAACTAGAAATCCTATCAGGATTCATTATTGATGAGCTTAAAGTTAACAACATGATCTGCAGATGACACCGTGGAGACCCTGAAAAAAAAACGGCATTCATTTCTATGTAGTAGTAAACAAAAAAAAGGGAAGAAAACACTATCAATGTAAGAAAACAGAATGGCTGTTCGTTAACAAGAAGGATGGCTCAAGATCAGAGCTTCGAACTAAAGATGTTAAAAACAATCAAGTGCAGAAAATTAGTTATGTTGCAAGTGTTTTAAGAAAGGACAGAAAATATGACACACGGCGAACGATACCTTCCAAAAGTTAAACAGGGTATTCAGAAGCGGTAAGATTTCTTGAAAAGAACAAAGAAAAGTATGCTCAACTACGATGTAATATCAATCCTATGTCTGACAATAGGACTCTGCACCATGTCACACACGTAGGAGAAACTAGTCATGATTGTCAGACAATTTCTATCACCTCATCACCTCTTACATCTGGCCACCTAACTCCCCAGATTGCAACCCCCTTGATTATTATGTGTGGGGCGCAATTGAGCGAGAGAACAACAAAACTTTTTGCAACACCAAAGATGAACTGAAGGAAAGGAGTCAACAATTTAAACAAAGAGTCCGCCCAGAAGATTTGCAGGAGATTCCGAAGACGGTCCCACTGTGTGTATTTTTCTTCTGCGTTGAAGCCAATGGCGAATATATTGAATAAATTTGCTCTTTAGATTTCAATATATTTTTGTGTAATTTCGGTAAATATATCTGTTAAAAAGAGATGTCAATGTTATTTTCAAAAATAAAAATAATATTTTCCATTTTTATATAGTTATTTCTAAATATATTTAGTTAAACTGAGTTGGCTTTTATGTCTACATTTAAAAATCAACTCGTTATGTTTGTTCAGTAATATGTCCGGATCTTTATGCTTTATTATTAGGATTTTCTCTTTTATGCACAAATTACATCGGTCTCTGAAGTTTATTGGAGTTCTAGCCCTCGAGACGATTCTCCATTTTACTTGTGGAGTTAAGTTGCTTTCCAACAAATCCCAATAATGTTTTGATGGTGCCGTTTGATGCTTCTTGGATTTATTTGTGAAGGATTGGCGATGGTTATAAAAACGTTGCTTCCAATTTCCTGTCTTTTAAATATTAGCTCTGGATTACCCATACGGATTACCAAGTTCTTCATAACTTATATATATATATATATATATATATATATATATATTATATAACGAGAACGATCAAAAATTAAACATTAAGAACGATATGTCTAGAAAAAAACCGGAAACGAAATAGCAACAAATGAAAGAAAAAAGGAAAAAAGAGAAGAAAGCCTAAGGAATGATTGTAAAGTGGAGAAAAAATCGACGGAAAGGACAAATAATCACGATAACCCACACATCTACGCAGACGGGCGTATGGACTCATAGACCCGGACACACATCCAGGCAGATGGGCGCCTGGGTGCACACATTCACTCTGAAAAAAACTTGCACCAATGATAAGTGCATATAAAATAAAAATCGGGAAATATAAACTGTCAATCGCTGATATCCACTGACGAGTGGACGGACGGGTCTGTCTATGAAACTCCGGAGTCGGGATACTGTAGGCAACATCATTCAGCTAAGGAGCAGACATTTAATTTATATTAACTATAATCATTTCAACCTGGACAAAGCGATTGTAGCCAGTAAGACTTACGTATTTATTTACAGTGAAAGAAACAGTGAGGACAATAAAATAATGGGATTTAAGGTGACAGAATATGACGATTGACGATGCATTTAAATTTTTGATAATCATAGCTGATAGGAAAGCAATAAACCAGCAGTGAATTTCACGAGTGAGTATTGTCAGAGACTAAACGATTAGCATAGAACTTAAAGTTACATCTAATAATGAAATTACGTAACCTAATTTCCAAACAAGTACCGGACTTAAATTTATGAAGTATATTTACTAACGAGGAAAGCAATATTTATTTTTAATAATATAAAAATCTGGCAACGGCCAAAAAGTGGTGATAGGGGAAGACTTGTCTTCAATCTGTCTTATCTTAAACTTAGCTAGACACGATTACTGACCCAAACATTCCTTACACCAAAACAAGACATTCTTACTATTCTTACTACAGTCACCATAATACCTCGAGTGTCTATATAGTCTCAACTTGTTCCTATCTGTACAATTTGTCTGTGGAACTGGAGATAAAAATAACAGCTTTTAAAAATGAAACACCAGTGAATATTTACAATGATTACAATTTTATATACAAGAAACTAAATAAAAAAAAAAAACGAGGAAAGCTCATCAGAACAATTGCCATGAAAATCTTTATAAAAATGCCAAAGGCATGTTAAGGTGGAGAGAAAGTGACTGATTCTGTGTTACCAGATCAGGACCGATCATATTGCAAATTCTTCACTGGATTTTGTCAAGAATTCTTAGAGATATATAGCAGAAGAATCATACTATATGTAACAACAATATTCAATGCACGGACGAATGATAGTCTTATAGATGAATTCAGGCGTGAAAAACTGTACAGCACGACACAGTGAACCAAGTTTCCTGGAGGCTGCTCGCAATTGATTCTACATAACCGTTTCACTTCATGTCAGTAGAAAATATGAAACCGAGAGGGCGTAATGAGTTGATCTTCTGGTGGTTAGCATCAGCCATACTAAGGGAAGGCAAAATAGTTTCACTAATAAGATTAAAACGAAAGTAGCTTTGTTTTGGTATCCAAAATCCTACTTAAAAATGAATTAAAACAATAAAATATGATCATCGTATAGTATATGACACTACTGTCCCCACATTTCTAGTCTATAAATACATAAATATTCTCATGCAACAAATAGCATTCTTGTAGTTCCTACTCTCCTTAGAACATTATGTCACACATATTCTAACTTTGGAATTTCTTTCAGCACATGGACGATCAAGGACCCCCCACAACTTCTTGTATTTTGTTGATGTAATTATTTTCCTTTACACTCCCATTTGTACTTTGTACTCCTTGTTCTATCAACATTTTAATCAGACTCCTTAAATCACTTAAATGTTTTCTTTAAATCTTTAGCCTTCAATATTCCCTGTGAGTGCTAAATTCTTTAAGCTTTTTTTCTTCATTATGACATCCAAAATTGTATCTTTCCGATTCTTACCAGGACTTTCTTTGCAATTCCTATTCTCTTTAGAATTTCCTCGTTTGTCACATGTTCTTGTCCAAAACATTCTTTGGTAAAACCCATTCATATTCGCTTCAGTTCTGTTCTTCCTCTGTAAGAAGACATAAACATCCATGGTGCTGTCAGGAGGGCTGGGAGTTTTCAGCTCACCTCTCCAATTTTTCCTGGAACTCAAAACGAAATTTAAAAAAAATAAAATCGTCTACTTTTTCTTAATCTCTAACAATGCTATTGAGCCTAACTGTAGTATATTATTTCGAATTCCGAGTGACAAATGGGCCACTTTTGATAAGCAGAACTGGCGCTGTGGGATGAATTGGACAACCAGTAGAAAAAGAAATGTTTACAATAGGATAATAGATCTAAAAATTATTAAATTTATGAGAGGATCAGACAAAAATATAAAACTACTAATCGTTAAAAGTTAACATCTATCTCATTTAGCTCCACCTACACTTCTAACATCTGATGTAACTTCTTCACTTTTTAATATGTGATATGCCTCCACCACTTGTAACATCTGATATAGACCCCCACTCCACTTATAAGTTCACATTTAGCCCCTTCCATTTTTTTTAATATATGATAGACCCCTTCACTTTTAACATCTAATTTATATCTCCTACCATTTTAACATCTGTCATAGATCCCTCCTCTTAGAACATCTGATTTAGCCCCTCCTCTCCTTTAAACATCTGATTTAGCTCCTTCCACATATTGACATCTGATATACCCCCCTCTACTTTTAACGTTTAATTTAGCTCTCTGCCAGTGTTAACATCTAATAAAGCCCCATCCAATTTTACCATATCATTTAGACTCCACCTCCAGATTGAACAATTCATATGGACCCACTTTTAGCATCTAATATAGCCTCGATCACGAACATTTTATTTTTCTGCCGCTTCAGTTTATTTATTTAAGAATTTGTTATGAATTAAAACAAATTACTGTACTGTATTCAAGTTTAAATATCAATCAATATTTTCTATTGCTATTAAAATTGTAAAATGTGAACTAATCCATATAAATAGGTATGTATTAATATGGAAAACAATGAAGATTTTCAATAATATATGCATATTATTTGGAATACGCCTTTTGAGTCAGACAATCTTTGTCCGTGGGCGGAGGTGGGGGGGAGATGACATTCTGACTTGTAGTGATTTGTCCAAAAAGTTTAAAAATCATTGATTTAAATATTTGTCAGGAAGAAAATTTCTCATGTTTCTAAATAAATTATTGTCCTACATACCATAAGAACTTGTTTTCCAAACAAATTTTAGATAGATAGATAGGTAGATATAAAGAAACTGAAATAGATATCTGTATATATATATATATATATATATATATATATATATATATATATATATAGAGAGAGAGAGAGAGAGAGAGAGAGAGAGAGAAACAACTGAGATAGCTAAATAGATATAAACATACTTAGATAGATGGGTGGGTAGGTAGGTAGATCACACACACACGTACACACACACACACATACACACATATATATATATATATATATATATATATATGTGGAGAAAGAGAGCGATAGAGATACAACAATAGAGATAGTGAGGGACGGAGATACGTGTGACTGTGGATATATGTGCGCGGCAACAAAGATGAGATATGGAATTTGAACTAATCTTGCAACAATCTTTAACAAATAATAAATATTTTTAACAGCCCTCCATTGTTTATAGATGAGCAAACAAGTCAAGTTTTGAATGCGAATGGCACATGTGTTCATCATTGTAGACTCGCCCGTTTCTCGAAATTGCCTCTTGTTCTTTTTTCTTCTTTTTCCATTCCGAATTGTTTTGTTTTCTTTTTTTTTCTGCCTTCAAGCCTCATCTTTCTTTTCACTCTTCAAAGTCACTTCTTCCATCTCCTGGATATTTGCCCCTGAAATCTTTACTTATACACACACTGATTTGTTTGTTTGTTCATTTCCCTTTTTTTTTTGAAAGCATTTATTTATCATAATAATTTTCTTTCTTTTCTCGTGAATTTTATTTTGTGATGAATTTGCTCTCTTATAAGCGACCTTCAGTCCGGTAAGTCATTAATATAAAGAGAAAATTTACCCTGCGTAGAGTAACTAACATGTATTTACAACGGGTAATATGCCAACAAGCTTGTTTTAATGGATGGCTTAAAAAGAGCTAATGTGGCTAATGAAGAGACAAAAATCCCTTGGTAGAAGAGGAAGTTGTGAAGAGCTTTGATCGCCCTGTTCCTGAAGAAAGGAACTGGATCAATGGCTCTTTAGTCCTCTTCAAAATAATTAACTTGGGACATCACACACTTAGCATCCGTCCCTTTTCCGGGATTACCATTAGCTGCCTTATCGCTTTCTCCTTAATCTCGTCCGTTTCAATAGCAACATTAATTTCGAGAAAAACCAGAAATAGCAGAGATCCAATTCCGGGTTGTAGGCGTGAATGACAGACCTCTGTGATGTGGCGTTTCCCCAAAAGCAAACCCTGCACTAGATCTGAAGTATTTACTCATTCACCTATTGTGAAGGCAATGGTCACACAAATTTCGCATGCTAATATATAACGTTTCCCTTTGGGCACCTCCGCGTGGTGTAATGGTTAGCAAGCTTGTCTCGCTAAAAAACAGTTACAGCAAAAATAGTGGGTTCGATACTCACTGGATGCTCCATACTTTTGGCTTTGTACCACATCTAAGCTACGCTTGGAAAATCACTATAACGTTTCCCTATTGACTGGGTAACCTATCCCCTGATAGGTTGCTCAGTCAATAGGTAAACTTTCAGAATTGAGCACTAAGATCGTATCTGAGCAGGTTTAAGATAACCTATTAACGAGAAACTATTCGGCTACTCAAAGTGACTGCACACGTTCCACATTGTATATCCATCTCTTTGTACATTCAATAAATCATTAAATGTCCAGTGGACTTATCGTTTTCAGAGTTTCGCATAATAATGCTCAACAAGGTAAGATGGTCCGATAAATCTATTGAAATTTTAGCAGATATTTATGCTCCACAACACAAAAGTTTGAAATAGGCATCATGCTAGAGTTCGATAAGAAACTGAGAGTATTTAAATACATAGAAACAGGACGACAGAATGCATAGCTATCAGCAAAAGAGGGAGCTCAAAATGCAAATTACAGGTCGGGGATGCTAAAATTAAGCAGGTACAGAAATTTAAATATCTGTATAAATACACTGAATCAATAGCTTCATCTACCACAAGGAAAGTTTGTTCTCTTTGTCGCGCCAGAAAGTTTTTCTCATCTCAGTCCATCCTTAAAATCTCTAAATCAACCATTCGCCCTTGCATCGAATACTGCTGCCATATATAGTCTGAAGCCTCCGCTGTTCGTTTCAAGGTCCTCGACAAAATCCAGAGACGGATATGCAATATGGTTGGTCCTGGTTGGGCATCTCGTCTACAGTCACTTTCTCACAGACGTGCCGTCGCTTCCCTCTGCCTTTTCTACAAGTACTTTCACGGTAGCAGCCTCAACGAGCTATTTTCGCTGCTTCCCAAACTGCTTTACTTTAAGCGTGTTACTAGGTTGGCATCTCAATCACAACCTTTCACAGTTGAAACGGTTAAATGTAGCCGTCTCTTCTACTCCAATATAGCTTCATATTTCGCACTTCCCGTCTGTGGAACTCCCTTCTTCCTATTTGCTTCCCTGAGAGTTATAGTCTTCAAATATTCAAATTTAATGTTAATCAACATCTTCTGTTGCCTTGATCTAATTCCCCGTCCTTCTCTTAATCCTATCTTCAATCACGTCTCTTT